>CM031045.1:147516070-147529416 GCA_013398505.2 Rhegmatorhina hoffmannsi
CTTCTTCTTCTTCTTCTTCTTCTTCTTCTTCTTCTTCTTCTTCTTCTTCTTCTTCTTCTCCTTCTCCTTCTCCTTCTTCCCTTCCTACTCAGTTCTCTCTTGGACAGAAATGGAGATGGTCACCCAACAACAGAGACCAAGATCACTCTGCACAGCCAAGGGCAAACCACAGCAGGAGAAGCATCAGAGACTTAGAGCATGAGGGCAGCTGAGCTCAGGATGACCTAAAAAACAGAGACAAAAATCCCGGATTTAAGGAACATTGAAGATCCCTTTCCTCTAAAGCCAAGGTGCTGGTGGTGGATGCATCCAGAAAAGCTGAGGAGAAGCTGTAGCCTCACACTTTGCTTTAACCTTCCACACTTCTCCAGAGCTCCTGGAGTTCTGGAGTAGTTTATACCACGTAGAAAATACACCTCGTGGTGTGATGACTTTCCAGAACATTCAGGTTTGTTCTTCCACCAGTGTGTTCACTCCTGACTGGCAGCTCCCCGAAGAGACAGTTCAGTGTTCAAAATAGGATTGATATTTTTAAATAATTTTTTTTTTTTCCCCAGAAATAAAACTTTCTGAGGAAGAGCTGTGTCTGCTACGTGGCTGCATTTTGCAAACATATGTGTGTGTCTGTGCATATGCAAATGTAGCATTTTGGAGGATGGAAACATTCTGTCTCCATCTCTGGCAGAGAACCAGAATTACCCATTTTCATGTCGTCGTGACTTTTCATCTTGGAAACTGTTTTGTGATATCATAACCTTTATGATTCCATAAATTACTGTGATAGGCTTTACCCATCTCATCCATGTGAAAGCTTTTCCTTTAATCCAAATTTTTTTTGGTGTCCTCTCCATCAAAAATTCATTTTCAGGTTCTTTTGATATCGTCAACTGTGATTTTCTTTTTGAATAACATGAACTAGTTCAGAAGAGAAAAGTTCTTAATTTTATGCAGACCTGAAACATCTCAGATGCAGGCAAGATATACCACATTTTTCTCACCAAAACCTCCCTAACAACTGGGTGTAAGTCACTCTACATGATCTAAGAAAGTGCCTTTTTGCCCAAGGAGCTTTATGTGAACAGTGCTGACATCAAACCATGAGCTGTGAGGTCTCTCCAACTCTCAGCAGTGTGAAGAAGTAGAGAAAATACCCAGAATTGCTTCATTCTGCAGAAAAAATATGGAATTAAGGTTTTACTTGATGGCAGAACTTCACCAGATGTGTAGGATCTATGGAGTAAGTTTAGAGAGAAGGAGCAGAGTCACACAAGGTTGTCACATGTGAAGATCCTGCTCTGGTTAAGGGACCAGAAGCAAGATTATTTCTAAGCTTGGCTTTGGGCCATAGGGGACTTCTTCTACAGTGTGCCATGGAGACATCACCCAGGTCCCATCCTAAAGAATGGGATGTGGAAGAAGGAGCAGTGGAATAAGGTCTCAGGGTCAGTGAGGGACTGGGAGAGTGAAGGACCTGAACAACTAAATCCCACTTGACCATTTGTGATCATTGTGGTGCCCTCTGGGACAGGACATACCATGGAAGGAAGGCCTGGTGTCTGTGACTCTGCAACACTCTGTGGTGTATCTCAAGGAGGAGAAATCCCCATGGATGTCAAGAGATGTCTGGTGTCTGAATGGCAGAAAAGGAATAGGGAATGTGGTGGGAAGGGAACAAAGCGCTTCCCAGTGCATGAGGATGCTGGAAGGAAGGTGAAGAACATCCACACTGGAGATGGGAATGTCTGGGCAAGAAACACCAAGGTCTTTTAACAGAGAATGAGTCAATACAAGAGGGAGCACCAAGGGTACAACTGATCCCTAAAAATGGGCCAGCAAAGACTGAGAAAGGCTAAAGAGGACAAGGAATCTGAAGCTGGAGTCTGTCATCTGTTTGAAATCATCTCAGTGGTGTGATTTGAGTCAGTACCTACAACTCCTGATGTGAGGCTGAACTCACTGTCCTTCAGGGTCTCTGAGGAGAGGTTGCACATCCCTCATGATCTCCTGAGGCCCTGCAGAAAATAAATCCTTTACCTCAACCAGCAGTTGCAGGAAAAAGAACTCTTAATAACATCATTGAACGTGGAATTATAGGATGGTTTGTGTTGAAAGGGACCTTAAAAACCATCCTGTTCCAACCCTTGCCATGGGCATGGACACCTCCCACCAGCCCAGGTTGCTCCAAGCCTTGTCCAACCTGGCCTTGGACACTTCCAGGGATGAGGAACAATGAATGAGGAATGATGGGTACTTATGTCACTGACAATTTCTGTCTGAGACATTTTTGCAAGAAGACAAAATCCCACCCAACATCTTCTATTGCTCCTCCTGGTACATCACTACTCCTAAGAAGAGACTTTGGCCATGAAAACTCCCATAAAAAACGACATTATGGGCCAGATTGGTGACTGGTATAAAAGGAAATCTCCAGGGAGATGCTGATTCACTCAAAGCTGAGGATGCATCACTCTGTTTTCTCTTTGGAAAGTCAGACAAGGGTGGCTGGGAAGGCTCAGCCCTGTCTGGAAATGCCATCTGGTGAAGGTACAGTGGCACACGTGGCCATAATTTAATGGATAATCACAACCACAGTGTGATTACTGAGGGGAAAAAGATGTTCTTCCCTTTGCAAGGCTCTTCTGTTGAGCTTTGAAACCGCTGCTGTCTCTTGTGTGTCCCGAGAGGAAAATGACTCTGAAGGAAAACATTCCTGGGTATGGCTGTTTGGTCATCTCTGTAGGTAAACAAAGATCTCCCCATTTTCCAACTGCAGCTCATTTCCAACCCACCCAACAGCAGTAAACAAGGATCTCCCCATTTTCCACCTGCAGCACGTTTCCAAGCCACCCAACAGCAGTGCCAGCTGGGCTTGTTTTCCTCCCACCTCTCCCCAGGAGCACTCACAAATCCCGATTTCCAGAACTGATCCTGCATTGCAGCACTGCTAAGCCCCCTGTTCGTGTCAGCACCTGACTGGCAGCTCAGGCAGCGGGGGGAGCTTTGCTGTGGCTGCAGAGCTGAGCACACAAGGGGCAGGGGCTGAGCAGTGACAGGGTCCTCCCAGCAACCCCTTCCCTACCCTCTGGCCACCGTTGGAACAGGATTTGCCTCCTTCCCTCACAGCAGCACTGCACGGGGTTGCACCGTCCTGCCGTGAGCTACCCCGTAAACAACAACAAAATGAGCTTAGAACTTTAAGCCTCCAAAGGAAATAAGAAGCTAATTTTGCCCCATCACAGAGCTTGCCATCTGTAAGAATTAGTCCCAGGGGGAAATGAATAGAGCCATTATTCCTACTGTGCTCTTGGCTGTGTAATTCCTACAGTGGTGAAACAGGAGACAGCGAGAGGAAAAACATAATACTTGTGTGACCAGGCTGCCATTGGCTAAAGGAGGGTGTGTGTGTCTTGGTGGTGAAATGAAGAGTCGGGCAGGCAGCTTAAGGGGTGACAGACTTCAGTGTCCAAAGAGCTTCTTAGGCATCAAGTAATTAAAGAATGGATAACAGGGCTAGGAGGCAAGTTAAAGGTTCATTTCTTGATGGCTGAGACTTGGGAATGACTCTCCTGCAAACCTGGGAAATATTGGCCTCTGACTGCAGTTATGGTTGTGCTCCCTCAGAAAACCTCTGGCTGCCTTTCTGCTTCTCCTTTTGTTAGAGATGATGCTAAAAGTGAGGCGTGATGGGCCATTAACCCTTGCTGGTTGTTCTTGCCAGGGGAGTTTGGATTCTCCCTTGGTGGAAACTGACCTGATTCCCACTTTTTACTATGTGAGGATGTGGCCTCTAAACTTTTCAGCTGAGCTGAGCCCAAGCAGTGAAGTGAAAGGTTTCCCAAAGATTTTCCACTCTTAAATGTTACTTTATCTGAGAGGCATGAACAAGAACGAGCACAAGGAGCAGGGGAAGCTCCTGGAAAATGATCCTGGGGAAAAAGAATGGATGTTGTCACTGGATATGACCAAGTAGCTGCTGTCTCCTGGGAAGGTCAATATTATATCCAGGAGAGCATTTAGGAACTCATCTACAGTCAAACTTTGCTTCCCAAACCAATGGAAATGTCTTTATTCCTTGTGTCAGTGTCAAGGAGTGAGGCACATTGACAGTAACCATGACACGTGTTAAAGCCATGCCTGATGTCATACCAGAATTCCCAGTTCGGGGACTTTGCCCTAAACCCACTTGGTTTTCTTTGTCCCATTTCCTGTGTTGCTTTTCTGACTTTGCCAAGGAAGGAATAAGAGTCTGCTCGTGACAGGAGTGTCCTGATTTGGATGAAGTGCATCCAAAATGGGGATTCTCTGAGCCTGGAGGGAAAGGAGAAAAAGCATCATGGGACTGTCACCCTTTCAGCTGAGGGAAAGGCTGCTCTGGTAGGAGTGAGGGAGTCAAATTTAAGGACTTAGTAAGTGATTCTGTATGATAAGCAGCTTTTCTTGTGCAGCCCAGCACCACTCAGTGCAGGCACTGGGTCCTGCCAACTTTTTGCTGCTGACACGACTTTCATAATTTTTGATTTGTTTTGCAGCCCAGAGGCCCCTGTTCCTGATGGAGGACAATAATGTCTCCATTGATGCTGCTGACCTGCCCTACTGCTTTTGTTTGTTCTTTTCCTTGATGTACCATTTGGCTTTATGGTTTATTCAGTGCTGTAACTGGAATTGTCCCTTGCCTTGCCTTGCCTTGCCTTGCCTTGCCTTGCCTTGCCTTGCCTTGCCTTGCCTGCCCTTCCCTTCCTTGCCCTTCCCTGCCCTTCCCTTCCTTGCCTTTCCCTGCTCTTCCCTTCCTTGCCCTTCCCTGCCCTTCTCTGCCCTTCCCTTCCTTGCCCTTCCCTGCTCTTCCCTTCCTTGCCCTTCCTTGCCCTTCCCTGCCCTTCTCTTCCTTGCCCTTCCCTTCCCTTCCCTGCCCTTCCCTTCCTTGCCCTTCCCTGCTCTTCCCTTTCTTGCCCTTCCCTGCCCTTCCCTGCTCTTTCCTTCCTTGCCCTTCCCTGCCCTTCCCTGCTCTTCCCTTCCTTGCCCTGTCCTGCCCTGCCCTCAATTAAAGAGTAGTCCAGAATTTGCACTGAGCTTGTGGAATGAGAGCACCAAGCAGGGAATTAGGAAACCTTGCTGTGTTTTCATAGAATCATGGAATCACAGAAAGGTTTAGGTTGGAAAGAATCTTAAAGATCACCTCATTCCACCCCCTGCCATAAGCAGGGACACCTTCCACTAGCCAAGGGTGCTCCAAGCCCTGTCCAACCTGTCCTTGGACACTCCCAGGGATGGGGCAGCCACAGCTTCTCTGAGCAACCTGTGCCAGGGCCTCCCCACCCTTCCAGCTTGGAATTCTTTCCCAATATCCCACCTAACCCTTCCCTCTGGCAGTGGTAAGCCATTCCCCTTTGTCCTGTCCCTCCATCCCTTGTCCCAAGTCCCTCTCCACCTCTCTTGGCTCGCAGGTCTCCCTGGAGCCTTCTCTTCTCCAGGTGAACACCCCCAGCACTCCCAGCCTGGGTCCAACCCTTGGAACATCCTTGGGGCCCTCAATTTATTGAGTCACAACACATTTTGATACTTTCTTTTTGACCTGTGGTGAGGAAGACAATTTGAATCCCAATGGAAATGGATCTGCAGTGTTACAGCTCCTCAAAAAAGGGCTTTGTAGGTTTGGATCCAAACAACCTGACTTCCCAAATCTTCCCCAAATCTACCCAAATCCTGCTGTAAAGACCAGTAGAAGGGATGCCTTTGATGCAGAAAAGGCTTCTCAGGCTTGGCAGGCAAGTTCAACAGGGTTTTCATGCTCCACAGCTGCTCTCACATGCCTTGGATCTCCGTGTCCAAGAGGAGAGGTGCTGCTGTTCCACATGAATGGCTTGGATGGTGAGAGAGCAGATTTCACATCTCCTCCAGGACCAGCAACTCCAACAGCTTCAGCTCCTATAAAAAGAACCCTGAACCAAACTAATTGCTTATCACATTGGGAGCTGGCAAAGGGGTGTTTTTTGGGGGGTTGAAGGGCGTATTTGATGTGAAGAAAGAAAAAGTATTGTGTTACTGACTCAAGAAAAACACTTTGCAGCCAATTTGCACAGTTTGAGCTCGTTGCCATGGCGTTCCTGCAGGAGTGGGAGTCGAGAGGAACTCGCTGTGGGATTCACAAGTGCTGAAGCCCTCTTTCTCCATCCACCCCATGGACTTATCCAGCTATTAATTGTGCAGGAGAAGCTTTCAAGATGGTGAGCCAAGAGCTGACAAAGGCAAAGCAGGGATTTCATGAGGGGCAGCAGCAGCGCCGATGATTCCGTGCTCGCGGGCGAATCCACACGGATTGACACACACACAGAGTGGAAAAAACGGGGCTGGATTGCTCGGAGCTGCCATGACGTCAACAGGAACTCTCCCCACAAACCTGCGACCCAAACTCAGACGTTCCTGCTGGGAATATCACGGCACGGAACATGACGTCAGCCCCGTGCCGCTCCCTGGGAATGGCGCTGCCTTCCCACCCGGCGCTGGATGTTCCTCCCTTTCATCTCCTGGAGAGTTCCCAGCACGGCTCGTTCCAGGCATGGAAAGTTGACTGTGGATCCCAAAGCCAGTTCACACGTCCCACAGCACGCTCGTGTTCAGCTGGGTGGACAACATCATAGGTCAAGGGAGTCTGCCTTGTGTTGCCTTCTCTGTGCCAGCCTGGTGAGGTGATGGTGACCTTCTCAGATGCCTGGACCTGCTCCAAGGAGCTGGGAAGGTCACCATCACTGGGGTAATGAGAGGAATAGGAGGCTCACAGAATCATAGAACATGCTGAGTTGGAAGGGAACCACAAGGATCATGGAGTCCAACCCTCAGCCCTGCACAGGCCCATCCCCAAGAGTCACACCCTGTGGCCCAAAGGATCATCCAAATGCTCCTGGAGCTCTGGCAGCCTTGGGGCCATGCCCACAGTCCCGGGGAGCCTGGTCAGTGCCACTGGGGGCACTGGGGGAAGGATCCTTTTCTAATATCCAACCTAAACCTCTCCTGACACAGCTCCAGGTCATTCCCTGGGTGCTGTCCCTGGTCCCACAGACAGAGCTCAGTGCCTGTCCCACCTCTGCCCCTCCCGAGCAATCTGGAACTGCAATGAGGTCTCCCTTCAGTCTCCTCTTCTCCAGACTGGACACACCAAGTGCCCTCAGCTGCCCCTCAAGGCCCTACCACATCTTCATTGCCCTCTTCTGGACACTCTCTTGAGGTGAATGAAAGGTAGGAGTGGAGAAATCTTCATGCAAGAGAGAAGGAATGCAATCAAAATGGCAAAAATGTCCCCTGAGATGTGCCATAGGCAGGGCTGTATTGTCTGTGTTATTGATAATTAGACTGGTCACAGCAGAACCAGAAGGCTGATGGTGTCAGTGGAAGGGAACCTTTTACCAGCCCTTTGGAGAGATGAGATCCATATTGAAGAAGTTCTTACCCTGCTCTGTACAGCATTCCCATGGGGATGGTGTGGGTGCATCCAGCCCATGTGTGTCAGGATCAGCCTCCTGGGCTCCATCACTGCTGATTTCTTATCATATTGTTCTTATCTCAGACCTTCTTTTGACAAGGCAGTACCAAAACTTACTTATGGAGCAGCAGCCACAGTTAAACTCAAAATGTAAGATAAAATGCTTTGCTGAATCAGGACCTGGATCACTTTTAATCAACCTCCACGTGCTGCTCCTGGTTGCTCTTAGGTCTGGGTGCTGACATAGTGACTCCCTGATCATAACTGATGCTCTTGACAACTGTCCTGGCTGGAAGTGTTGGGAAGGTTGGGACTGCATATCATCCATAAGAAATAGGCAAAAGAGGGAAAGCCATTTTTCACACAGGTAGATAGTGATAAGACAAGGGGGAACAGTTTTAAACTAAAGGAGGAGAGATTTAGATCAAATATTAGGAAGAAATTCTTCCCTGTGAGGATGAGGAGGCACTGACACATCCCTAGGAGTGTCCAAGGCCAGGTTGGATGGGGCTTGGAGCAACCTGGGCTAGTGGAAGGTGTCCCTGCCTATGGCAGGGTTTGGGAACAAGATCATGTTTAATGTCTCTTCCAACCCATTCTGTGACTCCATAATTCTGTGATTCTCTGTCTCTTGCCATGGTAGACATCTGTACCTCATGCAGGGAGAGTGGATTGTGCTTAGATCACCTCTGAAGACGCTCCAGATGGTATTTCATGACGTGACAGGGATGAATAATTCAGACCACCCACTCTCAGAGCTCCTGGATGCCGTCCCTGTGTCTGTGGAATGAAGCAGTCACGACAACACAATTAGGATCCATGAGTAGGTGGTCAGGAGACAGTCCCTTCTTCTCTCCATTCACTGGGAAAGGTGCCAGACACTGGTAGCCCTGACTGATGAGTAGTTTGGGTTCTCATCACACTTCTCATCACCAGATTAGGAGCCTGTACCTACCAAAGACACCACAGCACCATTCCCTTCACAGGAACAGATTCATTGCCCTTGGGGGAAGCTTCTCTGCCACCTCTGAGCCTCCCCCTGGGACTGATGAGGGTGGTGAAGCTCATTAGCCAGCACAGATAGAAAGTCAGCCACCAGACAGCCCATGATTAGGGCCCCTCTCATTATTTCAATTTTGGTTTTGCAGTGAGACAAGCTGGCAGCCTTGCACTGTGCTTGGCACCGCAGAAGAGTTTAATAATCACCTAATAAAACTTTTCATCTGGCTTCCCACATCTCTCCCTTTCCCAGATTCCTGCCCTTCCCTGCACTCTCTATCAAGGATATGGAATTTGGCACAACACAAATCTCTGCTGTAGCAACCACTTTCTCTCTTGTTGCTGCTCCAGGTGTTTGCAGATACCACAATTTCATTCTAATCCAATTGCAGCCAAAATTGCCGCTCTTAGTCTGTCTCCACGAGTTTCCTGATGCCCATTTGATGGGATTCCTCATTCTATCCAAGGGTAAAGGAGAATGTGGATCTTGATTTTATGTTTCATAGAATCACAGAATCATAGAATGGATTGGGTTGGAAAAGACCTCCCAGATCATCGAGTCCGACCCTTGGTCCAACTCCAGTCCCTTTACCAGATCATGGCACTCAGTGCCACGGCCAAGCTCAGCTGAAAAACCTCCAGGGATGGGGAATCCACCCCCTCTCTGGGCAGCCCATTCCAATGCCTGAGCACTCTCTCTGTAACGAACTTCTTCCTGATGTCCAAACTAAACCTCCCCTGGCAGAGCTCAAGCCTGTGCCCTCTTGTCCTATTGCTGAGTGCCTGGGAGAAGAGACCAACCCCCACCTGGCCACAACTTCCCTTCAGGCAGTTCCAGACAGTGCTGAGGTCACCTCTGAGCCTCCTCTTCTCCAGGCTAAACACCCCCAGCTCCCTCAGCCTCTCCCCACAGCACTTGTGCTCCAGTCCCTTCTCCAGCCTCGTTGCTCTTCTCTGTTTGGTCACCAGCCCTGGGAGGAGTTCAGGGCTGAGATGGCTCAGGCCACCTTCATAACCTTGACTGTTCCTGGTGCTGATGCTCCAATGAAACCTTCAACTCCAGGGCCTGTGTTCCTCCAAGAAAGGCAGGAGAATTCTGGCCTTGGCCAAAAAGACAGATTTGGAGCTTGAAATGCACATCAGCATCAGCAAGGGCTGACCCAAGGTGGCTGAAATAATGTCCTTTATGGAATAAAGTTTTCCTTCCCTTCCTTGCACTGTTCATGTCTAAAAATTACTCCAGTCAAGGAAACAGGACAGCTGGAAAATGAACATTTGAAAAAAAAAAAAAAAGGCAGGGAGAATGGAATTATAGATGTGTTATAATTGACAGTTCTTTACAAAAATTGCAGCTGAGCAGCAGGAGACAAGAGGCCTTGTTTGTCTTGTATCAGATGCTCCCCTTTGGGCCAAAGAGAGGAAATGGAAATTATAACTTTTCTGAAAGCAGCAAAGCATTCCGAGGAAAAAGACATTTCTGGAGGGCAGGGAGAGAGTGAAATGGACAGAAAGAGCCCAGGGGAGAAGCAAAGCTGGCTGAGAACACTGGTGAGCACAGGAGGGAAGGTTTGCAGCCTGACCAACTCCCCAGGGGACCAAAGGGGACTGGGAGGGATCACTTGCAATCCAAGATCCTGCTGACAGTTCCTGGGTTCTATAAAAACCTGAGCACAGAGAGACTCATCAGGCCACTGGGAGCAGAAAGGGCAGGTGGAGAGACTTGTTTATAACCATCTTCCTTTCTAATCTCCCTTGGTTTGAGTTTTCCCAGAGAAACCCCAAATGAATGATGAATTCTTTTTTGTGTTCTGGGGTTTTTGGGGTGGAGGCTCCTTTTGGTGACTTTGGAGAGAAGGAATGGCACAGCACAGAGGTAAATAAGAGTGATTCCTGTACTGACAGTGATGGTTTAAAGTGTTTATGAACCCACAGCCTGATGTCAGGGCTTGAAAACATGCTCAGACTGACTTCAGGGCTTCTTGTGCTGCACAAGAAATGCTGCAGATTCCCCAAAATAAACTTCCTGAATTTATTCAGACATTTTTGTCGGTGAATTGATGGAATAGCCTCATTTTACTCATCCTGAAGTGAATGCATTGACTGGATTCTATCACTTACATTTTAAGACTTTTTTTATTGGCTTTAAGAAGAGCTGAGAGTTACAAACTCAGGTAGTTTTCTACACAGTGGACCACTATTTTTTTGCTACTTGAATCCCATTGAATTTAATTCCCAAAATATCAGTGTGGATGTTTCCTGGTCCAAGTTGTGCTGGTGAGTTTGACAGCCCAACTTGTGTTGGAAGCAGAGAAGGTGTGCAAGGATTTTACACACCAGGGATCTGTTTTGATGCTGCACCTCCTCCCTGGCAAAGGGAATTCAGCAAGACAGATGCCACGTGTGGCATTTTATTTCTCAAAGGCATTTGGAGGGGTGGCAGGTAAGTTAAAGTCACTTTGAGCAGGTCCAGTGCTGTGCAAAGTGCCCCAAGTCCCCTCTGGACACACAGTCAGAGGGAGGTGGGTTTGACCCTCTGTCCACAAAAACAACTCCAGTTCCATTCCCAGCTCTGGAATGATCTTTGACTGGGGCAAAGTTCATTGCCAAGTGATGGAATGGCACCATTCCTGCTGGACAGGGGGGGGTTCACTGAGAGGAATCTCATCCAACCTCTGCCCTGGGCTGACCTTGCTTGGTGTGTGAAACCCGAGAGGATCCCAGCGTGTGTTCCAGTGCACTTGAGGAATGCCAGCAGGGAGATAAGCTGGGGAAATGTCTAAGAAGGCAAACTTTCCTGCTCTGTTATTGTTAAAAACACATCTATAGGATCCTTTTCTTTTTTTTTGAGAGGTCATTTTGATTTGTTTCCCATGTCCTGTTTTAAAAAGTTGGTGTTTGGCAGCCGGTACCTCGAGCAATGTGTAATCCCCGTGGTCTGAAGAGTTTGGGAGCGCCAGGAAATCCAGAATCTTGGCATGAACATGGGGCCAGCTCCCAGAACACCAGACTGCCTGTCTTTGCTCTGCTTGGGGTGTCTTTGTGGCACCCTGGTACGTGGTGTACTCACCACTCAGCCTCAGAAACCTTTGCAGAGGATCCCCCACCACTCCCACCCAGACCAACCTGGAGGACCCAAACTCTGCAGAAATGTTGCCCCAACATGTAGGAGCTCCAAACATTTCTTTGAAAAGAAGTCAATGATGGGTGGAGACAATCAACCCCAGAAGGTTGCTCCTGAGAGTGTCCTTCATACATGGTCAAGTGTTCTAGAGGAAGGACATCATGAATAATTTGAGATTTTTTTTAAATTGCTGGGAAAATAAAGTCCCTCCTCTGTGGGATCTCAACTCTGTGAGTCTCCTGAAGGAAGAAGGGGAGGTTCTAAGTCCACCAAGGATATGTGGGCAGTGTGTCCACAGTGGTCTGTGCTGAGGTCAATTCCCTCAGGAGAAGCTTCCAGGGATCAGATCCTCAGCTGATGGAAACCACCTGCCCAAATCCCATTTTCCATCATCTGGTCATAGAATCATAGAATCAATTGGGTTGGAGAAGACCTCCAAGATCATCAAGTCCAACCCTTGGTCCTACCAGATCTCTGAGGATTGGCAGTTTATTTTATCACTGCTTTAAAACAGGAGATAACATTTGCTTAATTAGCTGCAACACTTTATCCTCTCCACAAAGGGGATGTCCATTGAAATCATTTAAATCAAAATGTCTGTATTCCTGGGACAAGGAGTTCTTAAAATTACTGCTCTTTTCAGCTTTCCCAGATGAATTCCTCTCCAGATTTTCCTCTTCAGAGTGACCTGAAGCTCAGGATGGGACCAGACTCTGCACAAAAGTTTAACAGTTGCCCCACACAGGGAGCACTGAGCAGGATTATTTCCTGTCAAGGAATACAGACAAAAGTGGGATGATCCCATATTTCCCCTGGAAAACCCCAGGTAGGGCTATGGGCAGACTGACAGGCTCTGCACGTGCAGTGAGCCCAGGATGACCAGGATATACAACCACAACCTGCACAGGAAGCTCAGCCTTTTCATGATTGGAGCTGGGCCAAGGGTTGAACTTGATGATCTCGGTGGTATTTTCCAACCCAATCCATTCCATGATTCTGTGATGTGTCAGATTTTGTGCATATCCCAATCATTCAGGCTCTGTCAACCTTCCCCTTCCAGTGCAGCAGAGCTGGGGCTTGCTTGGCCCAGGGATGGACATTCTGCAGCTGCTGCTCTGGTGGGAAGTCCTGGCTAAATGGCCAGATAATTTTGTGCTCAGTGAAATTTTGGGGTGGCAGGAGAAGACATTTTTATGGAAAGTGGAGCTGTCATAGCCTTACAGAATTGACTTATCAGCAGGCAAGGAGTGGAGTAGATGAGATAGAGGAGTAAACATCTCCCTCAGCTTTAAAACTGCTGTGTGAGGTGAGGGTTATGGATTCTGGCCCACCTCCATCTCTGTTGTGGATCATCTTTCAGTATCTGTGTGACTATTTAGACTTTGGATCATGAGACACAAAATTATCTGCTTTAAAAGCCACCAATGTGGCCAGAGATGCAAATCCTCCCCTGGCCAAGCAGGGCAGGGTGGTGTCTAAGGGAGCTGCATCTCAGGCCACCCCATTCCTGTGGCTGAAGCTTTAATTCTGACAGCAGAACAATCAGCCTGCCCTGACCTGAGAAGTTCAGCAGAGAACTGGGGAATCTTTGCAAGCAGTTTCAGGGGGATATGAATGTCCCTCTGCATGTGAGGATGGGGCAGCTCTGTCAGCAGTGTCAGCACCAGGGATCCTGTCCTGGCCTGGATCCAAACTAGCGTGGCCAGCAGGCCCAGGGCAGTGACCCTTCCCCTGGACTCTGCCTTGGGGAGG
>CM031045.1:147567613-147579538 GCA_013398505.2 Rhegmatorhina hoffmannsi
AATCTCTCTTGAGCTGGGTTTGATTTTCCTACTGGTTTATCTTTAAACCAGCACAGCCAAGCCAGCCCAGGGAGCTGCAGAAGGTAGGGTGGGCACTGCCACCTGTGTCACCCCTTTCCAGCACAGATTGCTCTCCTCAGAACCCAAAGCCTCATGGCCTAAAGGCCATTTTTGGCCTCCTCTGTCACTTCCAGAGGTTTGTCACCACCTCATCCCTTAAACTCTGAGCCCTGCTCAGGGAGTTGTGTAACTTCTGTGCAAAACTCAGCTCCAAATCAATACAGGGCTTAGGCATTAAGAAGCCAAATTATCCTCTGGTAGAGCTCAGGCTGCTAAATCATTCTTTTTATTATTTTTAATTTTTTTTTATTTTTTTTTTTGCTAAGACAACTCCAACTTTTCATTTTTATGGCCTTTTAACATGAACTCCTTGCAAGCTCATAACCTGCTGCATGATTGAATACACAGAAAAACAAAACCCCCCAAACAGGCTTAATATGAAAAACAGTGCTAAATCTTAGCCTTGCAATGGAGGAAAATATATTAAAAAAAAAAATCAAACTGCCACCAGAAGGTTTTTCATTTTAGCCCTTCCCCCAGCTCAGGATTTTCTTTTTAAGTAGTTTTGTTGAATATCCTGTTTAACCCCTCTCAAAATGAAGCACTGGGGGTGAAGGACATTGTGGTGGGAGGGGTGAGATGTTCAGAAAAGCCCATGGGACACAAGGCACCCCGTGCTGGGGTGGTGGGACTGAAGGGAATCATTGGAAGCACAGACTGAAGTGGCTGCTTGGGATGGGAATGGAAGGGGAAATAACACAGGGATGAGGAAAATCAATCTCACCAGGATGAGCTCGTTCCACCTTGCTGCTTAGTAATCATGCATTTCCCTAAATTAGGGGTTCAGCTTCAGGTGCTTCATCCCCTTCCAGTCCTTACAAGCCCATCTGGTCTCCATCTGCTGTTGCAGGAGGGTTTAGACCTCCTGAAGGGCATGAGTTGTTCCTGCCAGCCATGTGTGTATTCCCAGACAACCCCAGGCATCCTCCATGGCACGAGATGTCTGTGTTTAAGTAACTGGATTGTGTCCTCATGATCTTCATGCAAAGGGAGACAAACTGGTCCCTCCTGAGGCTGATGGACTCGGTTCTAAGTGGTTTAGACAATGGTGATGGATTGCTTCTCTCTGCTATGCAAACCCCAGACAATTTAATTAGAAACTGAAGGTTGGGTGTAGCTGCCAAATCTCAGGTCCACAGAGCCATTTGAGATACCTCTGGGTGTCTGTAACATCTGGCAGATGAGACACAGGACCTTGAGGCTGAGCAAGATGTGCTTGGGCTTCTACCAGGCTTAGGAAATTCCTGCCTCTCAAGTGAAGGGGCTCCCCTGCCTAAATTCAGGCACCATGTTCCAGTTCCAGGACCACAGGTCACCCCAGTTTGCCTCCAGCTGACTCTCCAAAGGACTCAGTACTTCCAAAAGTTTTGGTTTAAGGGTTCCTAGCATGGTGTGCTCCAAATTTACTGTGTGAAGCTCCAAAAGTGCCTGCCTTGCTGACCCTGACCTGACTTGGTGAGCCCCAGAAGACTCTTTACCAGCAGCTTTCCATAAATATGGGCTCTTAAACTGCCATAAATGAGCAATTTCTCTGCCACTTCCCCATCAAAGCATTGGTGGCATCCCATGGGAGTGGCAGAACTCATATGGTGGTGGGACAAGTTACTTTTGCCTCTGATGCCACTGAGACCTCTGTCCCTCAACTCAATCAGAGGGTTTGATCTGCCTGAAGTGAAAGACCAAGGGAGATACCATAACATGGAGTAGAAGTATCAGTGCCTAAGATGGATTGGTGGTTTCAGGTGATGCTTTTGGAGGGAAGAACAGACTTTGACATAGGACACCAGCTCAAGCTGGGAGTATGTGGGGTGGTCTGAGACACAGGAGACGTTTGTCACAGTCTGAGCACTTGAATCCACATCTCCAAGTCACTGCTTTGGCTTCAGCGAGGGTTTATTATCCCTGTTGTCAGAAAATTGACAAATATCTCACTATATTGAGACAGTCAGAAATGAATCTTCTAGAAATTTAACCTCCTGATGATTTTTTATTGTATTTTCTGATTGCTTACAGCTTGTTTGGCATTTTTCATCTGCTCTTAGACTCAGATTTCCTCTTTTGAGGCCAAAGTGAACGTCTTGTATTTCAGGTTGTTCCATGAGTGAGATTCAGTTAACCAAAATCAGACACCTAAAGGGAGGTGAGACCATGTGAGTGAAGTGTCTAATGGACCAAACTCAGAGGCTTTCTTGAAGTTAAATGAAATCACTTCCTGGTCTGAGCTGGAGGTGTTGACCAATATCCACTGGCTCTAATAGTCTAAACCCCAGATGTCCACAGGGGCACCTCTGCACACATCTGGGAGGGTGGGAGATGTTCTGTTGCTCAAATACTCTGTTATGGGAAGGCTCAGGTTGGATCTCAGGACAAGGTTCTCCCCCAGAGGGTGGTGGGCACTGACCAGGCTCCACAGGACAGTGGGCACAGCCCCAAGGCTGCCAGAGCTCCAGGAGGGTTTGGATGATGGGACAGGGTGGGATTGTTGGGGTGTCTGTGCAGGGCCAGGGGTTAAACTCATGATCCTTGTGTGTCCCTTCCAGCTCTAGATAGTCTGTAACTTCTATTTTGATCATCTCTGCTTGTTTGGGTCATTTGGACCACCCTTATTTGCCTCTACAGGGTGTCAAACCATTGGTGAGGAGTATCTGGACATGTGGGTGAAACCCATGCCAGGACTGCAGGGTGGGAAGTTGCCTCTGCCAGCTGAGCTGCCACTGTTGGTGATGTGATGTTTGTTACCCCATCCCATGAAGGTTCTTTATGTTAACAGGATTATTTGACCCCCAGGGGAGATGAGGATGCCTGGAGAAGGATCTTCAGCAGCTGGACCTCAGGTTGCTGCAGGCTGATTTCTAGACTTTCTCAACCACATGTGAACTGAGGGGAGGATTGGGTTGGGTCTCAGGATAAGGTTCTTCCCCCAGAGGGTGGTGGGCACTGACCAGGCTCCCCAGGGCAGTGGGCACAGCCCCAAGGCTGACAGAGCTCCAGGAGGGCTTGGACAACTCTCTGAGGGACAGGGTGGGATTGTTGGGGTGTCTGTGCAGGGCCAGGGCTTGGACTCAAAGATCCTTGTGTGTCCCTTCCTGCTTAGGACGTTCTATGATTCTGTGAAATCGCTGAGACCCACCTGAGATGCCTTTGGGTACTTTGCCTCCAGCTGATGGTGCAAAAGGACACAAGTCTCCTGCAGGTCCTCAATTACATCTCCCAGCCTTGTGCAGATGTTGCCAATGTCCCAAAGTCCTTCAAACAGCACTGGATGACTCTGTGTGAGGAACTGAACTGAGCCTTAGACCTTCCTGGTGTGCACAGAGCCCTGAGAGCCTCCAGCCCACCTGAAGAACTTCATGCAGATGTCCTGACATGGAAATTTAAACCTCCAGTGTGGGGGATAAACAACAAGTGCAGCCACCTGGGGATGTGGTGCAAATGTGTGTCCAGCCCCAGAGCTGAGATCTGCCCCCCAGGGACTGTGGCTCCCAAGCAGCTCCTCTGCCCTGGAACTGCTCCTCAGCTGTGCCAGAGAAAACTGAACTCCATTTGTCTCTGGTGGAAGTCATTCCTCTCACAGCTCCTCAGGTGTCAACACCACAGAGCAAGAGCCTCACAGAGCCATAAATCAAGTTGATTTGGACAGTGAAAGAGAGAGCAGATGGATGGAAAAGAGACCCTTCCTTCCTTCCCCTCATCTGTTCCTTCTTCCCCACCTGCCAAACAGTGTTTTCTCTCTGTGTTTTGTAGGGCTTGTGTTTCACAGGGTTGATTTTCACTTCCTTTGCTTTTTTAGGTCTCCTTTGCTTCCTCAGCATCTTTTCAACCCTTGGGAACTGGAGAACACGAGCCCTGAGCTGAAAGGGATGCAGAACACGTGAACTGTGCAGGGGTTTTGGCCAAATCCAAGCTGAGGAGCTGCAGCTCCCCTGACAGCTGTGCCTCTCAGACCCACAGATTTCACAGCAATTGCACATGAAAGAAATCCTCTTCCATGATATCCACATTCCTTCTCTGACTGGGACCCATCCTTGATAAGTACTGGGCAGAAATGGGGGAAAACAGGAGAAAATGTAACTTAAAAACCAGGGACATTGGAAATATAAAAGATGAGGATGGCTGGGAATATGTGAAATATGAAGGGGAAGAAAAAATAGGGATCACAAACTAAGAGATTCCCCAAGACTCAATAAAAATAAGGTGAAACCTGATCAGGTGGAAGGTTCTCTGCCCATGGAAGGGAGTTGGAATGAGGTGACTTTAAGGCTCCTTCCAACCCAAACCCAACCATGATTTTATGATTCTCTGAAAACAATGGGTTGGTTTGGTCTTTCTAACCCTGGGCATCTGTGAATATTTGATCTCATGCTCTTTCTTTTTAGCAGGTCCTCTTAAAACCAAGCAAATCACCCCCCCAAAAAACCCAGATAAAAATGCAAGTATGGACAAACCCCCCTAAGGAATGAAATAGGACATTAGGAGGCCATGTGTGGGCAAACACACACAGCACAGATTTACTTTCTGAAACCCCAGAATAGAGAGAGACCCAAGATCCATGGAAATATGTCCTGCCACACGTCTGTCCTGTGCTAATTTGTGCCATGAGATCCTGTGATGGAAGAGAGACCTGTGGAGAGGAGCAGTGACCAGTTGATGTGCAAGTGGGAGATGTCACCTCCCAGCCATGCCTACAACACCTTCTTGTCCTCCTTGGCCAAAATGACTCAATGGAATGACTCTGCCAGGCCTTGTCCCATGTTTTGTGGCAGAGAAAGATGAGATGATTGAGGACCTGCACAAACACCCACGTGGGGAAAAGAGGCAGAGCTGAGAAAGTCATTAATTTCACCCATTTCCAACCTTTTTTTTCCCCAGTTCTACCAACTGTGGCAGCCCAGAGTTGAGGTTGTGTCTCAGCTGGATCTGGTGGGTCAGAGCTGCCCAGTCTGGGCAGTCTTGAATCCCAGGAAAACACAAGGACACCACCCTGCTGAGCACATTCCTGCTCCCTTCCCTACCAGAACTCCCATTTTCCCTTGGGAAAGCTCTCCCAAGCAGCACTTGGCCTCCCACATCCCAGAGCAGATCTTGGGGATGCCCTGTGGGACTCAGCAGTGGAGCAGAAGAAGGAAAGGAGCCTCAGACTCCTCAGTGCTGGTGACTTTTCCAGGTTCTGCTTTAGATGTTGGGAAAAGGTCTAATTCATTTCCTTGTCCTATAACTCTGTTGACTGATTTAACAATGGTGCTGATAATAATAAAAAATTTATGTCCTTAGACATTATACAGGGGGTTGCTTTCCATCCAGGGGTTTTCCCAGCCTTCCTTCCAGCAGGAATTTCTTTTCCCCCTTTTTATTTCCTCATTGAATTCCTCACAGACAAACAAATACCTGTGAGTGCTCACACACTTTTCCTCTGCCATGAGGGACAAGATGCCAACCATAATTAGCACCAGAAACTGCATTTCTTTCCTGCCCCAGGCTTGTCCCCCATGGAAAAGATCAGCCTGTGGCTTTTAGAGTGTGAATTGTGTCAAAATAATAATTAAAAATATGCCAAGAGAGTTAGAGGCTCAAGTTTCTCCCTTTAATTTGTTGATAACTTGGAAAAAGAGGGAAGAAATTGAGGCTAAAGATTTGGTTTTCTCTTTCACTGAAATGATGTATTTTCTTTCAGCATAAATGAGGTGTTTGAATTTGTATATTATAAATTAATCCCTTTTTAAGTACCAAACCAAATTCAGGGCAAAATTAAAAAATGTTATTGAAAATATCCCCCCCTTTCTTGACAGATTTAGTTAAAACTGTCCAAAACTGAGTTTCCTTTTCCATTCCACGAGTTGACTTTAATGAATCTTTCACTGAAAACAACATGAATTCATAACCTATTTCAGTGGAGCCAAATATGCTTTTATTTTCTCACTGATTGGAAGTGGTGGACAAAGAATAAGTCACCTTGTGATGTTGGTGCCTCTGTGACAAAGAGCAAAGGATGTTTCTTCTGATTTCTGCTTATTTTGGTAGAGTTGGTTGTGAAACACCTGTAGGAAAAATGGATACAAATTAGGAAATCTTCTCCTGTAATATTCCTTCATTTTTTCATGGCCTTTCACAAATCTGAAGTGTATTTACGTCAGACTGGAAATATCCATCCAGGAAGAAAGGGAATAATCTCTTGGTTTCTATCAGAGTGAGGATAAAAAGTTATGGAATTGAACTAGAGGAGAAAGGCAGAGGGTAAGTGGGGCAAAAAATTTCAACACAAAAGACTCAACAACAACAACAAAAAAAAAAAAGAAACCACCCAACCCTCAAAATAAACATCTTATATAGGTGGGAAAAGACCCCTAAGATCATCATGTTCAACCCAACACTGTCAAGGTCACCACCTAAACCATGTCCCCAAATGCCACATCTAAATGTCTTATAAATCCCTCCAGGGATGGGCTCCACCCCTGCCCTGGGCAGCCTTTTCTGGTGCTTGACAACCCTTTGGGTGAATAAATTTTCCTTAATATCCAATTAAAACCTTCCCATGTGCAACTTGAGGCCCATGGAGCTAGAAATGCTCCATCCCATCAAACACCTCATTTGTGCCCTGAAGGAACTGCTGAATGGGGAAGGTAAAAGGGTCACTTTGCTGCCAGTTAAGGGTTAAACTGGATCAAATGGTCAGAGCTGACCAAGTGGCTCATGGTTGCCAGAAGGGGTGACCCTGCTGGCCCACTTTGCACCACTATGAGAACCCCAAATCCTTCAAGTCCAGTTCCAGAAGGGAGATACAGCCTAACCAACATTTGCTTGTTGTCCTGGATGCCTCTGGAGACTTTGTGGTCTAAAGGCCATGGAATCACAGAATCATTTAGGTTGGACAAGACCTCCAAGGCCATCAAGTCCAACCTTTGGCTCTCATCACCACCATGTCCACTAAACATATCCCCAGGTGCCACTTCTGCTCATTTTTGAGCCCTTCCAGGAATTGTGGCTCCACCACTTCCCTGCAGACCCTCTTCTGATGCTTCACCACTCTTGCAAGGAATGATTTTTTCCCAACATCCAAACTGAACCTCCACTGATCCACCTTGAAGCCATTCCCCCTTGTCCTCTCTCATGCCCTGGTGTGGAAACAAACACCACTGGAAGCCCCAAAGGAATTTTCCCCATCTAATCTTGACAATTAATCACTCCCTGGAGGTGCTGATATTTCTCCACCAAATAAAGCTGGAATTTATTAATCCCCACACAGTTTGCAGCCCCCCAAGACCAACCTGCCCACGTCCTCTTTGCCTGGTGATGTCAGAAATCCTCTCTCCTGGCTTAAGGCAAAGCAGCCACGTAAGTGTTGGACACCTCCTTCTGGACAGAGGAGTTCTTGGACATCTCCATGGTGGCCACATTCCAGGGACAGCTGCCAGCTGCACACACTGGTGGAAAGATCACGGAGGAGATGCTGCCTCACTACACCCTGCAGCAGAAAAGCAGCTCTGCCCTGGGCCTGCACCAGGCTGCAAAGTGTCATTTAGGTCATTTAAGTCCAGTTGTCATCTCCCAAGCATCCTGATCACCCCTGTTTCCAAGATGGAGACTCCAAAGCCATTCCTCATCTTACCCAGCTGGTTGCAAACTGCTCTGTTGGATGTAGAAGACCTGACTAAGAGATCCTGCCAATAACTGGTGTCCTCAGGAAACATTTGGGAATGTCCTTTGCATATATGACTCTCTACCTTGCTGGATAATTCCAGGACTTGCTCCAAAGACATTTCTTGCACTGGAAACAATTAAAGGCCACTCTTCCTCAAAAAAAAAAAAAATAAAAAAAAAATTGAGGGATTCTTTGTACCATGAAAATGGGAGAGAGAAATAATTTTTGTCTTTGTAAGAGCTGCTCATTCTGCTCCAGAGCATCCAGAGTAACAAAACCATCACAACTTCCTTCCCCCAACAGGCAGTTGTTACAAGTTTAAGCAGGGCTTAAAATCCATCCCTGTTCTGATGGAAATTCATTCATTTAGCTGGAAATTAATTCATTCAGAATTCGTTGGAAATTCATTCATTCATTTCATTCATTCATTCACTAAGCAAGACCTGAAGGGAGAAAGTCTTGCAAAAATCCTCTAGAAAGTGGATGGCAGAGGTAGGAGAAAAAGAAAGCTCAGAGACAGGGAAACCCTTCTGCAGGTGTGAAAGTAGAACAATTGCTCTGAGTGGAGCTTAATGACGTTAATTGCTTGCAGAGGGATCCATGAGGAGCAGGAGGATGTGTTAGAGAGGATGTGTTAGGGAGGAAGGGATGAGAAGGTCATTAGTGCCCCCGGGACAGGGAAAGGGAGAATTACCCCTTGTGAAACAGTGAAAGGTGAGTGCAGGGTCAAGAGTGAGGATAATTGTGCTATAAAATCAGAATCTGTGATTTTAGCATGCAGTGGATTAATGATTTATCAGGACAATCAGTGAATATCCTGGTAGATATTTATTGGGGACTGGGACAGAGCTGGAGGGACTGTTTGATGGAAAAGTTTTTCCCAATAAATAAACTGTTTCTGGCCTTCCTTACTTTCTGCAACAGCAGAAAACTTTCCACTGCCTCCTGGGCCTCAGTGAATCTCTGCTTTGCACAAGTTGGTGTCTCACTGCTGGCTCTCAGCCCTGGGAAAGCTGCTCTCTCCTCTTGGCACTGTCCTGAGGATGTGTCCAAGTCACTTCAGTCACCTCTGCTTGAGTCAGCCCCGGTGGAAAAACGAGATAGAAAATGATTAATCTCCTTCAGGATGATGTATGGGAAGGGCAAAGCCTCTGTGGTTAAGGTGGCACAGAGAGGGACGGGATTCTGTTCTCACTCCTGCACCTGAGAGAGCCTGGGACAGGTCCTGCTGCCTTGGGGCTGGTTTAGTGGCACCTTCTCTGGGTACCTCTGCACTGGACACTGTGCCAGCTGGTGAGTCACCTCAGCAGTAAATGACACTGAACCACCCCATGAAACATCCTCAGGTGGCAAAGAGCTTCCACATCAAACCCCCCAGCACCAAAAATGAATCCAATGCAGTCCAGGGGTTGGATTTCTTAAGGGGTCACACTCAGAGCAAGAGAAATCCCAGAGCAGCCCTTTGCTAATGCAGCTCTTGGCTTTTGGAATGTGGTCATTGACCCTTTTCTTCACCAGAGCAAGCTCCTGGATGTTGAAATTAAAGGAAGCCTACAAGAATTGGACAGATTTAGTTAAGCTTTAGTTAACTTTGGGCAGAAAAAGCTTGTAGCTGTTTAGGCTAAGGAAGAAATCTTGTGGTTCTTTGGTTTTGTTGTTTTATTTTTTAATAAATGTGTATGTCAGGGTTGCTCCCTTAAGTAACTAATTTATACCTGATGTCTCTTTGTACATCTTCTTTCCATGGTGCTACAAAGTGTCCATGTCATTTGGACACTTGAAATCAGCCTTGTGTCGGACCATTAGGAAGTGGAAGGGCAGCACGTCCTGTCCAGCTCCCAGAGAACATCCAGTGTCACAGAGCACACCTGGAATATCCTGGATTTGGGGCATCTGCAACACAGACATGGAGAGTTGGCCTGGTCATCATGGAATCATGGAATGGTTTGGGTTGGGAGAGACCTTAAAGATCATCCTGTTCCAGCCCCCTGCCATGGGCAGGGACACCTCCCACTGTCCCAGGGTGCTCCAATCTGGCCTTGGACACTCCCAGGGCTGGGGCAGCCACAGCTGCTCTGGGAAATCCATTCCAGCCCCTCCCCACCCTCCCAGCCAGGAATTTCTTCCCAATATCCCACCTAAATCTTCACTTTTCCAGTGGGAAGCCATACCCTGTGTCCTGTCCCTCCCTCCCTTGTCCCCAGTCTCTCTCAAGCTCTCCTGGAGCCCCTTCAGGCCCTGCCAGGGGCTCTCAGGTGTCCCTGGAGCCTTCCCTTCTCCAGGTGACCCCCAAACTCTCCCAGCCTGGCTCCAGAACTGGGGGGGATCCAGCCCTGGGGCATCTCCATGTTTTCCTCTGGACTCACTCCAGCAGCTCCAGGTCCTTCTGTTGTTGTTCCCCAGGGCTGGAGGCAGCTCTTCAGGGGGAGGTCCCCCAAGAATGGAGTAGAGTGTGGGAATCACTTCTCCCACCCTGCTGGCCACTCTTCTTTTGCTGCATCCCAGGATCTGGTTGGCATTCTGGGCTGGAAGGGCACATTGCCAGGTCTTTTAGCCCATGGATACATTCCTATGGATATGCAAACCTACAGAAATGCAATTCCCAGCCCTTTCCTGTCTCTGATGCAACAGCTTTGGGATGGGCACATGGACCAGAGCATGGACCCAAATGAGTTGCTTTGCTTTGGTTGCCCACCTTCCACGGGGCACAACCTGCATTTGTGTGAAGCCCTCAGGAAAAGGGGCCCTTGCTGAAAAGAGAGGCTTTCACAGCATCTTTTCATTCCTGGTTAAACTGAAGGTAAAGCAATGTGCAGTCAGGCAGCAGGACTTTCTCCAGGCAAGCTGACCTTTTTCAGGGGAACATTTTACCAAGTGGAAAACATTGCCAACTAATCCTATTAAATTCGTGTGCAGACAACAATTTTCCTGGAATTTCTTGCTTTTTCTGCCCTTAAACCTGTCCCCAAACCTCGCTGTTATCTGTTTGAATTCAGAGGTGTGCCCTCTCTCTTCTGTTCTTTCCACAGCCTGGAGGAATAGAATAATAATAATAATAATAATCCTAAAAACCTCCTCAAATCCTCTGTTTAGTCTCATCTCCTTGGTGGTGTTGCTGGTCAGTCTGGCTCAGCCCCGAGCCGGGAACGCGAGTCTGGAGTGTCAGAGCTCGTTAACGTAAAGAGGAGAGAATGGAAAAACATTCCAAGGGCTGCATTCACACTTACTCTAAGGTCCCTTTTTACTGCTTTGGCAGTGGAAAGACACCAAGAAGTGGGTGGGCATGTCATTCCTGCTACGTTCCCATCTTTACAGCACAAGTAGTTTCTCACTTTTCAACAGCTCTCCTTACGTTTGCTCAGACGGACGACTGGAGATGTTGCTGCAAAGCTTCATTCATCAAACAGCTCCTGCTTTGTTGAGTAGCCATGTTTAAATCCCTACCAGTAGCAGAGGAGCAACTGAACTCATGCAAGGAGGGAAATCTTGGGTCATGCACTATTTAATGTCCTCCAGATGAAGATCAGGGCTGGAGTTCCTTTCATGTAACTGTAGAGGCTTCAGCGCCTTCTGCAGAGTTGGGTTCTCCTTTCCTACTCAGAGGAGGTGTTGTGAACCCCCTCAGTGACATCACCAGCTCTTCCTGAAATACCTGGTGAAATAGGTCAGACAGTCTGTGCCCAAGAAGTTTATTTCTCTTTGTTGGGATCCAAGTGTGTGAATTCCATCCACATGAGACGATTCCCCACCAGCCACTGGATTTCCCTCAAGTTTGACCTCAAGTCCTGAGGCCTCCTGAGTCTCTGTTGTGTCCCACCTGGGTCTGTCCAGCTGACATCCTGCAGGGAAGTTGGGCTGCCAAGGAGCAGTGGGAATGTGTTCATCTGAACCAGGAATTGTCCTTGGAGAATAAGTTTTCCAGGGCATGTTCCAAACTCACTGTGTTTTTTGCTGGACAGGAGTGAAGGAGAAGTTTGCACACAATAAGTCATGTCCCTCAACAGCACAGTGGCAAATCAGGGTAAGGATGAGGAGTAACCTCCAGGGTCTTCTGCTTGGGGGAGGGAAAGGTAATCATAGAATCATTGAATTGATTGGGTTAGAAAAGACCTCCGAGATCATCAAGTCCAACCCTTGGTCCAACTCCAGTCCCTTTACCAGATCATGGC
>CM031045.1:147579638-147591471 GCA_013398505.2 Rhegmatorhina hoffmannsi
CTGATGATGGACTCAATCCCCTCATCTAAATCATCAATAAAGATGCTAAACAGGACTGGACCCAACACAGACCCCTGGGGACACCACTGGTGACTTCCCACAGACATAATTTTTATTTTCTCCTGGAAATCTGGGCAGGTTTTATAAGATTTTACGTGAATTTGAATTTGTCTGGCTGTGGTTGGCAATTTAGGATCTGCCACATCCTCTGGCCCAGGAATTTCTCCATGCAGAGTCCTCTGGGAATTTTGGGCACTTCTGAGCAATCAAACACCCCCAGAACCCAAATCACAAAATCCCACAATGGTTTGGGACCTTAAAAATCATCTCATTCCAAACTCCTCATCACAGGGCAGAGTCTGACAAGAATGAAACAACTGATCTATTAACCAAGAAGATTTTCTTTTCAGAGCTAATAGAAATGAGATCATTTTTGTCTGTCCATCTTCTTGTGCCCATAATCCCAAAATCTGCAAAATATTTGCTTAAATTGTAATTATAAATCATTTGGTTCCATCATAATGGAAAATTTAGAAACCCATCCAAGCCCAACAGGTGGAATTTAAGAGAGAAAAAAAGAATGCAAGAAAGGGAAACAGGAATGCAAAACTCATTCATGGCCCAGTCACCACAGATCTGCTCTGCAAGGAGGAAAATGTTTTATTTTCTATTCAGCATCATCTTTAACACACAGAATTTTAGTGTAGGAAGATCTGAATACACCCTCAAACACCTCTGGAAAACCTCTGATGGAAAAGCAGCCCCTTGGAGTCACTGCCTGGGGAATTCCTGCTTTGGATGAGACTGAAGTGGAACTGAACACAGAGGAAATAAAAGGGATGGAAAGTTCAGGGCTTTGCTCTTTGCAATGACCTGACCCTTGGAGGAATCAGTGCTCCTCTTCCTCCCTGTGTCCTCTGGGATAACCTCATCCTGCTTTCCTGGAAGGTTCTGGGGGTTTGGTTTGGCTTTTTTTTAGACTTACTCTTCAATTTTGTGGACGTAGGGAGGGAATAAACTCCTCATGACAATTTTTTGTGACTGCAGCGACTTTGCCTCAGTGCTGGTTCTGATCTCCTCTCCCTCTTCTCTTGGATTTTAGGAGCATTTCTGTCTCTGTTACAGGGATTGTTCTGCAGGGAAGCTTTGTGAGGCTTGTGGTATGTACAGGACAGAGAATGGATGTTCTACCACCAGTTTGAGGTGTCAGGAGACTGGACTTGGAGGACCTCAAGGAGTCCTGTCCGTCCAACTCTCCCCATTTGATTTCTGTCCACAACATCCAAAAGGGAGAATCTGCTCATTCTCTATTTTTGGAATTAAGGTCTATTTACAGTTGCTCTGGAGTTTAAAATCAGTCCAAAGTATTTTAGCAGATGCTTCCTGAGGTCTTTGAACTCCTGCACACCACGAGGGAAAGGAAAAAAAAGAAGAGGATTTCTGCATTTTAAGGCCAAGGGCTTTTCAGATTGTTTGGAATCATCTCCAACGTAAACCAACTGCATGATTTCCATCCAGTTCCTTCTGTTCTGAGCTCAGCTGCTTGTGTCAGAGATGCCAAGCACTTGGAGATGGTGACAGGTGAGGGAAAGAGCTGCAGATGGAGAAAACATCACTGGGAGCATCTGGATGCTGCGTCCGAAAGGGGACAAGCAGAGCTGTAATGGAAGAGTGGCATCTGTTCCCGGCCTGCAGGGCCTTGGTGGCCCTCACAGCAGCTCCCTGGCAGAATTGCCTGGCATTTGCAGTCTCAGGCTTGATAACCAGAGTCCTCAGTGGCCTTGGAGAAATGTGGAAAGATTTCAGGTTTCTGTTGGATGCAGAAGTTCAGGAATCGCAGAGTTTGTCCAAGGTTTGGCTCTGCAGAAGAGCCACGTTCCCCAGGGCCCACTGATGACAGCACAGCCAAAGTGGAGCTGCGTCTTTTCCAGCTTTCCTGTGGTCTACCACACAATTTGTCTGCTATGCTGAGCCTAAGGAAGTTCCCCAGCTGGAGCCAGAGGCAGCTCTGGCCTGAGGTCCAACACTGGCCACTCCTTGGGGCAGCAGAGTGCAGGGGACACCAGGAGAGACGTGACCCCCCCTGCTGATGGCAGCACTTTGGGAGCTCTGCCTGTGCTGTGAGGCAGGAGCCAGGCTGGGCTGAGGGCTGGTTGTCTCTGGGGACATCCCTTCAGCCCTTCAGCAGCAGCACAGGCGGTAACTCCGGCTCTTCCCACCAGTGGGATCCTGTTCTGGATCAGAAATAGCGTGGCCAGCAGGCCCAGAGCAGTGACCCTTCCCCTGGACTCTGCCTTGGGGAGGCCACACCTTGAGTGTTGTGTTCAGTTCTGGGCCCCTCAGTTGAGGAAAGATCTTGAGGGGCTGGAGCGGGGCCAGAGAAGAGCAACGAGGCTGGAGAAGGGACTGGAGCACAAGTGCTGTGGGGAGAGGCTGAGGGAGCTGGGGGTGTTCAGCCTGGAGAAGAGGAGGCTCAGAGGTGACCTCAGCACTGTCTGGAACTGCCTGAAGGGAAGTTGTGGCCAGGTGGGGGTTGGTCTCTTCTCCCAGGCACTCAGCAATAGGACAAGGGGGCACGATGGGCTCAAGCTCTGCCAGGGGAAATTGAAGTTGGAGATCAGAAGAAATTCTTTGCAGAGAGAGTGCTCAGGCATTGGAATGGGCTGCCCAGAGAGGGGGTGGATTCCCCATCCCTGGAGGTTTTTCAAGTGAGCTTGGCCATGGCACTGAGTGCCATGATCTGGTAAAGGGACTGGAGTTGGACCAAGGGTTGGACTTGATGATCTCAGAGGTCTTTTCCAACCCAAACCATTCTATGATTCTGTGATTCTAATCAAATTTATTTGAGGTTCTCCCACTCAGCTGTGACACAGAAATCTGTGACAGCAGAGCAGGATCATCTCAAGTCTTGGC
Organism: Rhegmatorhina hoffmannsi; assembly: GCA_013398505.2. Lineage (NCBI taxonomy): Eukaryota > Metazoa > Chordata > Aves > Passeriformes > Thamnophilidae > Rhegmatorhina > Rhegmatorhina hoffmannsi. Next base: position 147,582,552 of record CM031045.1, read on the forward strand.
TTGAACTGGTGGCATTTTGGTGCTCACAGGTCAGAGAACTATTTAATTAGATATATTTTTAATAATCATTTGATTTATAACAGGTCTGATTTTGAAAAGATATTTAGTTGAACATCCAGGCTCACAAAAACAAAAGTGTTAACAAAAGGATTTCTAAATTTTCCACCACCTTTTTCTAAACAAAAATAAATAATGAAGAAAAAAAAGAGAGGGAAGAATGAAATCTCCTCGTTCTTAGATTGATTTTTTTTTTGCATGTCTGAGTAAATATTGGCTCTTTGAGATATTTTCATGCAGCATTCACATATCTGGGATATATTTGCTGTTTGAGTGATCTTCACACAGCATTTACACATCTGGAATGATGAAAAAATGATGCAAAGCTCAGAGGAGGAAAGAGAGAAACAGCCTCAAAAGGGCAAGAGAGGGAAAAATAGATGGAAAATTGAGCTAAACCCTCTTAAACAATCCCTTAATATCAATCAGCAAAATTAAATTATTTGCAAATCAAGAATATTCAGTGGTGAGAGAGAAGAAAATGTACCAGTGCCACAAAAAGAGTTGAAAAAATACAATTAAACCTTTTCTTGCTGCAGCACTAATTGGTTTGTGCCATTTATTAACTGCAGGAAGTATTTAATTTCAAGTGCTTGGAACTGGTTTGTTTTCTCTTAGAATAACAAGAATATTGAAATCTGCAATGCTCAGAAAATCATTTTTCCTTTGCTTTTCTCCTGGTCCTGGTGGCTGTGAAGGACCAAAGTGACCTGGATGTGGTGGGGGCTTGGATGGGCTTTCCAGGTGGTTCCACTCGAGAGGAAAAGGTCACTGAGGTTGATCTGCCACTTCTTTTGACCTTATTGACCAACAACTCACCAGTGCCATGAGGAAAGGAAAGAGGGCAGTGAAATGAAGCTCTGACCTGAACTAGGAATCAACCTGGATTTCATAAATTATGAGCAGGTAGAGGCAGTTCCTGGGATGGTTCTCCTTAAGGGATTCAAATAACAAAATCCAGAGCAGGGTTTTGTCCTCGTGCCAAAAAATTTTTGCTTCTTTTCTTTTTAATATAAGAACAAAGAAAAAAAAAATCAGTTTTTTTCCCTGAAATTCCACAAGGGCAGAACTTTTTTTGCAGCATTTCAGAGTCAGGACCATGAGGTTTTTATTTGGGAATGCCACGAGGGGCAGCGTTTTTGTGAGATGCTTCCAAATGAGGAACAGGTGGCTGCAAGAAGGGCCTGGAAGGGGATTTTCCTGCATAAACACCCCTGGTAGGGACAGCTGAGACCGTGGGGCAGAGGGAGATGAGGGGAGGAACAGAAAACTATCAGCTGGTTTGCTGCAGACAGAATCATAGAATAATAGAATCAATTGGGTTGGAAAAGATCTCTGAGACCATCAAGTCCAACCCTTGGTCCAACTCCAGTCTCTTTACCAGATCATGGCCTGTGAGAAGTGATTGGAGGTGGTTTGGTGCTCCCCAGGGGGCTTGGATGCTTCTGAAGGTTTTTGTATCTCCTGCAAAATTCATGGGGTGGAAGGAAAAGGAATAAAAACCCTAAAGGGAACCAAAAAAATCCAACAACAAGTGGTCTGGAGTTTTGAAGATGGGTGGGACATTTTATTGGGCAATTTTATTAAGGAGGGGAAAACCTGCTGAGGGTTTGGTTCTATCCCCTTTCCCAGACCCCTGGTTGTCCTCGCCCTTGTCCATGATCCACTGGCATGGATGTCACACCACGGAGGAAATGTGTGTGAGATGTTTCACTGCTGTGAGTTTCTCAGCTGGAATGAGCAGATAAAATAAGTCAGAGCAGAATTTGGTGTGATTTCTCTGTAGTTACTCAGACAATGAACTGCCAGAATTCAGTTGTGTGACTGTCCCTGCCCATGGGAGAGGGGTGGAGCAGATGATCTTTAAGGTCCCTTCCAACCCAAACCATTCCAGGATTCATTGATTCTGATTTAGTGGAGTGGGTGTAGCCTTGAGGTGGGTTCTTGGTGCTGATGTCACACAGGGGTAAATCACAGAATCATAGAATGGACTGGGTTGGAAAAGACCTCTGAGATCATCAAGTCCAACCCTTGGTCCAACTCCAGTCCCTTTACCAGATCATGGCACTCAGTGCCACGGCCAAGCTCAGGTGAAAAACCTCCAGGGATGGGGAATCCACCCCCTCTCTGGGCAGCCCATTCCAATGCCTGAGCACTCTCTCTGCAAAGAATTTCTTCTGATCTCCAACTTCAATTTCCCCTGGCAGAGCTTGAGCCCATCGTGCCCCCTTGTCCTATTGCTGAGTGCCTGGGAGAAGAGACCAACCCCCACCTGGCCAGAACTTCCCTTGAGGTAAAGACAAGTTGGACACAAAGGGGAGAAACCACATGAAAGCAGAGCTGGGAAAGGCAGTTTATAAATCTCCTGTGGGCATGGAAATGGTCTGAAATCCACCTCCTCAACGGCAGACAGAAACAGTTACACCAACAAAGGTACCAGGACGTGGACATCATGGCAAAGATGTCACATCATGGGCAGCAGACACAACTGTGGCATGTCAGGGCATGGCAGAAGCTGAACCATTAGTGGGGCTGGGCTGGAGGAGCAGGGGGGTGATGCCAGGGGGCAGAGAAGGGAACTGCCTTCACTGGTCACTCCTGGGCACTTCATCACCAGAAAGATCCAGACGAGCCAGGGAAGGCTCAGTGATCCTGATGGGGCCCTTCCAGCTCGGCATATTCCAGGATTCTCTGACTCTTGGGCATGTTGGGGGACACCCAACTTTGTGATTTATTGGCTGAAGAAAACAGCCTGTGAGTCATTGTGAGGAGATGAATGGTTTGGCTCTGAGAGCACAGCACGGGGAGCCTGGTAACAGTCCACAAACATCTGAGGAGAGGTTACCACAAAGCAAAGAGGATTTGCTCATCTGGGTGCAAAGGGGTCATATTTGGAGGGGAAAACTCTGCAAATTGGTTTGCTGGAGTAAGAGCCTCTCATGATGGAGTTGGTGGGAAGGTTGGACATGGCAGGATTTTGGCTGTTGTGTCCTCATGGTTTGGACAATGGGAAACAGTTATTTGGTGTTCTGGGAAGTGAGGGAAGACTGTTGTTTATTGGGGTTATAAACCTGCCCCGTGGGAATGAGCTGGTGCATTAGAAGTCTGGGAAGAACAAACAGGGCAGGAATACAACGACTTCCCAGATAAGGGCTGGGAACATGCCGGAATCCCGGAATCGTTAAGGCTGGAAAAGCCCATCAAAACCAACCGTCAACCCACAGAACCACCGTGTTCACCAGGAACTGGGTCCTCAAGTGTCACATCCACAGCACTCTGGAACACTTCCAGGGGTGGGGACTCCACCACTTCTGTTGGCAGCCTCTTCCAATGCCTGACAACCCTTCCCACAAAGAAAAGTTTCCTGATATCTAAACTAAACCTCCCCTGNGAGCAACTTGAGGCCATTTCCTCTCATTCTGTCACTTACCTGTGAGAAGAGACTGAGTCCCACCTCACTCCAACCTCCTGTCAGGTGGCTGGAGGATGGTGCAGAAAGCCATTTCCTCTCAACAGTCTCTCCTTTTTTTGGGTTTTGTTGCCTAATCAAAGCATTATAAAAAGACAAACAGTGGCTTCATTCCCTTGGTGAGGAGTTAGAGGGATGTTAATGACCAAAAACTTCCACTATCCCAACACAGGTGACCATCAGATGACTGGTGAGTAAACACGTGCTATTGGTCTCTAAACCAGCACATTTTATGCCTTAAAATGTGCTCCCTTTTGGATGCCTTTGCTCCAAGGAACTCCTCTCTCACTTTCACTTTTGGGAAGCCGTTAAATATCAGTTACCATTGGAAATATTAATTCTTATTTAGCTGTCACCACAGAGGTTGGCTCTGAGACAAGCCGAGATAATTCTGCTTCTTATCAGGCAGGTGAGATAACCTGAGGGGAGACAAGAGCATTGTCCTGCCCCTGGAGCCAACGGACAGGTGGGAGCCTGGGAATGGGTTGCTGTGTGGGGAAGTTCCCTGCTTGATCTTTGGAAATCTTGGAGTGTTGGTTATGTGGAATTCCCAGTAGAGGAGCCACTTGAACCAGCAGCAGAAAGGAGGAAGGAGTGTGATGGAGACTTCCATGTGCTGGAGCTGGTGGGAATCTTTACACCCCTTACCAAGTTGGGTACTGAGGGTTTTGAGTCCAAATTTTAATGGAGTTTGGGGTCTTTTTGGAGCTCCCACTGAGCTCCATCAACTCCCATTGAGGTCAGCGCTGTGAATATGGAGATTTTTTTTATTTTGAGGGCAGCAGGTGCCTCAGCAAGACTTTAACCCTGATGTGTCACACACTCTGCACCCATGTGCATGCCCTTGTTGTGGAGATCTGACCTCACACTGACAAAATAAAAGCCTCTGTTCTTACTGTGCAGCCAAAGAATTGGAACCTGAGATATTGAACCTGAGATATAAAGTGACTTTCTGAAGTCACAAAACTTTTTTAGTGGAAAAATCATCTACCACGAGGTGTGGGTCTCCTCCTCTGCAGACATGAACACATGTTGGACAAGTATTCCTGAGACAGGACCCTGTGCCAAGCCCAACTTCCACTCACACACAGAGAAATCAGTCTGGGAGAAGGTCTGTGCAGAACTTATCAGGAATCTGAAGTCTTTACCATGTTCCCTGTGCTGGGCACTTCTGAGGCTGCACCTCCAATCCTGGGGTCAGGTTTGGGACCCTCATGACAAGAGAGACCTTGAGGGGTTGGAGCATGTCCAGGGAAATGAATGGAGATGGTGAAGGGGCTGGAATATAAATCCTGTGAGGAGCAGCTGAGGGAGCTGGGAGGGCTCAGCCTGGAGAAAAGGAGGCTCAGAGGGGACCTTCTGGCTCTGCAATCCCTGCCAAGACGGGGAACTGGGGGGGGTGTCGGACTCTGCTCCAGGGAACAGGGACAGGAGGAGAAGGAATGGCCACAAGTTGTGCCAGGGGATGTTCAGGTTGGATAGTAGGAAAGATTTCTTCACCAAAAGAGTGGTGAAGCCTTGGAAGAGGCTGCCCAGGGGAGTGGAGTCACCATCCCTGGAAGTGTTAAAAAAAAATGAGTCCACGTGGCACTTCCTGATATGGTTTGGTTGGTTTGGTGGTACTTGGACTTGGTCTTGGAGATCTTTTCCAGGTTTAATTATCCTGTGATTCCATAACTCTCTTTGCTGCACAGTGGGGGCATCCTGTGCTCAGGAACTTGAATTGCTCAAGCTTCTCGTGCCTCTCAAAGCTCTCTTTCCCAATGGATATCTTTTCCAGGGGGAAGAGGGATGGGGAGGAGAGATATGTCACTGTCAGAGCTGTTGTTCACGGGCTGCAAGGTGTGTTGGAGCACAGATGGAGCTGGACTATCACTGCAGAGTGGGAACATGTTCCTGCTTATCTGCCCACGTGTGTGGACCTGTGGGAGGCAGCCAAGAACTTTGTGTGTGTGCGTGATATCCCCTGGAAGCCACAGCCCCTGGAATCTCACAGGGGTTCCTGCCAAGGAACACTCATCACCAATTCATAAGACCTGCTCTTCCTGCTCCTTCTGATCTGGGCTGTGGGAAAAAAACCAGGAGCTGTGGCTTCCAGGAGTAAATCTCCTTCTCTTACTCTGGGGTTGGTTTGTGTTGTTGGTGCCACGGAGAGAAAGGGGAATAAAAACACAGAGAGGATCCCTGGAGGAAGGAGGTGCTGCTGGATGCTGCTCACTGGCAGCACAGCAAGTAATCTTAATGAACTATTTGCAATTAAACTGAGCTCATTAACATCCATTGCTCCAGATTTTAGGGAATACGAGAGGGATGAATGGGCAAAATGTCAGGTCAGGGTTGCAATGGTGAAAAAAAAGAGATTCAAGTTCTCTCAAGTGAATTTGGTATTGGGAGTTTATCAAAATACAGATGTGGCTCCAAATTCCATAAGAATCGAGGGCACTATCTTGGAATTTTCTTCTAGGAGAGCTCCTAAAAATGCAGATGAGAATGTTGAAGGGAGAAGAATTTTATTCCTTTTTTTCCCCCCCATTTTAAAAGACCAGAGATCCTTTTCATCAATACTTAAACCCCAGAAATAAATTTTAAAAATTGTATTTGTTTCCTTTCATCCATATTTAAAGTCCAGAAAGAGCCTTAAAGAAATGTATTCATTTCCTTTGATTTTTGCTGGAAATTGCAAAGTATTTCCTGAGTGGTTTTCCCCTGTTGTTTCAGTATTATTGAGATCCAGACTGAAGGCAAAAAAGAAATAAAATCCCCAAACAAAAACAAACCCCAAAATTTCCCTCTTTCCAAGTTCACAGTCAATCTTTATTAGGAAAAAACAAAAAAAGGAGTTAGGATGAAAATCTGCCTTCCAGTAATGGTTAGAGCTCCTGGTGTTACGAAATTCCTCGGATTTGGAACAAGGCAAGAACATGCAAACAAGAGAAGGCACAAACACGTGTAAACAAGTCTAAAACTCCACGGAAAACTTGTTCCCAAGTAGGGATTACACGTGGTAGAAGATCCTATCTTGGGCAGGAGCTGATTGAGAAACCTCAAGAAAAAATAGTAAGTCAAAAATAGGGTGGAAATACTTAAGAGAAAAGGATCAGTTCTTCAGTTTTCCAGACAATTGAGGTGGTTGTGGCCAAAAGAGGGAAATAGTAAAGAAGACACTTGAGGACAAGTCAACTCAGCTCAAATCCACAATGTGCCTGTGGGTTTGTTCTCGTTGTGGTGGATCCCACCAGCTGGAATTCTGCAGATTAGCCTGACCTACCTGGCTCTTTTTTAATGGAAAATATTTGCTTGCTGGTGTTTCTTTCTGTGCCAGATCCAAAGCGAAGTTGGAAAGCTCAGCTGCTTTTCTGAGGTCTGAAGTTCCCAGGGTTGAGCTCCAAAGTGTTTGCTACAGCCAGAGGTGGGATGTGAAGATCCTTTGGCTGCAGGAAAAACCAGGGCCAGGGCCTTTTGCAGACAAATGACATCCATGATGGGAAAATGTGGGACATGGAGTAACAGGACAAGGACAAGCTGAAGGAGGATAGATTTAGATTGGATATTAAGAAGGAATTCTTCCCTGTGAGGGTGGGCAGGCCCTGGCACAGGTTGGGCAGAGAAGCTGTGGCTGCCCCATCCCTGGGAGTGTCCAAGACCAGGCTGGATGGGGCTTGGAGCAACCTGGGCTGGTGGAAGGTGTCCCTGCCCATGGCAGGGGTGGAACTGGATGATCTTTAAGGTCCCTTCCAAGCCAACCCCTTCTATCACTCCATGATTATGATGAATTTTCAGTTGTCAATCTCATGTGTCCTCCAGAACTGGGTGGCTGGAACTTTGCTCTGTGTTGGAAGCACTTCTTGGCTCACAGTTTGAATCCTGAACCAAACAGGAGTGGTTTGGGATCTTCCCAGGTTCAGTGGGCCAAACTCATGCCAGGGAATATCCTGGGAATTTAGCAGGATCACAAATACATCTCAGTGCTGTTCAGTTACCAATGGAAACACCCACTGGAGCTGAGGGCAATGATGTCCTGAGTGTTGGCCAACACAGGAGATCATCAAATCATGGAATCCCAGAATGGTTTGAGTTAGAAGGAACCTTAAAGATCACCCAGTGCCACGCCCTGCCATGGGCAGGGACACCTTCCATTGTCCCAGGTTGCTCCAAGCCCTGTCCAACCAACTCTATGTCTCCTTATTGGCCAAGGGAAAAGTCCCAAGGTGAGATGCAGCATTAACACCTGAGAGAGATGACCTCCCATAAACCCACCCTTAAAAACATCCCAATCACTCACTTAAGGAGGGAAGCTCAGAATTCCAACCCCACCACTCACCCCAAGCAATTCACAGAATCCCAGACTATTCTGAGCTGGAAGGGACCCACAAGGATCATCGAGCCCAACTCTTGAGTCAATGGCCCACACAGGGGATTGAACCCATGACCTTGGCACTATTACAGCCAAGTTTTAATCAATTCCTTTCTCTCCAGAGAAAAATGATGCTCAAGACAACAACAAAAAACCCCTAAAGTGACTTTAAAAGCTTTCTGGAAATGATATCAAATCATCTCGTTCACACTTGCTCTTTGCTAAGAAATTTGCTGCTCAATTTACACTCTAAGGGCAATTTTAACATATTAAATATATTTACAGAGTTAAAGAACTGAAAAAAACTGAAGAAGTTTTCAGGTAATCTTGTTCTTTTTTCCTAATTAATTGCTCAGAAACCTCTTATTTTCCTCTATGTTGCATAAGAGTCTAAACTAACAAACATTGCCATAAATCAATTATTTTCTTGTCACGACGTGAAACTGCAAGTGGAGAAGAATTTGCAGGTGAAAGATGAAGGTGAAATCTTTTACAGCAGATTTTCATCAAGCTGTGAGCTATGAAGGATCAAACCCCAGAAATAAATAAAATCCATGTTACTTGTTCTTAGCAAATTTAAAGCTGGAAAAACCTCCCTCTGCAATAAATCCTTTCGAAACTCTCCCTCTGAGTTTGCACTTTGGTTGGGATTCATTTTATTCTTTCATTTGAGTGTCGTGTGTGTGTGACAGAAAATTGATGCCCTGAAGTGTCAAGCAGAGAAAGCAGAACTCAAACCTTTCCCTCGATTGGCATAAGATGTTTCTGTTAATAAATAACTTTCTGCTGGAAGTGCTGAAATGGGGCAATGCCAGGGGAATAAAGTGAAATATTTCTCCAGTTTTGAAGAGGATTTCCTTGAATTTAGTGTTGTTTTCCTGTGAAATCCTGGAATTCTTGTGTTTGGTGGTGGTTCAATGACAGCTCCCGGGATTTAGGTGGGATTGGGGCATCCACACTCTGCGGGGCTGGGCTGTGGAGCCGAGAAAGTCTGAATTGCTCAGCTGAATTCTGGGAACTGTAAAGGAAATAATTCCAAC
>CM031045.1:147603577-147617442 GCA_013398505.2 Rhegmatorhina hoffmannsi
GAAGGGAAGGGAAGGGAAGGGAAGGGAAGGGAAGGGAAGGGAAGGGAAGGGAAGGGAAGGGAAGGGAAGGGAAGACCCACCTCCCACTTGGGTCACATGTTGATTCTCATTCCTGCTGGCACCTGCTTTTAAACATCACACAGTATTTTCCCCTTTTCCATCTTTATTTTTTCCTGATTTTCTTAAATTCCTTTTGGCCAGATGTTAATTGCTTTAATGAAAGGGAAGAACCCCAAACTCCACAGCACAGACCTGCCCTGAGGCCTCTGCTTGGAAGATTTATGGGAGACGCAGGCTCTGGATGTCTGAGCCTGAAAATATTCCTTCCTTTTTGGCCCCTTCCCTCCTTCCCACCCCCCCTGAGCTGCCTGTGCCTGTGTGTGCACACACACATCTGTCTTCAGCAGGGAGAGCCACGCTGGCATCTGATAGGGTTGGGATTTATGGCTGGGGAGCCCCAGGCTCTTCCAAGCACTAATATTTTACCATCTCTCCTGCTGAAATGATGCCAACTTCCAAGAGGCCCAGTAGCCTCCTGGAGGAACCTCTGGCTACTCAGCTCCCCAGCCTGAGACAGCAGCTCCTTTGGGACCATCCCTCTTGCCTGAGCTGCCAAGAAATGAAGTCTGGGGTCTCGCAATCTTGAAGCATCAGCAATCTCTGAGCGAGCTGGAACTTTGCTGAGCTTGTGTTCTCTTCCCTTCCTCCTTTTTGCTTTCTCTCCCCTCTCAGCTGGGTTGTTTGGTTTCTTTTTTGTTTTGGGGGGTTTTTTCCTTTAATTTACAAGTTGAACATGGGCTAAACTCCCCATCCATGCAGCCTTTCTATCCTCCTCCTTTCCATCCTCACACTGGCAACTTGTTGGTGCTGGCTCAGAGCTGAATTTCCCCCCTGTATCACTGACAAACAACAGCAAAAAGTTCTCACCAAGTTAGGAAGCCACCCATGACTCCAGAGCAAACCTCCCACTCCTGTAAATCAGCATCAAGCCATTGAAATCCATGTCAGGAAAGGCACTTGGGCCTGTAATTGGTATGAAAAAGGGGTAATTGCAACAAAAATGCAGCTTTAAAGCCCTGGGATGTCTCTCTGATCAGCTGATTCTCAGCTCAGGAAGCACCACAGAGTCCTAAAGTGATTTGGGTTGGAAAGGACCTTAAAGATCATCCAGGGACACTTTCCACTAATCCAGGTTGCTCCAGCTCCATCCAACCTGACCTTCAACACATCAGCCAGGTTTGTTTCTTTCTACCCTTTTCCAGGAGGCTGATAAAGATATTTATTCCTTTTCCTCACATTCCTCTGCTTTGGAAAAGCTCAGCATGGAACAGATTTGCTTGTGAAAGCAGGATGTCAATCACCCCAGAGTCAGGCAGGCAAAGCACCAGGCAAGATTTATTTGCAAACCATCCCAGAGCTCCATTTCACCTGTCACAACAAAACAGAAAACATTCCTGGGAACAGGGGTGGGCAGGAAAAAAAAAAATCCTTTCTTGAAGTGCATGTATTAAATCCACCCACAGACATAAGTATAAATATCTGTGTGGATAAATATATATAAATACACTGATTTTTTGGTTTCCTAGTGACAAGCTTGAACATCCAGCTCCAAAAAAAAAAAAAGAAAAAAGAGCAGATTAATCTCCTGCTCCTTGCCAAGCAAACCTTGCCCAGAAGGATTGTATTTTTAGAAAACATGTCAAGCTGCAAGAAAAACAAGCAGACACTTGTAATGGCTCCTGAGCCTCCTGCTTTGCAGCAGCAGCATCAGGTCCAGCAGAGTTCTGGTGCTCAGGAGGTTTTGGGAGTGGCCTGAAACTCTTCCACATGTTCAAATCCTCATCCCAGAAGGTCTCCAAATGCAGCCAGACCTCTCTGGGCTGGAGGAGACCTCAGGTCAGGGTTCCTCAGCTTCTTGCACTCCCTGTGCATGGCACATAAACACCATAAGGATGAACTCTTGGGGTATTTCTTGCCATATCAGGCAGAGGTGTCACAACTCTGGGTCTGCTTTTTTAAGGCTTTTCTTCTTGTTGAGTGATAGAAAATTGGGGAAGGCCACTCTGAGTTTATGTGTGGGCAGGGAAAGTGATCAGTTTAATTAGCTGGCTGAGTGATGAGTTTGATGTTCAGTGTCCCACATGTCCTGCAGACCCTGAAGCATCTCACACCTTCCCTGTGTCACCCCCCTTGGGAGGTGACCCATCTCTCAACTTCTGGGGCACTTCACTCGCCCCTTCCTGAGCACATTTTGGCACGTCTGGGGGGGTCAGCAGAGCCAAAGTCACTTTGGAACAGCCTGCCCAGAGAAGCTGTGGGTGCCTCCACCCCTGGAAGTGTCCAAGGCCAGACTGGACAGGGATTGGAGCAACCTGGGCTGGTGGAAGGTGTGGGGGGTGGAAGGGGGTGGAAGTGGATGATCTTTAAGGTCCCTTCCAACCCCAAATTCTGTGACTCTGTGATTTTACATTTTCTGTTCTCAGGGTGATGAGGGCTGTGGTTTTATGGGTACCCCTGAAGATACACATGGAGGGTAGAGACCAACCCAGTGTTCAGACCCCTGTCTTGACCCTACTCTGGCTCCAGCTGGGCACATACATTTCTTTTCCCTTGTGAGTGGCTGATCTTTCCCATCATGCTAAAGATTTCCTGGAGCTTCTTCTTTGCATTCAAAACAAGACCATGGTTTCAAACAGACACAGTCAGGGATCCAAAGTCACACAGCAGGGACTTGTATTTCCAGACTGAACACCTTGGGAGTCCCAGCATCCTTCTGAAGTTGGGTGTTGGTGCTCCCTCACCAGTGGGACCAGCTTGGTGCAGTTCCAGTTGTCTTCTCCTCTCTGCCCATTCTAGTTCAGTGGCTGCTTCTGTCAACACCTTGGAGGGGCCCACACAGAGGTAAGAATGGTTGATTCCCCATCCCTGGAGGTTTTTCAGCTGAGCTTGGCTGTGGCACTGAGTGCCATGATCTGGTAAAGGGANTGGAGTTGGACCAAGGGTTGGACTTGATGATCTCGGAGGTCTTTTCCAACCCAATCCATTCTATGATTCTATGAATGGGTAAGACCACAACACCCTTCAGGCATCACTTCAGCCAGTCTGAAAAGAAGGGAAACCTCCTCTGGGAACACTGGTGGCTCCTGGTAGGAGACAGGAGTCTGTGACCTCAGTTCAGCCAATGTGGCTCTTCACAAAGGATCTCAAAACCTGGGTGGCTGGTGGAGAAATAAGGATGTCTGTCCCAATCCAACATCTTTCATGCTGGGCAGGGATTGAGTGGGTTTGTTGAGAAACTCATCTTTGGGATGAGGTGGGAATTGGGGGGCCACACCCCCTTTTAGTGCCCCAAAGATTTGCTGGGAGTGTGAGACCCCAGGACATTAATTAACCTTCATCAAGGGCAAAGGCAGAAGAAAGCACACCCAGAATTAACCACCAGGTAGACCCCTGGAATCATCATTTCTGGTTATCTCACTCTCAAAAATCCAGAAGAATGAAGCCCAGATCCTGCTTTGAGGTTTCTGAGCTCTGGTTTTCTCAGGATAAACACAGAGCTCAGGGGGGTGATGAGAAAAATAATATAATAAACCCCCACCCAGCCAAACCTGGGCACAAAAATTCAAAATAGTGAATTAGGGGTTGTGAATTAGGCCAGAAAATATAAATGAGATTCTCAAGCTTGGTGGAGATATTGGAAGTTTTCTATTGGTCCCAATTTTTGCCCTGTCAGCTTCTGGGGCACTGAGTGTTGTCATGGAATGACTTTATTGCTTTAGGCTCCAAAACAAGACAAACAGTTGGAGAGGAAAGGAGAGCTCAGCTGCCCCCCTGCCCCACACTCACTCCTGCTCAGCAAATCCCAGGGATTTCAGGATTTTGGGGATTTCAGGTTTTCAGGCTTTCAGCTTCAGCTCTGTGAGAAAGGCTGTCCCTGTCCACTCCTTGCTCTTTCTGGGGCCTGGCCAAAGCACATGGAAACTAAAAGGTGTTTTCCTGCTCACACCAGTGGCCTTTGGAATACACCTACAGTGTCCCCATGTGAAAAGTCACTGCATTTTAAGGGTCATTGGGCTGCTCTTCATGCCCAGACAGTCCCTGTTCCCTCAGAGGCCACAATATTGGTGGTTATTCCTGGAGTCCCCTCGTGTCCCTCCACTGCCTCAGCAAAGCAGTTTTAGTCCTGGGTGGGGGTAAGAGTCAGAGTGGACCAGGCTGCAATTCCTCTTTCAGCTCAAAGGTTCTGCTGGAATTCTGGGAAGAGGAGGGAGGGGCTGTCCCAGCTACACTTTGCCTTCTCTGTCCCCCCAGCACAGGTGAAGGAGGCAGTTTGTCACCACCCCTGGGACACTGAATCGTAGAATCATAGAATTCTGAACCTTTCCTGTGCCTCCAGATGGTTCACAGAGTCTTTACTCACGTTAACACACAGTTTGCCAGACCCACAAAGGCAGGTTGGGGTCCAAATTGTGCTGGATTCGATGGCAAGAATAGGTGGGATGAAGCTCACCCAGCTTTAGTTCTGTGAAAGGAAGGTCATAAAGCAAAACTCATCATTTCCAACCAGTGAGGAAAATCACCCCTGGAAAAGCAAAATAATCCAGGAGTTTTTGGATGCTTGCCTTGGAATAAAATGGTTTATTGTATTGAGTTCTGAAGTGATTAGGGAGGAGACTCCAAGGTGTTGCCCAGGTTTAAGCCTGACTTTAAAATTAGGTGAGATCTATTCTACCTTCAACATCTAATTGTCTTTGTGCTGTAACAATCCAGTCCCCACAACTCCCACATCAATCACTAACTCATCACTTGGCATCTGCTTTCCCCAATGAATTATTGGGTTCATTAATCATTCTTTTGTTTCAGCCTGTGAAAAAAAAAACCCTCCTATCTCAAAGCATTTTCAAGGCTTGTGTTGTGCCTGTACCCTGATGAGCAGCACATCTGTTCCTGCTGGAGATGGGGTGGTGGAAGGGATGGGCTCTGTTCTTCCAAGGCAGCTCCTCTTTTGCCTCTTCAGACATGGAAGGGATTTTCCTTCTTCCAAGGCTTTCCTTTCCCTCCTCAGTCAGGGATTGGAGCTTTTCTTTTTTCAAGGCTCCCCTTTCCCTCCTCAGTCAGGGAATGGGGTTCTTTCCTTCTTCCAAGGCTTCCCTTTCCCTCCTCAGTCAGGGAATGGGGTTCTTTCCTTCTTCCAAGGCAGACCCTCTTTTGCCCCTTCAGACATGGCAGGGGTTCTTTTCTACTTCCAAGGCTCCCCTTTCCCTCTTCAGCCATGGAATGGGGCTCTTTCCTAATTCCAAGGCTCCTCTTGCCTTCCTCAGTCATGGAATGGGGCTCTTTCCTCCTTCCAAGGCTCCTCTTCCCCCTCTCACTCAGGGAGCTCTGGCTCCCATCCCAGTGACGCCAGTGAGTTATCACTTCAGGAAACAGTCAGGTCTGTCACTGCCCTCTGAGAAGTTTGGCCTCAGCATTGTGAGGCTGAGCAGGGGGGAGCAGGACAGGGAGCTGTCAAACCATTCCGAGAGTCTGAACCCCTTGGAATCCTGAGTTTTCCCTGAGCCTGGAATCCTGACCGTGCCCATAAATGCAGAGCTGCCCCGTAGGGACACGAGTGGCACGTTCAGGAGAGCAAACCCAGCAAGCCCAGGGAACACCAAACCCTGTGCCAGCTTTGGGCTCTGCCTCCCCAAACCACCACAGAGCCCAACCCCACCTGGCCTGGCTGTCTTCTCCTAGAGTCACAGAATCATAGAATGGATTGGGTTGGAAAAGACCTTTGAGATTGTCAAGTCCAACCCTTGGTCCAACTCCAGTCCCTTTACCAGATCATGGCACTCAGTGCCATGGCCAAGCTCACTTGAAAAACCTCCAGGGATGGGGAATCCACCCCCTCTCTGGGCAGCCCATTCCAATGCCTGAGCACTCTCTCTGCAAAGAATTTCTTTCTGATCTCCAACTTCAATTTCCCCTGGCAGAGCTTGAGCCCATCGTGCCCCCTTGTCCTATTGCTGAGTGCCTGGGAGAAGAGACCAACCCCCAGCTGGCCAGAACTTCCCTTCAGGCAGTTCCAGACAGTGCTGAGGTCACCTCTGAGCCTCCTCTTCTCCTGACCCAGCAGGAATTGTCCTGCAAGCCAAGGATCTCTCCCTTAGCTAAAAACATCCCTTTTTGTCCCTACATTTTGTTTCTGTTTCCACTCCCACCCCCTGAGTGCTTCCTTCTCTCTCCCTTTTTGCTCCACAAATTCCCAGAGCCAAGGGCAGCAGCTGCTGGGGCTGATGCTGCTGAGAGCCCTGGGGTTGAGGGGCTGTGCTGGGAGAGACTGGGC
The DNA here is from genome assembly GCA_013398505.2 of Rhegmatorhina hoffmannsi. Taxonomy (NCBI): domain Eukaryota; kingdom Metazoa; phylum Chordata; class Aves; order Passeriformes; family Thamnophilidae; genus Rhegmatorhina; species Rhegmatorhina hoffmannsi. The sequence goes on from CM031045.1 coordinate 147,609,906, forward strand.
TGGTTCCAGTTCCAGCTATTCCACAGGTTTCCTGGGCAGCCTCAATCTGTCCATGGGAGCATAAGAATAATTCCAACCTTCTCCAGAACTGTGAGAAGTGCAGACCTGAATGGGCATGAGGAGAGTCAGGGAGAGACACATGGAATTGTGTTTCCATTTTAATGCAATTTTGAAGAGTTTTTTTTGCTCTTCTTACAAATTAAGATTTTTTGCCATCATTTCCCTTTCCATATCATACCAATTTTCAAGCTTTACAACTCACACCGAGTTTATAACCCAATGACAAAGGGAGAACATGATTTCAGAAAGGAAATTCCACATGAGGACAAGGAGAGCTTTCCCCAATCCATTTGCCACCCTTAAGTCCCTCTGATAAAGTTTTATTACTGTGTTGGATTAACAGCAATGTCAGGGACTCTTCCACTGGGCTGGTTGCTGTGGGAGGCAAAAGAAATTAAAAAGAAATTAAAACTTCTGCTGCAGAACTTTTTAGAAAGAAAACCAAGCACAAAATGTTCTCATCCTGCCACCTCAGGTGAAGCAGAATTATTTTATTTAGTGCCAAAATAACCCAGAACTTCAGCAGTCCTAAAATACTCAGGCTCTAATGGCAACACCACAATATTTCCACCAGGGGAGGAGCTGGCCCAGATGTCTGGATGGAACCACAATTAATTCCAAGCTCTCATGACAATCAGTGTCATCAATGAGCTCTGGGCAGTGGAGCTGAAAAACCACCCAGCAGAGCAGATGTGGGACCCCACTCTGTCATTTGGGAGGATTGAGAAGCATTTTATTCAACATTTAACATCATTTGGAGGGTGCCAAGTGTGACATGGGAAGGGCAATCAGAGAATCAGGAAGGTTGGAAGAGACATCCAAGGTCATCAAGTCCAACCTTGGACTGATCACCACCAGGAAAATACAGAAAAAATCCTCTTGTTTTTTGAACACTTCTAAGGATGGGACTCCCCCACATCCCTGGGAGCCTGTTCCAAAGTTTTACCACTCTTTAAATGATTTTTTTTCTGAATCTGAGAGGAGACAAATCCAATGGCATCAGATTTCAGCAGAAGTTCAGCAGATGCTTTGGTGGAGAAACCAAATCACAACCTTGAAAGGGAGGAAGTCTCTGATCAGGACTATCCCAAAACTCAGCAGAAACACGAGCATGAAGCATAAAATATAAAGTTCTGGCTCCTTTCTTTACAGGCAACTTTTTAGTTGCTTTATTCTGGCCTGAAAAATCAATGTATACCCAGTGTGGCTTCTGGAGAAATGCTTGGTGGGGCAGAGTTTATTTTGTTTATGTTGTTAGTTTTGAAAGGGAGAAAAAAAAATAAAAAAAAAAGATATGAATGAATCCCCTGACCAAAAATAATGGGAAATTGTAGGAAAACAGAGCCCAGATCCTCAGGAGAGAGTTTACAATTATATGGGACATGACAGAGTTTAAAAAACAACACTCAGAGCATGTAGGATAAACAGGGAGAAAAAATGGCCCTCAGGTCTTACAGATTCTGAGGGGCCATAAATAAAAATAATGATATTTAGGTAAGAGGGGGAGGGAACTCAGTGGCTCCCAGAACTATTAATTTTCAGGCCCAGTATTTGTGACTGCTCTGAGGTTGTATTTGGATGCCTTGGCTTGCAAAGGAGATAATTCAAAGGACTCCAACCCCACTGTGGAGTTGGGAGTGTGAAGCTGAATCTCAGTGGGCTTTAAGTGCAATATTTTCTCCTTGTTCTGAGGTGCTAAAAAAAAAGAAAAAGCCTCAAACCACAAATCTGCCAGGGAATAAATTGGCTTTTGAGAAGTAGAAATTCCTCTTGTTTCTGAGTAACAGCGGGAAAAAAAGCTGCATTTTTAAGCCACAGCCTGTGAAAATTAACTGCAGTGGGGACAGTCAGGGTTATCCAACTTAATTGCTGATTTTGTAGGGATGAATTGTTGCCACTTATGGACCTCCCTGCCCTCAAATATTTGTAGAGTATTACTTTCTCCTTCCCCAATCAGCAAAATATCTGGATCCCATTTTCCTCTTGCCCTTGAACCACTTTCAGACTCTGCCATTGTGACAATTCCCCAAATTTTCCTTCTGAAGTTTGTAAACCAGCCAAGTCTTCAGCCTTAGGAGGGATGAAGAGAAACCAGAGCTTGGGTGGAACTGATGCCACAAAAGGGACCTCATGAAAGTCCTCAGGTTGGTAGAAAAAGCAGAGAAAGAGAAGTGGGAACCAGGAATTGCAGGATGGCAAAATCTTTTATATTTAAATTTCTTTCAGCAAGAGTTTTCCTGGGTGGATTTTATTATCCAAACCTTTGGAAAACCAACTTTAGAGGATGAAGTGGTTGGGAGTGCTCAAAGGATCTCATAAAGCTGAGGAAGGTTTTGCTTTAAAAGGCAAAACTCAACACCCAGAAATCATTTCCAGGCTAAAAGTGATGCCATGAACTGGTATTTCTGATAAAGGATTCTGTGAGATTGTCCCTCAGGGCTTTATCCAATATTAAAAGGCAAAGGGAAGAGCTTTCCCACCCTTTCCCTTGGGAAACTCTCGTTGTGCTTTTCCAGGAAATATATTCCTAATCATCAGCCTTAGTTTTCCTTCTGTCATTTTTCATCTCCCCACACCTTGTTCTGCTTCAAACACTCATTATTTTTTTTCTCTGCCTATCTAGAAGGTTTGTATATTCTGTTTTCCTAATTCATCTCCCATTCACTCACAGAAACTCATGAAAATTCAAAGGATATTTGGTATTTTTCATTACATTTCAGCTCCTAAAATAGTGTGATTTTTTTAAAAAAATATATTTTAGATTTTTTTGTTGCTTGGAAAAATAGGCTTGAAAATGCTTTATATGAAGTGCTCAAATCAGAAGGAAAGTCAAATAATTCCAGTAATCTTGTTGGGTTTATTAGAAGTCAATGCCATAATTTCTGGGATCTTGAATCAGGTTTTGTGCCAATCTGGGTGTGGTGACCCCACTGATGCCCCTGGGCATGCCCATCCCATGGGATATTAAATCACCATTCCTGGTTCCCAGTGGAAGTGGATACCAAGGCCAGTTGGGCCACATGTCCAACTCAATCTTCACAACCATCTTGAGTCAAAAGGATGAATCAGTTGAACCTCAGAGATCCCTTTCAGCCTTTCTGCCTGTTATTTCTTCCTGTTATCACTCCATAAATATGAACAAGGTGGGAAAAATCTTCACAGCTTTGCCTGCACTTCACATGACCAACAATGATGGTCTTGATGCATCAGGTTGCTCAGTGTTGGAGTCCCCTGAGAAGCTCTTTTTTCTCTGTCCCTTATTTTATATTCCCACTGTAATCCAAAAATTCAATTTCTGGATGCTCCAGCTTGATCACAGTTCCCTCTCTCCTCCAGGAATTCAAGTTTTTCTCTGTGTTTGAGATGCCTGCAAATATTTCGGTGTGGTTTGGGATCACTGACCCTTAGAAGGAACATCTTTCCAGCAAACACAGGAATATTTAAGCTAAAATGGCAGCAAATCAGCCACCTGAGGTCCCAAAGCTTTTATAAGTGGGTGAAGATGAGACTATTCAGAGCTGGATGAAGTTCTTTCCCCCTGCTGTGCCCTCTGGGACATGAGGAGAAAACAAGGTCCAGATGACCTCAAGGAGTTCCCCCCTCTCTCTTTGCCATCTCCAGCTTCAAAAAGACATGGCAAGGTCTGGGGTTACCACAATCCCCTTGGAGTCCCTCATGAGGGTTCTGTGGGAATGGGGAAAACAAAAAAAAGGCATTTAGGACCATTCAACCTTTTTAGAAGGACACAAAATTCCCACAGAGAGTCCAAGAGAAGCCACAAAGTTTTATTTAGCTCAGGGTTGTGCCTGGATTAGCAACAGCCACGTGCCTGCCAAGGCTCAGGGAGTCTTCTGCAGCACCTCAAGGCATGGCAGATGGCATGGACAGGCTCTGTGTGTCCTGGGTTGGGCAGGGCTCACACCAAGTCAAGGGTTTCTCAGCCTCTCCCTGTCAGTGAGGAGGTTTGAGGAGCACCAGGAGCTGGGAGGGGACAAAGATGTGACAGTTGGTCCCAAAGGAGTGTTCCACACCCTGTGGTGTCTGCAACTGAAGGAGAAAATCTTCCTGAGCCCAGATCCATCTCACTCACTCACCAAGACACTCAGGCCAATGGTCTGATCCATCTCATCTCCATCAGCAGTCTCAGGTTGACAGCAGGACACCTGAATTCTGTTGACATCCCTCAGGACAGGATGAAGGCCACATGGGAAGTGTTCATTTCTCTGCCTGTGCATCCAAGGACCACAGAGTGACCTTCCTGGCCTTCAGTGGTAGATGTTCCATCCCTGGAAACATCCAAGGTCAGATTGAACTGGACTCTGAACAACCAGATTCACTAAAGATGTTCCTCGTTGTTAGGGGGGGTTGGACTAGATGACCTTTAGAGGTCACTTCAACTCAAACCATTCTGTGATTCTGGGGTTATTTAGAGGATTTGGACCATTGGTGTTTGGGGTTCCCTCTCTGCCTCACATTCTGCTCCAGTATCCTCTCCAAGACCATCTTTTCCCCACTTCTTATAATTGTAGACTCTTTTTTTTCCTTTTGCCTCCTGTTGTTCCTTGGATCTCCCCACTTTTAGAGGATGTGATGCCACCTGAGGTTTGGGGTTTGTTCTCTGCGTTGATGTCCTGAGCTAACAGGACCTTGTGGTTACAGCGGGACAGGGGACAGGAAAGTTGCTTCGCCTGAGATAGGAAACCCAACATAGATAGATATAGATATAGATATATAGATATATAGATATAGATATAGATATAGAGATAGATATAGATATAGATATAGATATAGATATAGATATTTGGATATATAGAGATATAGAGATATAGAGATATAGATTAGACATAGATATAGATAGATATAGATATAGATATTTGGATATATAGATATATAGATATATAGATATAGATATAGATATAGAGATAGATAGATAGATAGATAGATAGATAGATAGATAGATAGATAGATAGATAGATAGATAGATAGATGATATAGGTATAGATATAGGTATAGATATAGATACAGGTATAGGTATAGGTATAGGTATAGGTATAGGTATAGGTATAGGTATAGGTATAAGTATAGATATGGATATAGATAGATATAGATATAGATATAGGTATAGGTATAGGTATAGATATAGATATAGGTATAGATATATACACATATATATACACACTCATTCATTCATTCATTCATTCATTCATTCATTTTTTATTTTTATTTTTCATTTTTACATTTTTTATTTATTTTAGGCATTTATTTTAATATATTTTGGGTATTTATTTATATTTGTTTTATATTTATATTTATATTTATATTTATATTTATATTTATATTTATATTTAAATATAAATTTATATTTATATTTATTCATTTATTTATATTTATAGATATTTTTCATATATTTATTTACACATTTATATATTTTGGTTTTGTTTTTATTTTTATTTATTTTTTAAATTTATGTAGAGATATATTTGTGTGTATATATATTTATATATTTTTTTACATATATATTTTTATATATGTATATTTTTATTTATTTTTAAAATTTATTTAGAGATATATTTGTGTGTATATATATTTATATATATATATATTTTTACATATATATTTATATGCATGTGTATATATATGTATACATATATTTACATATATGTTACATATATATTTATATATGTGTATATATATGTATGTGTGTATAAATATATATATGTATGTGTATATATATATATATAATGTGGTGATTTCTGTCCATTCACTCCCAAGTCCCTTCACAAACCCCTCCAAGCTCCTGAGCTTGTGAAAGTCTCTCAGGAACTTCACTTGGCAAGGTCTTGGTTCGGTGATGGCTCTTTGACAGCTGCTTTTTGGGAAGTGTCCTCCAGCAGGGAATGTGCTTTAGACAGACTTTGCTGATATTCCTGGGGGTTGGAAGCTCAGCAGGGTCAGCCCCGGATTAGTACTTGGATGGGAGACCTCCTGGGCAATGCCGGGGGCTGTAGGTTCTAGTCCTGAGGACTTCACTGTCACCGTCCAAGCTCGCTCGGCCGTGGCAGATGAACCTCAGGACTGAAACGGTGGGGCCAGTTCTGGGCACGCTGAGCCTCACCTAAAATCCACTGCGCAGGCTGGAAGGGCACACCCACGTGGGGACAGCCCTGCCCAAATCCTCGTTCGCGAAGCCAAGCCACACACAAATCCAATTAAAACACCCCAGGAAATCAGGATCAGGGGAATCTCCAGCAGGCATTTCCTTTGTCTCCTGAGAAAGGAACAGCTCAATTAACACTGAGAGTCAATAAAAGCCCACAGACCAACTCCTGACTATCTGCTCTGCTGTTTCATTGTTTTATTATTAAAAACCCCCACTAGAAAAATCCATTCTCCTCCCCCCAGGTTCCAAATTGATTTTCCCTGACTGAAGTTGAGGGCCAAGGTCTCTTATCCTGTCCTTAATGGGCAGGGAGGTTGGTTTGTTTTCTTTAAAGGCTACTGTCTCCAGATTAGGAAAGTGGTCTCATGTTTCCCTTCTGTTTATTTTTCCCTGGACTTTAAAAAAAAAAAAAAAGAAAAAAAAAGTCTGGTGACTGGAAAGGGAAGGTATCAATCCCAGAGGGAAAACACTTGCACTTTTCCTCCTGCTGAGAACTCATTTCTCAAATAATAAACAGATGATGAAGCACTAAAGTCAAAGGTCTTTTTCATCAAATCTGAAATTTCCTCACTGACTGAAACTGATTTTTGGTGCTCTGAGGCCATAAAATCCCATTCACCAATAACAGGCACGTTTTTACTCTCAGTGCCTTTTGAATGGAAAATGAATATTGAAAAACTGTTTCAAAGTGACTGGGTGTGAGTTTATACTTCTGGCATGAGAAAGAAAGAAAGATAACAGACATTATCTTGAATTATTTGCCCATTTTAAGCTGTGTCACAATAAATTTATCAGAAGTGCATAAAAAGATTGTGCTGAGATGAATCAGAGTTGGAGTCCATGTGTGTGATAGAATTTTTTATTAATTTATTTCTGATCTCACCAAACCCTGTCCAGTTTTTTGGATAACAAATACAAGAATAAATTTTGCGTCTCAAAAATCCCCAATATCACTTAATCCTTATTTGATTTCTCCCTTCTTTCTCCTCCTCTTTGTTCCAAATGAGCAGCTTTTAAATCCTTTTTTGTCCATTCATGTCCCAAAGTTGGGCTGTCAGGGCACTGATATTCCTGCACCTCCATGTATGTTGTTCATGGATCACAACTTCAGTTGTTCATGTGATCCACTGGTCACTGCCTTCCCATCTTTCTGTCCTTGGCTTTTTGCCTGACAGTCCCATGCAGATGGAGCAGATGGATTTGACCTCCCTTTACCTGTATTGGGACATTCATAGAATCATAGAACAGATTGGGTTGGAAAAGACCTCCGAGATCATCAAGTCCAACCCTTGGTCCAACTCCAGTCCCTTTACCAGA
>CM031045.1:147774863-147786578 GCA_013398505.2 Rhegmatorhina hoffmannsi
GCAGACCTGTGTGAGTGTATGTTTGTGCTCTCTTCTAATTGTCTCTTCCTTTCTGTGAAAATAGATGTAGTTTTAGTGTAAACGTGGTTTGAAGTGTTTTTTTTTCCTTTCCCCCTCTCTCTTCCTCCCTTTCCCTGGTGTTAGGAGGGAGGGTTTTCTCTCTGTACTGGGAGGGGTTGGCAGTTGCTTATCTCAAACCAAGACAATTATACAGAATGCCTAACACATAATGTGTAATATAATAAAGAATATAGAATATGGAATACATGATGCACCATATAATATATACACAACACATTATACACAATACACGACATATTATGTATAATAAAAGAAATAATATACAATTATAATAAAATAAATAATATAGGATACAGACTAGATGGTATATAACAGCCAATCTCTACTATCTAATTTCCTATCCCAGCTCCTCAATCCCTCCTGAAGTGCCACACAATTCCCACACCCCTGGGCAGACCCAAGGCCACCTTCCCAGCAGACCCTGCTAATACCAGGGCCCTGTTTCCCAAATCACAGGAACAAAACCCAACATCCCAATGGATCTGGCTCTCCCAACATCCCTTAAATCCCAGGGGGCTGATCCAGGGAGAAAACACCTTCCAGACGTGCCATTCCTTGTTGGAAAGGTGAGGAATGTGTGGGCAAGGAGGGTCCATCAGGCACCTGCAAGGTGTTCATGCCATGAAGGGCACCCTGTGATTATCCAGAGCATTCCTGGATGCTTCAGGGCAAGGAATAAAAAAGGTTCTTCTTCTTTCAGGGCGTGGAAAGGATGCAAATCCTCTTCTGCCTCCTGAAAGGAACCAGTGGGAGCTCAGGGGGCCGAGTTTGAGACAATAATCCATGTGATAAGTAAATGTTATTAACAATCAGCAATGTTATCACTCTTCAAATCCTTTAATCACCTCATCAGAGGCTTAAACACCCAGCTCACAAATCTCCAACACCAGTTCAGATCCTTCCATAAACTTTTCACTCTCCTTTTCATGTATTTAGTCACATTGTCCATGTAAAGCCCCAGAACTCCCCCCTGCTCATGGCTGGAAATCTCATTCCCAGCCCCAGTTTGTTCACAGCCAGCTCTGCTCCTCCCCTAAACTCTGCCTGAGGCTTAACCCCAGGATTTAATGCCATCATTTCCTCTGGAATCTCGAGGGTTTTAAAGGCCAAACTCAATGAACTGGCTGTGGAGCTGAATCCTGATGCAGAAAGAAAGACCCTTCATCAACATTCCCTTTGGGTTTGGCAGGACCTGGGCAAATGGGCACGTCCCACATGACCTGCTTGGGCTGGCAGGAACCTGGGGGGGAACCTCCTGCTCCACTGGGCAGGCACTGAAGGGCGTCTGGCACCTCTGGGGGGTCGTGATCCCACATTTTGGGGCAGTTTCTGGTGCTCAGGTGAGCAGTGGCACTGATTAATTAGCCATGGAAAGAGCACACACTGCCCGCTCCAGGCGTGAGCAGGTTTTTATGGAGTGGTTGATGAGGAGGAAGGTGAGAAGGTTTGTCCTTCTTTGCTTGTTGGGTTTGAACTGGTGTGTGCTCAGAGCTCTCACCCTCAGCACGGGGGGTGTGTCAGGCTGTGCTGGGCTTTGTAATACTTGAAAAAACTTTCCTTTCTTACAACACTCAGATTTTCTGCCCATAAAACACAGGAACTCACTGGGGCACAGGACCCAATCCCATGGAAGCAGCAACAGGACTTGTGCTTTCAGCACTTGGGCTTTTCTCATCCAGGGGTGGGCCACGACCTCTTGCAAGAGAAATGGACTTTCTGGACGTGGTTGTTGCACGAGCAAAGATGAAAACTGGAACCCAACCTAATCTTTGTGAATCCCAGTGGCAGAGCCATTGCAGCCTGTTCCAGATGACAACAAACCCCTGAGCTAAAGCAAATCCCTGATTTTCAAGCAAAGCCTCGCTTTAAAAAATCCAAAAGTGAAGCAAGAGGAGGAATTTAAAAGTACCTAAAAAGCCAAATGATCCCCGGGTTGTAGATACTTGAGATACACTCAAATTGCAGGTGCTGTTGAACTAAAGTAGCCACCACTTCCAGGATCCCAAGGGAATCCTCTCTGATCCTTCTGGGACTCTCTGAAAAGTCCCAGGGATTGTCACAGCTGAGAAAAGAGTCTGCTGGAATCTTCCCCCGTGAAAAGGGAGCATCTTGTTCCTGTTAGAACTAATCACTTTGTGTCTGCCTGGGGAATCCTGACATGTCTTTTTTATTTTCTGGGATACATTTTCAGCTGGACCTGCCTCTTTGTGTGGAGCATCATAATGTGCCAGTGCTGTAAAGAGAACTGGAAACAGCTGCTGAAAGCAAGAGGTTGCAGAGGGTGAGCAGGACTCTGGGGCCACTCCTCTCAAAATAACTCGAGATTTTCAGAATATGATGAACGTCATAGAATCATAAATATTTGTTTGGATTGGAAAGGACCTTCAAGATCACCCAGTGCCACCCCCTGCCATGGGCAGGGACACCTCCCACTGTCCCAGCTTGCTCCAAGCCCTGTCCAGCCTGGCCTTGGACACTCCCAGGGATGGAGCAGCCACAGCTGCTCTGGGCACCTGTGCCAGGGCCTGCCCACCCTCCCAGCCAGGAATTCCTTCCTGTATCTGACCTAAATTTCTCCTCTTTCAGTTTGAACCCATTACTTATCCTCCTGTCCCTATCCTGATGAACAATCCCTCTCTGGTTTCCTTCCAGCCCCTTTATATACTGGAGGATTCTGTGAGTTCTCCTCTCCTCTCCTCTCCTCTCCTCTCCTCTCCTNCCTCTCCTCTCCTCTCCTCTCCTCTCCTCTCCTCTCCTCTCCTCTCCTCTCCTCTCCTCTCCTCTCCTCTCCTCCCTGAACAGCCTCAAATTTCCCATCCTGTCTCCAGGGGTGAGGTGCTCCAGCCCCCTCATCAAACTCCTGACCCTCCTCTGGACCAGATCTCCTGGCTGAGAACATCACAAGTCCATTATATTTGCTTGTAAAGGCCCCTTTTGAACCCTGTGCTGTGTCTGTGTGTCCACCAGGCTGGGGCAGCTGAACTGCAAACCTCTCCCTCTGCATCCACTAACGAGTCCCATTTGTGCTGAGTCCAGCCCGAGGTGATGAGACCCACAGCCCTCAGGCCTTCCCAGGTTCTCCTCAGTGACGTTGCTGCTCTCTGAACTCTTTCCACTTGTGGTGTTTTGGCTCCAGGATGCACCAAGTTCAGCTGGAGGTGGATCCCAACCCTCCTGCCCTTTGGCATGAGGATGTCCTGATGCACAGAGCCCAAAATTGCCCCCGTGAATTGCTCAGGCAGATTTCCCCCAGAGAATAATGATGATAACAGTAATGCTGCTGATAATGTTAATCAGGATAATGATGATGACAGTAATGCTGCTGATAATAATAATCAGAGTAGCAACAGTGCCTGGAGCTGAGGCTTTGGCAGGGGCTGAACACACTTCCTCAGGAGGAGGAGAGATGTTTTTCGGGGTTGTGTGAAGCAGGCAGATAATTTAACACACATGTCCTGGGTTTGTGCCCTCTGGTCAGTGGTTTCTGGGACACAGACACAACAAGGAGACATTCTCAGAGCTGACAGGGCAGTGGGGTCCCAGCTCTGGTTATTCAATTCCTTTAACGAGCTGGAGAGCACAAATAAGCTCCTCAGGGAAGAGGAAAACAAAGACCTCACCAGGTCGAGATCAGTAACAGCTGACAAAGTCCCTCTAGCAGAGGTGTTGGCATGGAGGCTTTCCAGGTAGGGGTTTGGGAAGGCCTTATGGACATCACAACTTCCAGAGGGCTCTGATTTGCAGCGTAAATGAAGCCAAAGTTTGTCCTGGCTCGTGCAGAATAAAAGCTGATGAAACCAAAGTGGACTTAAATCTTTGGAGAGTTTTTGGAAAACTCCTTGGAGCAGGAGGAGTGTGAGCTCTGGGTATTAACACCTGGCTTTTCAGCAGTGGGATTGAAAACATTTAAAGGGTTTCATCATCCTGCCCTTCTAAATGGGGATGTTGAAACAGAGGGACAAGGAGTCCCAGAGAGGGAGGGGTGAGACAACCATGGCTTTGGTGTCCTTGTCCGACATGCTCCGGCCGTGCTGTTTGTGGAAAGGCACCAAGCCCACCCTGGGTGGCTCCAGAAACACAGCCCAGCACAAGCTTGGGTTAATTACCAGTTACAGACCCAAGCCACGGAGCTCCCTGACCCCACCCTCCTTTCTGGCCATCTCCTGACCCAGGAGACCAGAGCAGGAGGCCATTCCCAACACTGTGTGGATGCTTCAAACAACCCCACGCTGGTGCAAGGCTGACCCTCCCTCAGCCCATTCCACAAGGGCTGTTTTAGCTCCTCAGATAACAATGGAAAAGCTGTGTCTTTTCTGCAGTTCAACCCCCCCAGATTCCTCCTTGGAGGGGGATGGAGCACATTAGATGGAGGACACAGCCCACATCCCATCCCAGAATTCCTGCTTGTCCACACTGCTGTGTGTCACCTCATCCCTCCTCTCTTCCAGGGAGGGAAGCTGCTTTTCCAGGCTGCAGTGGGAGCAGCCCAGCTGCCTTTGCCCTCCATGCAATAGGATATCAGTGGCAGCCACCACCTGGATGTGGGACTTTGCCCCCAAATCCATTTGAGGTGTGGACACCACGTCCAGTATCCTCTGGTGCCAGAGCTGAGATGTTTTGCTGCTTGGGACTGTGAACCTGCTCCAAGCTGTGTCTGGGTGTCCTGTGCAAAGCTCAAAATGGCTTGAACAGTCAACCTGAACTACCCCTGTGCCAAGAGGGTGGAGAAAGAAGGAAATTATACCCAGAGGATCTCCCTAAAATCCCATCACTCAGTCCTAAGGTGGAGCCCAAGTTTTGTTGGTGAATCTGTTAAATTATAAAGATCAAAGAACCCTGTTGAAGGCATCTCAAACTTGAGCTCCCAGGAACATGATGGACTTCCTGTTTGTTTCTGTCACTGTGGGGACTCCATGTCCTCACAGGGAGCAGCTCCACTCAGGAGACTCGTTATCCTGAAGAATGTTGTTCCAATTAAAACCTTCCTGACTCCAGCTTGTTCTCCTTCAGGCTTGAGGAGCTGCCTGTTCTTCCCTGTCTCTTCCAGGTTTGGCATGTAGGGAATAAGACACTGCTGGGAATCCAGAGCCTGGAAGTGAAATTCCATAAGAACTGAGAGACCTGGATCCCTCTGGGGGATACCAGAGCATCACTTCCTAAGAGGGAGCTCCAAACACCTCCCAGACCTTTCACTCTCCCCCTTTTTAAAGCTTCCTGACATTTCCCACGAGAAGAATGAAACCTGGAGGGATAATCCAAGCCCAGGAAGAACAGGATCTGCAGGTGCTGATGGTCAGAGCTCACTGCAGATGTCCAGGCCACTCCTGAAGGCCACTCCATGCACACAAAGGCAGAGACAGTTTTGGTGCTGGAGCTGTTGCTGCTGAGTGATCCTGAGGTTGCTCCAAGCCCACCAGAATCAGGAGCACAGGCCCCTTTTCCCAGTTTCTCCCTGTTGATGGGCTGGTTTATCCACCTCAGCCAAGAGCAACAGGGAGAGCTGAGCAAATATTCCAGCTGGCAGTGCCAGAGCTGAGTTGGCATCAGGGCTGGCTGGGGAAGGGGAGAGGGGGGCACATCAGGGCAACTAAAATGGGCCTCACTCAGCCCTAAAGCTCTTTGACTCAGCAGAGGGTTAGTTAGAACAGAGTTGAGGAGAAGGAGAAGTGGAATAGGAGTGGAATAGGAGTAGAATAGAAGTAGAAGAATAGAAGTAGAGGCAGAAGTAGATTAGAAGTTGAATAAAAGTAAAAGTAGAATAGAAGGAGAAGCAGAATGGAAGTGGAAAGAAGGAGANAGGAGAAGGAGAAGGAGAAGGAGAAGGAGAAGGAGAAGGAGAAGGAGAAGGAGAAGGAGAAGGAGGAGGAGAAGGAGGAGGAGAAGGAGGAGGAGAAGGAGGAGGAGAAGGAGAGCAAGGAGAACAAGGAGAAGAAGAATAGAAGTGGAAATAGAAGTAAAGTGGAACAGAAGTAGAATAGAAGAAGCAGCAGAACAGAAGAAGCAGAATTAGAAGTAGAAGCAGAAGTAGAAGCAGAATAGAAGTAAATTAGTAGAAGTTTAATTTAGTGAAACTTTAGGATGTTTCCAGGAACTGTGGGTTTGATCTTGAAGACTCCTCCCCCACCCCTCACCATGGCAGAGAAGCTGTTTCCTCCCCACATCTGCTGAGCTGACTCTGGCACGTGGGTCCACAAGAGCAAACCTGGTCCTGTGGAGTGTCTGGTACAGGCAGTGCCTGCAGGGAGTCAGGGATGGATGAGCTGACACTGCCAGGACCCTTCTGGAACAGCCAGTGCCGTGGAAGTGTCTTGAGGACTGTGACTGATTCATCTCCCAGGGGTTTCCATGTTCTCTGGACAGCTCAGCTTGGCAGGAATGTGCATCCTGGAGTGACATCACCCTCTGGCCTCCACAGGCACTTGGAGAGGATCAGCCTGTGCTGTGCCCATGTCCACCCCCAGCACGTGGCAATGGGAATGTTTATGTGCAACTGGGTCCCTGCACAAAGAGGAACCTCTGAGAGGAAGGAATTGTCCAGAGAGCCACGGGCTGGTACCCAAGTGAGATAAATCAGGGTTCTAAAAGAGCCCCTGAAGCAAAGAGACTCAGAACTGTGGTCTGAATTCATCCTGTTGCCCTCATGCACATGGAAACTGGGAAAAAGACCTTATTTCTTAGGAAAATGGGCAAAACCTGCTCCACACAGACTTAGCACTAGCCCAGTGGCCAGTGAAATTCTCTTTTTTTTCCTTATTTTTCTGCTTAATTTCTCCTTCCCAACCCCAGGTGAGGGAAAAGGAGACACCTGACCTGCCAGATCTTCAGATACTTTTGTGATGAGCACGTTTGGGCTGAGAGAGCCCATGAGCTCCTGAAAACACCAGCCAAGGAGTGTCCTATTCCCAAATTGTGGCTCAGTCCTGCTCAAAGGACAATAATCTGTGTGATCAAAGCACAAAATACACTCCAGATAAAAGGCAGTTACAACAAACAACTCAGTCACAACAAACAACTCAGTTACAACAGAGACACTCACAAAGCCACCACTGGGATTCTCCCAGGCTTTCTCCAGACCTGGTTCTGCTGGACTTCCCCCTTTCCTGAGCTTGCTCTGAACCTCCAAAGACCTTCCACCAATCCAGGTTTCTCCAAGCTCCTTTCCCTGGATCTTGCTGAGCAGTGGGGAAGGAAAAGGAGAGGAAACTTCCTGAGGGTTAAGCTACTTTCTGTGGCCTGTAAACCTGTAATCCCTACCTTGGGATCAGCCAAGAGGTCTCTGTGGTCCTGCTGAAGATCTGGAAAGGTTTTTTTTCCCAGGTGCTGGACATGCCAGTCACTGCCTGGTGGTGGAATTCCTGCCAACCTTTGTACTACTGGCACATCCACTCAGTTCAGTCAGTTGTGCTGACATGGCACCCAACCCCGAGATATTTCTGTGTATCCTGGTGGCCAGGAATGGTCTCCAGTGGGACTGTGGCCCAGCAGGAGCCTGTGGTTGCAAGGACAGCAGCCCAGACGGGAAGGAGCTGTGTCGGTTCAACTTTAGCCTGAGCTCGTGAAAACAAAAATGCTCTTGAGAGGACGAGGTTTTTGTTGGCTCTGTCAAGCCTAAAGGCATCCCAGGAGGTAGGTCAGGCTTAGCCATCATTGTGGGAACCTTGGCTCTGATCCAGAGCCTCTTAAGTCAAAGGGAGTCTGTCCATTGACTCCAGCAAGGCTTGGCCTTGACCCACCGTGTGTAGGAGCCGAGACCTTTGTCCATGTGGGAAAACATTGTTTGCCTCCAATTCTCCAGTGCACAACAATTTCAGAGCTCCTGCTTGGCAATGTCTCTATTCCCTCCACATTTTTTTTCCCCTTGGTTTTCTCTCCCTTTGGCAGCAGCTGGTCTGCAAAAGCCAGAGCAGAAACCCGAGCAGGCTGTTTTCCTCAGCCCTGCTCTGCCCTCAGCGTGGGCTCCACTGCCTGGGCTGCTGCTTCTCAACCAGCATTCCACCCCTTTCCAGTGGAATCCTCATCTGGAGCTGCAGGGCCATCAGGAAAACTGGTGCAGTGCAGCTGGAAGGTTGATTTTCATTTGATTGCTGGGTTTTATTGCCCTTTGAAGGCACCAGGGTGGCAAGTCCAGGCTCAAGGCACTGCAGTGACCCACTCAAGTTGTCACCTCCTGATGGCACTGACCCCTTGCCCTTCCCACACTTGCCTTGGCATCTGACACCCAGAACTGGAGCTGGAGTTGTTTGCTGGGGTCCTCATCTCCTCTGTGTGCCTGGGGGGGAGATGTCCTGCTGTGCCACAGTTGGTGAAAGAGAAAAGAGCCCAAAAAACCCCCCCCAGTTTTGTGAAATTTTCTAACCCTGCTTTGCAAAGTGTTGTTTGCAGGGCAGGGCCATGGACAGCATGAAGAGCTAAAGCCAGTTTGTTCCAGGACAAATTGTCTGGTAATTACAGAAATGAGTGTCCTATGGTCAGGAGTCACACATTGAACCAAGCTGGACCTTTCAATAGGATGAAATGGTAAAGATTTTAGAGAGTTGGAGCCAAGGTTTGACAAGTCTGACAGGTCATGGCTCTGAACAAAGAAAAGGCACAAGTCCAGCAGTGATGAAGATGCTCCAAGAGCACCCCGAGGGATGAAGTCAGGAGGGCACCACCCAAATTCCAAGCCAGAAGGAAAGCTCTGCCCAAGATTTCACCCAGTCATTAATATGGAAATTAGAGGGTGTTAACTATGAACTTAAGGCTATAAAAGGCTTATTTTACACAAACCAGTCAGGCAAGTTTTGCCCAGTATGAACTGGCTGTACCTCCAACATTGTCCATCAATACCTTTGCTGCTTTTGGAACCCCAAACTTTCCCTTAGCAGTTATTTTTGTGCTTATCAGTTGGTTTCCTTTCCAAGCCCCAGTTTGCCCCAGTGTGGGCCTGGTTTGTGCCTGGATGAAGGAATGGCCCTGTGGGACAAGGGAAAGGTGGGAATTAGTGCTGGAAGGAGGAACATGAAAGAATTAAGGATTCTGCTGCTCAGGCATTTGGAGCAATCCCGAGTCACTGGTGCTGCCTTAGAGAAGTTTGGGATGTCCCCAAACTCTGGGAGTGTCCAAGGCCAGGCTGGACAGGGCTTGGAGCACCCTGGGCTGGTGGGAGGTGTCCCTGCCCATGGCAGGGGGTGGCACTGGATGATCCTCAATGTCCCTCCCAACCCAACCCATCCCATGACTCCTGATTCTATGAAATCACCTTCCTGCCTTTGTTTTTTCATCTGAAGAACCAATTCTGGTGAAAATTCCTGCTTTGGCACAGGTGAGTCCCAGCAAACACATCAGGATGGCTCCAACTTGCAGTTTTCCAGTTCCACCTCAAGGACAGAAATCAACAGCAAAGCACCCCCTTATCACCCCCCCAGGGGCTGCTTGAAAAGCTGAATTTACCCCCAGGGCATGAGGAATTTTGGAGGAAGCTCAGCAAGCTGAGTCACTCCTTTCCTTAAATGGGATCCTCAGGAACCAATCCTGGAAACACCTGGGTGGGATTTACAGCCCTTTGTTCATCCAGCCCCTGGTCCTCCTGCTGAGCTGTGAGAACTTGTGTCCTCAGGCTCTTTTTCCCCCCTACTTTCTTGCTCACAGAGAAGCTTTAGCAGCTGCACACTCACCCCTGAACTCTGGACAGTCCCTGCACCAAGTCCTGGCTCTGCAGAACAGACACCAGTTTAACCAGTGCCTGGAGGCCTTGGGTTGAAAAGTGACGGGGCTGAGGAACTGCAGTGACCCAACAGGGTCCTCTGGTGGAACCACAAGTCGTGGTGGGTCATGGGGATGACTCCCTGACATCCAAGGCTGTGGACATCCTGAAAACTTCAAAGGTTTGGCCTGCAGGCTCTGCAAATCCTCTGGATAGAGACTGTAGGACCCTGATTCCCAACCCCCTGGATGTGTTGGGATGAGTCCAGAGGAGCCCATGGAGATGCTCTGATGATACTGGAATACAGATACAAACATTTAGTCCAGAGATCAATCCTGAGGGATTCTTTTCCTCCTTTTTCCACCTGTTTATCAGATGAAGGATCTGCATAAGTTTCAGCTCCTGGATCCCCAACACAAGAAAAATGTGGAGCTGCTGGAGAGCCCAGAGGAGGCCCTGGAGATGCCCCAGGGCTGGAGCCCCTCTGGGCTGGAGCCAGGCTGGGAGAGCTGGGGGGGTCACCTGGAGAAGAGAAGGCTCCAGGGACACCTGAGAGCCCCTGGCAGGGCCTGAAGGGGCTCCAGGAGAGCTGGAGAGGGACTGGGGACAAGGGAGGGAGGGACAGGACACAGGGAATGGCTTCCCACTGGAAAAGGGGAGATTTAGGTGGGATACTGGGAAGGAATTGCTGGCTGGGAGGGTGGGCAGGGACTGGCACAGGTTGTCCTGTGGCTGCCCCTGAATCCCTGGACAGCCAATGAGACTTTTCAGCCTGTGCAGGGCAGCTTTGCCCCAGTGAAACTGGTGGGGATCAGATTCCTATTAATTTAAATAAACTGAATGCAGTGAAATCCCTTCCTCTGTAGGAATCAAAAATCTGACCCCTCCCAAGGGGCCCCAGAGAGGCCAATCAAGAGTTTCCTCTTTGGCCACAGATTTGGACCAGCCTTTCACTCAAGGCAGAAGAAGTGGCAGAGTCACTGGTTTGGAATATCCATGACCAATTTCTTCATCTTTCCAAACAAATAAACAGGTCTCAGTGTGTTCCAAGCCATCAGATCCACCCCAGGAAATATTTGGAACATCCTACCAGGGTTTCAGCCCTTCAGGCCTTAACATTTCATTTCCATGTGATTTTATTCCTGTGCAAAATTTCTCACTCAGCTGGAAAAAAAAGTGACAATGGCAAGAATATTTGCAAAGAAAAACTTGAAGGCCTTTCTGTGGTGGTTTTAGGACTGGGGTTTTGGGGGGCACTCTGAGCTTTCAGAATGAGGTCAGTTTTAAGACTATTTTCAGGCTTTGCTGCAGCCAAGAGCACGAGATAGGACTGATTAGCAAGAGATGGAGTGCAAGGAGTTCTTGGCTGTTCTGTTCAGCTCCAGAGGAAAGATTTCCAGCTGTGTCCCTGTTCTGCTCAGCATTCCTGAAGTGGATTTTACACAATCCACTGCTGGTCTCCATCCACAGTGGAACTGGTGGTCCCACACACAAAGTTTGTGGGCACTTTGTCATCTCCATGGCCCTGTTTCTACCAGAGGTACCAAAAAGTCACTGTAGCCCCATGGGTGGGTTGGAAATATTCTGCTTTTTAAGATTTAAAGGGCTTTATAAAAGAGAGAGAGAGAGACTTTTACATGGGAAGGGAAAAGGGGACTGGATTTAATCTAAAAAGGGAGAGATTTAGGTGGGATATGGGGAAGGAATTCCTGGCTAGGAGGGTGAGAAGGGACTGGGATGGGTTTCCCAGAGCAGCTGTGGCTGCCCCATCCCTGGGAGTGTCCAAGGCCAGGTTGGAGCACCCTGGTATAGTAAAATATGCCATTCCTTCTCCTCACCCACCCCAGCTTGCTGTGGGACATCCCAGCTCCAGCACGGGGCACCCACAGGGGACGGTGCTTTGCACTGGATTTGGATATTGGGGAGCAAAGACCTCCCCAGGGCTCTGC
>CM031045.1:147792358-147802518 GCA_013398505.2 Rhegmatorhina hoffmannsi
AACTCCCCTTTTAGTCCCATCCCAGCCTTGTCCTTTCTGTGAGTTTTAAAGAGAACAAAATAACCATAAAATACCTGAGTTCATGAGGTCAAGCTTGATTATCCGGGGTTTGGGAATTAAGGAGATGCTGTTAATTGGAGCAGGAATAGTCACCCTCATGGATCCCACCAGGAAGGCTGAATGAGGGGGAGAAGATTCCAGAACAGAAATGGCTGTAGCTGAAACTGTGACGACGTTCAGGTTGGAGAAGCAGATTAGGAGCTTCAGGTTGTATTTCCCGTGGTTGTCACTTGTCCAATGGTCCTTTGGTGCTGCCCCAGCAAAGCTCTGGCAGAGCCACAGATCATCTGCCAGCAGTGGCTGCTTTGCCCTTTAATTGGATTTTTGACACAGTGATTTTCCACCACCACAATCCACCCTCTGCCTGGGCAGGGGAACGACCAAACCTCTTATCAAACCCAATAAAACTTGTTAATCCTCTGAACTGGTCACTTGTAGTGTCTCTGTTTTCCTCAGTTTGTCCTTTCCTCAGGTTTTGCTGCCACTGAGTTCTTTTTCTCCTCACTGGGAGCGTTCAGAGGATTAAAAAGTGGAGAAAGAGCAAACATGGTAAGGAAAATTAAATCTGTTCTTGAGCCCAAAAGAAGAACTAAGGGTATGAATGAGAAGAAATGCTCTTTTCAAAGAGCATTTTTAAGCTGTTTGTGATGAGAAAACCCCCACATTTCCTCCAGGGAGTGACCCCCATGTCCAAACTCAGTCTAAAAGCAGCAGGTTAAGCTCAGGAAGTCATAAATTCCCAGTTTCTCCTCATTCCCAAACAATTTGCAACCTGCTCTCTCCCACCTCCTGCCTCCATTGCTGTGGTTTGGCCCTTGCCAAGCCGCCTGTGGAGTCAATTTGTTCCCGAATTTCCCCCTCCAGCACCTGCTCTGCATTAAAAGCCTCTCCAAACAACCCCTCCCGGCCCAGGCAGGAGGAGACCTCGGGACTGAAAGGAACGTTCTGCTCCATTAACTTTCCCAACTGGACGATGTCCTTTGTTTCCCCACGTTGCTTTTCACAGCCCCTGCTGAAGGGGAAACAACTTGGAGCTTTGCTGTTACTGGATCACCCTCTAATTTGGGTTTCTTACCAAAAAAAGTAATGAAAAAAAGCCCTTTTTTTTTTCTGCTTTCCAGCTGCAAACTCGAGGCTGTCAAGTTCCACCCTTGGAAACAAGGGGGTTTTAATTGATGTTTCTTACTCTGAGGGCACTTACAGAGCTATTTTCCACTAGGGAAAAAAAAAAGAAGGAGCAAAGTGTGGAAAAAGTGCTGGTGGAGAACATAAAACTCGCTCAGCTGTGAGTGGGGAATGGGATTTGCTTCAGTGAGTGCTAAAAGCAAGTGCTGAATTTGGGGGATGGAGCTCAGGCTCTGTTGGAGGGGGAAGCAAATGATGCACCAGAAGAACCCTCAGCACGTTCATGGGGCTGAAAATGTCCAAGGTTTCAACCAAATTCCAGGTGGGATCTCTGGAAAAGACATGAGGGATCCCGACTTTTCCCACCCCCAAACCAAACCACGTCCTGAGACACCACCGGGGTGTCCACGGCGGTGCCAAGGGAATTCATCCCAATTCAGGGGCGTGGAATTCCCCCAGATTATCTCTTGGAGGTGCTGCAGAACTCCTGGGGATTGTTCATGGGGTTCAACAACCCAGGAGGGGTGGATGGAATTCTGCCCAGGCTGCAGATTCCACCTCGAGCTTTATGGGAAAATCCAAGCGTGGAATTTTGTGGAATGGAGATCTAATTCCAAGGAGTGGAAATGTGCCCAGTGACACTCAGGGCCCATTTGAAGCCAGAAGATCCTGGGGATGCACTTGAGGGCCTTCAACTCAAGGAGTTCTTGCCATTGAAGGCACCTTTTGGTATCCAAAATATCCACAGGGGGACGGTGAGCGCGGCACAGGCTCCAGTGGAGACCCCAGGTGGGATCCTGTGGAGCATCTCAGGTGGGAATTCTGGGTGTTGATGACTGAGCTGAGCTCATGAAATCCATGGAATACAATGGGAGTCTCCCACTGGTGGCTCCCCATCCATGGGCTTTGCTGTATTCCTAAATTCTGGAGCTGAACTCCAGCCTGAAGGTGAAATTCCCTGGCCATGAGGGGAATGTTCTCCTGTGGATCCTGTGTCGTGTCTGCCAGAAGGTCTCAGAAGCCCAAGAACATCAGAATTAACTAAAACCTGATTGAAGCATCGAGTTAAACCTTCAATATCCATTAATTTGCCACCTTCCAAGTTCTGGCAGGTTTAGATCCCTTTCCAAGAGTGTTGCCCAATGTCACATCTTGGCCTGTGGTTAAACCCCTTCCTAAGCAGTTGGGCCAAAGGACTTGGACAGATCTTTGAGAGCAGCAAATCAGGGAATGGAATCTTGATGGGCCAGCAATGGAATAAGCTGGACTTTGGTATGAAAATGTTATTGAAGCTTCCCTGGACAATTCTCAGCGTGACCAACCAGAGGCTCCAGCAATGCAGGAGGAGAAGGAAGATCATCTCAACTGTTAAAGGTCCATCCTTGCCCTCATCCTGGTGGGTCCTTCCCAGCCCAAGCCATTCTGTGAAGTTTCTTGGCCCCAGATCAACATAAACCACAACCATAACTGAGATTCCTCACTTAGGAGCATGTTGGATTCAGATACTTGAACTCAGATGTCTGAATGTCCAATGGGAATGTCACCCCCAGGGTTAGGAATGTCACTCCCCCTCTCCAGACTCTGGACCTGCCATAGAATCCCAGATTGGTTTGGGTTGGAAGGGACCTTAAGGATCACCCCATTCCACCCCCAGGATCATCCAGTCCCACCCCTGGCCCTGCACAGACACCCCAACAATCCCACCCTGTCCCTGAGAGGATCATCCAAACCCTCCTGGAGCTCTGGCAGCCTTTGGGCTGTGCCCACTGCCCTGGGGAGCCTGGTCAGTGCCCACCACCCTCTGGGGTGTTAAAGGTGGAGTTGGGAGGAGCCCCCACAGAGAAGGTGGATTTGGGAGGAGCCCCCACAGAGAATTTTTCTCACCATACCAACACAAAAGCTTCAGGCTTGGAGTGCCAGGCCTGAGGCCAAAGGATGGCTGGTGACCTTCAGATTCCAGCTGAATGCTGGGGTGGAGGGGAGGAAACAGACCCCCAGCACCTGGGGGTGGGGAGAGGTTTGTCTTTCTTTGTTCCCTGTGTGCTGGTTTGACTTTTTTGGGGGGTTTCTTTGGGCAGCTGCAGAAAAAGAGCCACTGCTGGCTGGTGAGAGCTCCTTTTCTGGCTCTGCTCTTTGCTTTGCCCTCCATCTCTGGGCACCCTGAACTTCAGAGAGAGAGAGAGAGAGAGAGAAGAGAGAGGGGGGGGGAGTCACAGCTGCTTTTGGGACCTTTTTTTTCATCCTGGGGACCGACTTAGACTGCAAGGAGATTCCTGGGAATTATCAGCCCTCCTCCACTCCCAGCTTTTCCTTCTTTTGGAGCAAAGGACAAGGAGAGAGAGAAGAGACTCCATGTGAGTGCCCACTCCTTGTCTCTGCCCTGCTGGGAAAAGACTGAGAACTCACTTCAGAGCCAGCCAAGGTGTGCCACTGACACTGTCCATGAATGGAACTGCTCCAGGAGGAATCCACCGTTTGGGGGTTGTTCTCTTTTGGTTTTTTCTTTTGTTTTTGGTTTTCTTTTTTTACTTTTGGTGCTGGAGGAGTAGCTTGCTCTGCTCTGTTTACAGTCATATCTTTATCTACATATTTATTGTAGTTAAGAACAGTTTTCCTTCTTATATCCATTTTCCAATTAAAGTTCCTTTTCTTAAATGTAACAAGGGGTGACGTGATCACTGTGGAGGAATCTTCTCCTCTGCTTTTGGCAAACATTTGGGTTTTCCCCTCAAACCAAGACTCAGGGGAAGAGCCTTTTCCTGAGATCCAACCCAACCCTGCCCTGACACAACTCCAGGCCATTCCCTCTCCTGTCCCTGGTCCCACAGGGCAGAGCTCAGTTCCTGCCCCTTGAGGGGAAGGTGGAGGCTCTTACAAGGTCTACAAGAACCCAAGTGCCAAAGCACGACCTCCCAGTGCCACCTGAGGCACCAAAATGAGCTGATATTTCCCCTCTGGAGCACTCTTGGAAAAAATCCACCTCTCCCCACCGACTCCAGGGAGACTCTGAGGTGTCCAAGCTCTTTGTTGGTTCTAAACGACATGTCTGGCTCTTTTGGGGTCACAGTTTCCATCCCAAGTGACCCTCAGGTCCTTAAGAGAACCTCCACCAGCTCCTTCCCCAGAGAAGGGAAAGTTCTGCTGCTGTTTCAGTTCCTTTAGTTTTGTTCCCACCCACTGCAAGAATGGGGGATAAATCCAAGTCCAAACTTGGTGCCAACCTTTGTGCTGTCCAGGACTGAGCCAAACCCTCCCATCTCCGAGGCCCTCTTGGGTCAGGTCTACAAGAGCAGAGATCAAAGGCAGGAGAAGCAGAGCCAGATTTAGAAACACAATCAGCAACCCACAATTACAGCCTTAATTAAATACCTGCAGCTGCTCCTTGGGGAGTGTCCAAACCCCAGACGTGCCCTCATGTTCCAGAAGTAAATCCAAGGAATAATTTTGCTCCTCAGTAGCTCTGCTGTGTGCATGGAAATGGCCTGACAGACTTTCAGGCCTGAGTTTAGTGGTTTGAGGGTAAAAATATAACATGGAGGGGTTTTTTTTCCCTCTTTATTTTACTCCTGGTCCTCCAGCCACGATGTCAAAGTAAAGGAAAATATTCTGTAGGAAACCAAATTAACAACCACAAGAAACCCGCTGGCATTTCCCCTCCTCCTCCTCCTCCTGCAGCTGGAAATCCAACTTTCCCTCCCCAAATCCAACCTTCCCTCCCCAAATCCAACCTTCCCTCCCCAAATCCAACCTTCCCTCCCCAAATCCAACCTTTCCTCCCCAAATCCAACCTTCCCAAATCCAACCTTCCCTTCCCAAATCCAACTTTCCCTTCCCAAATCCAACCTTCCCTCCCCAAATCCAACCTTCCCAAATCCAACCTTTCCTCCCCAAATCCAACTTTCCCTCCCCAAATCCAACCTTCCCTCCCCAAATCCAACCTTCCCAAATCCAACCTTCCCTTCCCAAATCCAAGTTTCCCTCCCCAAATCCAACCTTCCCTCCCCAAATCCAACCTTCCCTCCCCAAATCCAAACTTTCCTCCTCAAATCCAACCCTCAGAGGATGTTGAGACCTCAGACCTCGACCCAGAATTCGTGGCAGAGGTGGAAAAGATGGGAATTATTTCCTTCAAAAGGAGCTTCCTATAAAGAGACTCGAGTTTCCCACCCTGGGACCAGAGCAAGGGGACACCAGGTGAGGGAAGGCCAAGGGAAAGGCTTCAGAATAACCCAGAAAATGTTGTTTAACCCTCCTGAAGTGAGGGGGGGGGCAGACTCTGCTTCCCAGAAAGGAGCTGGACATTGCCTGGCCATGGGAATCATCCTGGAGTCATCCTGAGCTGGAAGGGACCCACCAGGATCCAAGTCCAACACCTGGATTCGATGACAGGACTAAAGATTTGCTCAAAGCAAAAGATTGGAATAAATAAATTAAATATTTAAATATTTATTCAAAGTCAAATATTTTTCTTTTCTTCTTCCCTTTTTTTTTTTTTGGTTAAATTTCCTTTATTTTGGCCCAGGAATTTTTTTTTGTTGTATTTCCCCTCCCCTCTGTCCTGTTGGGAGAGTGACAGAGCAGCTTGGAGGGGATCTGGTGACCACCATGGACAACCCACCAGGACTGGGCAAACCTGGCTCTTCCTCCTTTCCAGGCTCCTCAGAGGGCCCAGGAGCTGCCCTTTGGTCCCCACAAACCTTGTCTTCTCCAGGCTGCACAAACCCCATTCCCTTCTCCCAGGACAAGTCCTCCATCTCCCAACCACCCTGATGGCTCTCCATGGAATGTTCTTCAGTTTGGGCAAGTTTGGGGCCCCAAATTGGGTGCAGGATTCTCAGAGCAGTCGAAATTTTGGCCCAAACCATCATCACTCCTTTCACTTGAGAGGCACAAGTCCCACAAACCCCAAGGAAAGTTAAACCTGAGATTTACCTGACCTGATCTTAGATGTCTGAGTAATAAATGTCTAATTAAACCTGTCTAATTAAGCCCTTCATTCATTTGAATTTCCTTGCTGGAGGTTCCCCACCCTGAGCTACACCTGGATGTCCCTTAGGACAAGATGATCAAGGTTTAGGAGACTTTTAGGGGTTACAAAGCTCACCCCAAGTGTCCCCCCCCATCCACAAATCCTTGGGAACAAGTGTTTCAGTGCAAGGCTGCAGTGAAGGTCCTCATGGACAGGGAATACAGAGAATTCCATCCTGGAATCCCATGTCAGACTGGAAACTCTGGGAATTTTCACCTCAAATTCCCATAAACCAACGGCATGTCAGTGTTGAATGGACTCACATTCACTCCTGCCAACATCTTGCCCTTAAAGAATTGGGGAATGGGTCTCTTTTTCCTGAAAATCCTTAAAGATGGAATTTAAATCCCACTCAATGCCTTTTGCCAAAGGCAGGAAAGCTCAATGGAGAAACAGGTGAATGTCCCCCAGTGTTTCAATCCTGCTTTATAAAGGGGATGGTTATTCCATTGAGAGTGGGAAAGGGCAGGATTTGGGCACCTCCTGGTCTCTCCCAGCTCTGAACAACTTCTCCTGCAGATGGAATAATAGAATGGATTGGGTTGGAAGAGACCTCCGAGATCATCAAGTCCAACCCTTGATCCAACCCCACTGTGATCACCAGCCCAGGGCACTCTGTGGTGGGCTGGCAGGGCTTTGCCAAGGTGGGCATCAGGCACAGGGTGGGCTCCAGGGAANTGGCAGGGCTTTGCCAAGGTGGGCATCGGGCACAGGGTGGGCTCCAGGGGCTGGCAGGGCTTTTCCAAGGTGGGCATCGGGCACAGGGTGGACTCAACGATCCCAGAGGTCTTTTCCAACCTTCATAATCCTGTGATTCCACAATTTTCCAATCCCTGCTGCCTCCACCATCTCAAGCCATACCAGGGGTGTGGCCAGATGGGCAGCACCTCCCAAAGTGCAGGGGAGACCCAAAGTGAGGGATCAGGATGAGCTGGACCCAAATGACTTCTGGCTTTGGGCACCAACGGCCAAACCCTCCTGGCTCTTGGGGGAAAATATGCCCCAAACAAGCAGGTGGTGGTGAAAGGACCCCTGGGGTCTGCTGTGTTATCTCAGACAGCTCTGTCAGTCTCTCCCTCCCTAAAATCAGCGGTGGGAAATGGGGATTTTAGGGAATAATTCATCCTGACTTGCTGCCAACACAGACTTCAGGTTGGGAAGACCAGGCTGTGGTTTCTTAAACACATTGAACAGGTCTCTGAGGGCAATAAAGGGGATTCAGGGGATCCATCTCTGGGTGGAAATGTTGCCCCTCACACACATCAATCCCCCCAGCAAACAGTTCTGGCAGTGAGGGCAGAGCTCTGTCCTCCAGGAGGCTGGGCAAGGACTTTGGCTCTGTGTGAAGTGGAAGCTGCAGAGAATTGGGGGATGTGGATCTCAGAAAGTGCCACTTTTGGGGGGGCACAACAAGCCCTCTTGGATCAGCCCAGGGGGTCAGTCCAATCCCTGCCCTCCTCCAGGGGAAAATAACCAGGAAATGATCAAAAAATTATCAATCCCCTCCAAATCAAGCACAGAAATTGAGGGATGAGCACACCTGGAAAAAGGGGGGCGAGGAATATGAGGTGACTTTCAGCACCTCAGAGCTGGGGCTGGCAATAAATGCCCTTGGAGAAACCCCCAGTCCCAACAGCCCCAATTTACACTCAGAGCTGAGTCAATAATTGGGTGCATTTGGAGTTTTATTTATGGCAGTGAGATGAAACCTCCAGAAGGTGGAGGGAGGGGCTCTCATGGCAGAGTCCTGACCCCCCTCCAGGCAACTCCCCAGGTCAGGGTTAAATCAAACCAGTCTGTCCTACAACAACTCCCTCTGTCCATCTGTAGGAGTCAAAAAATATCCCCCCCTGCCCAAATTCCTGGGTCAAATTCAGGGTCCCCACAACCTCCAATGAAGAGCTTTAAAAAGCAGAACTCCCATGAGAGGGAATAAGGAGAAACCTGGATATTGGCAGTGTCAGGATTCTTATTTTTCCTCCTGTAGGGAGGAAAAATAAACAAAGGAGAGAAAAAGCTGCTGAGTGGAGCCATTGTCAGGCCTGCAGCAGGAACTTCCACTTTTAGCCTCGGGTTTGGATTAAACTTGAGCACAAACCTTTCATTTAGTTGAGGTCCAAACCTGCAGCTTTGCACCATTCCATGACTGCCCAGGCAGTGTTGTGGCCAAGGGAAGGTGCTGCCTCTGCTCCACAGAGCCCTCAGGGACCTTCTCCCATGAGACTTCCCAAAGGAAGGGATGTCCTGCTGGCATTTCCCATATTGGAGCTCAACCTTCACCCCTGGAAGTGTCCAGGGTCAGGTTGGAGCAACCTGGGCGAGGGGAAGGTGTCCCTGCCCAAGGCAGGAGGTGGCACTGGGTGGGCTTTGAGCTCCTTTCCGACCCAATTCTGGGATTCTGAGTCATGAAAGGCCGTTGGGAGATGATTCCCAGCGACATGGAATGGATTCTTGGAAGCCTTTGAGCTCCTCCAGCTGCATCTACTGCTTGGGAAGATGCAGATGGAGAGAAGAGCAGAGGATCATCCAAGTCTGGCTGTGGGAAAGGCAAGACATGAACCTGCCAGGTGTGTTTTCGGTGCTGTGGGTGTCACTGTCACACTGTGCCATTGTTGGGCAAACCAAGAGCAAAGTCCCATCTGTAGGAGCTAAACCACAAACTCCTCTGTGTGTTTCTACCCCTGGGGGCTTTCAGAGGGTTCTTTGCATTTCTTGGGCAAAAAGAAGACCAGAGGTAGAATTGGGATTGCCAGAAGTCCCTCCAAAAATAGTTGTCCATCCTTGAGGAAACCTTGGGCTTGTCTGTCTGCTCAGATCCCCACATCCTTTGCTGGGTTTATTTTAATGTATTTTTTAATATAGATTTTATTTTGAGGTTGGATTTCTGGTGGTTTGTTTTTGTTTTGTTTTATTTTGTTTTGAGTTGTGGGTTTTTTTCCAGGTTTTTTTTTTGTGTTTTATTTTCAGGGGTTTGGGATTTTTTTGTTTTCTTCTTTCCTTTCCCCCTGGAGGGGTTTGTTGAGGGGTCACCCCCTGGGGAGGGCAGGGAGGAGCAATGTCCACCTTTCATTCTTGCAGCCTCCAGGGATGTTGGGGACAGGCTGAGCAACAGGTCCCAGGCAAGCTGGAGCCAACCCACCCTTGGTGGTGGCACTGGGGAGAGGGGAGGAGATTTTGGGGAGGCTTCAGGAGCTGCTGTGTTGGCTGTGCAGGCCCTTCCTGAGGCTTTGGGTTTGAGTCTCCCTTGGGAACTGGTTCTTGCTGTGATCAGCAAAAGAGAAGAGAATGGACACTGAGTCTCCCTGGCCAAGGTCCCACCTGCTGGAGGCCTCCAGAGCAGTTCTGCAGCAGATCTGCCCTCATGGGTTACAGGCAAGTTCTTTTGACCACTTTGTTTGAAAGAGTTTTCCCACCCTAAAAGTGGGAACATCCCAGAGACCCAACTCTTTCCTTTCCACCCCCTCCTTGGCACAAGGGGAGCCTGAAATTGCCCTTTCCCACCACCTTCAGTCCTTCACTGGAGCTCAGCCAGCCAGACCAGCCCAAGGACCTGCATAAAAATGGCCATCCACAGAGAAATGTCCAATCCCTTCCCTTCCCAGATGGATTTCCACTCTTGGAGGAGTCAACCAGGCACAGACTTGGAGAGAGAAACATGAGAAGTGGGTTGCAAAGTTGTGTGGAGTGACAGACAAGTGAGCACCCAACTCTCATAAACACCAAATGGGTGGATCCTGGGCCTCTGGGAAAGACAAGGAGATGTCCAAGGCCAGGATGGACCTTGGAGCAACCTGGGCAAGTGAAATGTGCCCCTGCCCCTGGCAGGGGGTTGGAATGAGATGATCTCTAAGGTCCCTTCCAACCCAAACCATTCCATGAGTCTGTGATGATCCACTGCAGAGAAATGGAGGTTGGTGTCCCAGTGGGATTAGAAATGGATGCCCCA
>CM031045.1:148127789-148139191 GCA_013398505.2 Rhegmatorhina hoffmannsi
AGCAGGAAGGAAAGGGGGGTTTGGGGAAGGGAGGGGAAACCTGAGCCAGGCAGAATTCCCTGGAGAACCCCAAGCTCTCCTTCCCTGGAGGAGCAGCTGGAGCTGGAGGAGGCTTTTCAGGGAAGCCTTGGCTTGCCTTCAGCTCCCTCCTTGTCCCACTCCTTGCACTTGTGGAACTGATTAGTCTGGAGAGGAACCACATCCCGAGGAGGTTATTTGAAACCCCAGCAATAATCCCGTCGTTCTGAACCCCTGAGCAGCTCCAGGAGGGCAGAAGGTCCCAGCACAGGGAGGGAGCTGTGGACACACAGCAGCATCAGCACCAAGCAGGGTCACCAGGGGATGTCCTTCAGAGCTTTGGGCACGTGGAGCAGAAAGGAAGGTCAGTTATTTTATTAGAAATAAAATGGGGAGTGAGGGGTGAGAAGAACATCTGGAGATTTCAAAACATCTGCTGCTGGAAATCAAACTTGTCTCCAGAGCTTGGGCTGCCGGGAGGTGGCACTGCACGTGGAGTCATGGAATGCTTTGGGTTGGGAGGGACATTAAAGCCCGTCCAGTGCCACCCCCTGCCATGGGCAGGGACACCTCCCACTGCCCCAGGTTGCTCCAGCCTGGCCTTGGACACTTCCAGGGATGGAGCAGCCACAGCTTCTCTGGGATTTGGCCACATCTCCCTCCTCTGCAGAGCAGGAGATGTTTGCTGAAGATCCACATGGGAGGTTTCCACCACCAGGGATCAAATCCTGGTCCTGCTGTTGTCATCCCACCTCTTCATGTGCCCACAACCTGGCCTTGGACACCTCCAGGGATGGGGACTCCACCACCTCCCTGGGCAGCCCCTTCCAGTGCCTGACCATACTTTCCAGGAAGAAATTCCTGCTGATGTCCAACCTGAGCCTTCTTATTGTCCTGTCCCTGTTCCCTGTCCCTGTGCCCTGCCCCTGTTCCCTCTCCTCCTGTCCCTGTTCCCTGTCCCTGTGTGCTGTCCCTGTTCCTTCTGCTCCTGTCTCTGTTCCCTGTCCCTGTTCCCTGTTCCCTGGTCCCTGTCCCTGTTCCTGACCCCCTGTCCTGGCTCCCCCTCCTGGCAGGGATTGCAGAGCCAGAAGGTCCCCCCTGAGCCTCCTTTTCTCCATCTGAGCCCCCCCAGCTCCCTCAGCCCCTNGGATTGCAGAGCCAGAAGGTGCCCCCTGAGCCTCCTTTTCTCCAGCTGAGCCCCCCCAGCTCCCTCAGCCCCTCCTGGGGGTCCATCCCAGGGCTCGGAATGTGGTTTTCTCCAGTGTGAAGCTCCACAGATCCACAGACTGGGAGAGGGCTCTTCATCCCAACCACCTTCATGGGCCATCCATGGCCATGTCATGACTTGGTGTCACCATCACCCCCGTCCTCCCCATGGCATAGAACCCCAGCCCTGTGGCCCCACTGACCCACAGGTGACCCTCACACCCACCCCAGTGCCAGGGGGCTGGACTGGGCTGGACTGGGCTGGACTGGGCTCCTGGCCATGCTCATCCCACAGGGAATGTCCGGGTGTCAGAGCCCCCGGGAACGCCCCCGGCAGGTCCCATAAAGCGCTGCCAGCGCAGTGAGTGGCACAGGCTGGGCAGGATGGGGCATAGCCGGGCACTGCTGCTGCTGGTGGGGCTGGTGGGCGCCTCCATGCCGGGCCCAGGGGGCTCCATGCCACCCTGGGCAGGGTCCCCGGTGCCACCCTCGCCGGGCCCTGGCACACTGAGCTACGAAGCCGCGGTGGCGGCGGCCGTGGAGCTGCTCAACGCCAGGGCTGTCACCCCCCATGCCCTGAGGCTGCGGGAGGCACAGCCCCGGCCTGGCTGGGTGGGTGCTGAGCTCCCCACGGGGGGCACAGCCCCTGGCATGGCACTGCCCAATCTGCCCCTTCTTGGGGTGAATCCACCCCAGTTTGGGTCTGACCCTCACGGGGATGGGCACGGCCAAGCCAGGGCTGAGCTGACCCATTCCAGGCTGGATGTGGCCCCTCTTGGGGCTGGACCCAGCCCGTTGTGGGGCTGGGCACTGGGGATGGTGGGTCCCTGATGGGTCCTGTCCCCTCTGCCAGCCCTGGGACCGGGAGAGCCGGCAGGAGCTGAGCTTCACCCTGGAGGAGACCACGTGCCGGGCACCGGGACGGGACCCCCGGGACTGCCGGGGCCGCTGGCTGGGGGTGAGGCTTGTGGGGGCACCGGGGGGGCTGGGGGGGTGGGAGGCAGGGGGGCTTTGGGGCTCACTGGGGGGCACTGGGGGGCTGTGAGGCACAGGGGGGCTCAGTGAGGCTCATTGGGGGGCACTGGGGGGCACTGGGGGGCTGTGGGGCAGAGGGGCTCAGTGAGGCTCCGTGGGGGGCACTGGGGAGCTGTGGGGAAGAGGGGCTCAGTGAGGCTCATTGGAGGGCACTGGGGAGCACTGGGGGGCTGTGGGGCAGGAGGGCTCAGTGAGGCTCATTGGGGGGCACTGGGGGGCTGTGGGGCTTTGGGGGACACTGTGGGGCACTGGGGCAGTGGGGGGCAGTGGGGCACAGGGACTCTGAGGCTCCATTGGGGGGCACTGGGGGGCAGTGGGGCACAGGGACTCAGTGAGTCTCATTGGGGGGCACTGAGGGCTGTGGGGCACAGGGACTCAGTGAGGCTCATTGGGGGGCACCAGGGGGCACTGGGGGGCTGTGGGGCAGGGTCTCAGGCCGGCCGTGCCCCCCCTGTGCCCCCAGGCTCTGACCCACTGCCAGGGCTGGGTGTTCCCGGAGGGGCAGCAGCCCACGGTGCAGCTCTCCTGCGGGCCGGCGCCCCCCGAGGTAAGCAGGGCAGGGCAGGGCAGGGGGGGACCGGGAGCGCCAGAGCCCCCTCCCCAGAGTGTGCCCAGGGCGGGACGCCCCTGTTTGTGCCCCCAGTTCGGCCGCACCCGCAGATCCAAAGTCAAGGAATTCTTTGCCAAGATCAAGGAGCGTTTCAAGGGGTTCTTCCAGTGCAGGCGGATCTGGATCCGTGACCGGCTCAACCTGCAGGTCCCCAAAGCCCGAGGGGGCACCGCCGTGTCCCCCCCACCCTGAGCACCCACCCTGAGCACCCACACTGAGCACCTACCCTGAGCACCCACCGTGACCCCTCACTCTGTGCCCCCACCCCGACCCTCCACCCTGAGCCCCCCACCCTTTGTCCCCCACCCTGTGCCCCCACTCTGTCCCCCCATCCTGAGCCTTCACCCTGTGCCCCCCACTCTTTGTCCCCCACCCTGTGCCCCCCATTCTGAGCCCCCCACCCTGTGCCCCCCATTCTGAGCCCCCCACTCTGTCCCCCCACCCTGTCCCCCCACTCTGTGCCCCCCACCCTGTCCCCCCACCCTGTCCCCCCACCCTTTGCCCCCCGCCCTGTGCCCCCACCCTGTGCCCCCCCCGGGTGCTCCGCTGCCAATAAACGTCCCTGCATCGATCCCGGTGTCACCCTGAGGGTCCCTGCGCCGCCCCCTCCCCCTGAACCCCAGTGGGGACCCCCGAGGGCTTCTGGGACCCCCAACACCCCCCCACCCAGGGCCAGACAAGGGGCTGGGAGGGCGGGGACACCCTGGAGAGTTGGGGGTCGCGAGTGGGGGGTGTCACGAGTGACCCCCTGGAGGTGCTGCCACCTTGGGCACCCCCTGGCACCCCCTCCCCAAATCAAGGTGCTTCCCAGCCCCGCTGTGCCACCTCCTGCCCCACTGGGAATTCGGGCATGGGGGGGAGTGATGCTGAGGGCAGAGGGGGCCAGGGTGGGGGAGAGTGGGGGGATCAGCCCCCCCAAACTGTCCTGGCCCCACAGACACTCCTGGCTCCCGGGGTCCCCTCCTGGCACGGGGCTTGTGCCCCTGGGATTGTCCCCCCGACCCTGGGACACTCTGGGGGTCCCCTGGGAGCCTGTGCCAGCCGTGAGGTGCCCAGGGAGGTGTGTGGGGTACAGACCCATGGGAATGGTGGGGGGACAGGAGGGGGCACCCCCAGGGGTGCAGCCATGACCCTGCTCTGGCCACTTTGGGGGCGCGGGGGGCCCTGAGCCCCCCATCCCTTCACCCCCAACATCCCTGGCCCACACTGGGTGCCTCATGGGGGTCCCTTGGGATCAATCCCCCCCAGGGCCCTTCCCTTGCAGGGGGCTCAGGACTCCTGTGTCCTCCCCTGTGTCCCCCCCGTGTCCCCCCGTGTGTCCCCCTCTGTGTCCCTCTCTGTGTCCCCCCCTGTGTCCCCCTGTGTGTCCCCCCTTGTGTCCCCCCGTGTGTCCCTCCGTGTGTCCACCCCCAGCTCCCTTTGCCATCACCACTAGCTGGGGGGGGACAAGATGCCGTGGGAATGACGATCCCACCATGGGGACAATGCTGCCACCGTGGGGACAATGCCACCATGGGGACAATGCTGCCACCACGGGGACAATGCCACTGTGGGGACAATGCTGCCACTATGGGGACAATGCCACTGTGGGGACAATGCCACCGTGGGGACAATGCTGACACCGTGGGGACAATGCTGCCATCATGGGGACAATGCCACCGTGGGGACAATGCTGCCACCATGGCAATGATGCCGGGTGGGATCCGAATGTTCCCTTTTTTGGGGGGCTCCCCTGGGGTGAGCCCATCCCTGTCCCCACATTCCCAGCCCCACATTCCCGGGACCAGCCCTTGGGGACAGCCTGGGGGGCAGCCCCGCCGTGTCCCCCCCTCCCCGTGTGACAGAGACAGGAGGTCCCGGTGCTCTCACGGCCCCTCCCGGCCCTTTATTATTGCTCAGCCGAAGCCCACGGAGCCCCTCGCGTGGATGCTGAAGTTGATGCGGGGTCGGAAGCGCCGGATCCGGCCCAGGAAGCGCCCGAAGCGGCCGCGCTGGATCAGAACGGGCTGCGGGGGGCGGGGGGTCAGGGCGAGGGGGCCGTGGGACCCCCTTGGGACACACCCGGGATTCCACACCCGGGACCCCATTGGGGACACACCCGGGACCCCCTTGGGACACACCCGGGATTCCACACCTGGGACCCCCTTGAGGACACACCCGGGGCCCCCTTGGGGACACACCCGGGACCCCCTTGGGGACACACCCGGGATTCCACACCTGGGACCCCCTTGAGGACACACCCGGGGCCCCCTTGGGGACACACCCGGGATTCCACACCTGGGACGCCCTTGGGGACACACCCGGGACCCCCTTGGGTACACATCCGGGATTCCACACCTGGGACCCCCTTGGGGACACACCCAGGACCCCCAGGGAACCCACACCTGGGATTCCACACCTGGGACGCCCTTGGGAACCCACCCGGGACCCCACACTGGGACCCCACCCAGCACCCCATCCCAAGGACCCTGCACCTGAGACACCACTCGTGTCCCCCCACCAGGGACCCCCCACCCGGGCCCCCCATCTGGGACCCCAACCATGACCCCATCCCCAGGATCCAACACTTGGGATCCCACACCAGCACCCACCAGGTCACTGCACTGAGGGATCCCACCCAGAACCCCCAGCCAGGGCCCCACAGTCAGGACTCCCACCCAAGACACCACAGCAGGGACCCCACAGTCAGAACACCACACGTGGGACTCTGCACCCTAAACCTCCCACCCAGGACTCCCATCCAGGGTCCAACCCCTGGGACACCCCACCCTACCCCACCCTTGGGGTCCCCAGAACCCCCACCCCACCCACCATAGGACAGAGACATTAGGGTGCCCCTTCTGGGGAGGCTGCAGGACAAGGGGACAGACACTCCTGCCCAGGGGTGCCCCCCATTCCTCCTCGGAGCCCCCGATCCCTTCCAGAGCCCCTGATGGCCTCTGGAGCCCCCGGTCCTCCCCCCAGGAGCCCCCGATGCCGCCCTGAAGCCCCCGATCCCTTCTAGAGCCTCCGATGCCCCGCGGAGCCCCCAATCTCCTCCCCAGAGCCCCTGATGCCCCCCAGAGCCCCCAATCTCCTCCTGGCAGCCCCCGATGCTGCCCTGAAGCCCCTCATTCCCCCCTGGAGCGCCCGATGCCCCCCTGGGAGCTCCCAGTCCTCCCCCCGGGAGTCCCCGATGCCTCCCGAAGCCCCCAATCTCCCCCCCCGGAGCCCCAGATGCCTCCCTGGAGCCCTCGATGTCCTCTCGGAGCCCCCGACCCCACTCACGTCGGAGGAGGCGTCGGAGCAGCGCAGGTCGAACTCGGGGGATCCCTCCAGCAGCAGCACCGGCCCCGAACACTCCTTGATGGCCTGGGGGGACACGGGGGATGGTGTCACCCGGGGGGCCGCCGGAACCCCTCCCGAGCCCCCCCGGCCTTCCTCGCCCTCCTCCCCCTCACCCCGTTCTCCTTGAAGTCGCAGTCGTCGGGGTTGGTGCGGGCGCTGGCGGCGCAGTCCGTCTCCATCATCGTGAAGTTGAGAGCCCGCAGCGAGCTCAGCTCCACGCCCTGGGGGCACGAGTGGGGGGCACGAGGGGGGTGGGGGGTTATGAGAGAAGGGTCCGCAGCTGGCGGGGGTCAGGAGGGTCACGAGTGGGGCAGCAATGCCGGGGCAGGGAGAGTGGGAGGTCACGAGTGGAGGGGTCTCGAGTGGGGGTGTCAGCAGTGGGGGGGTCACCAGTGGGGTCTCACTCACCTGGGCGGGCTTGGGGTTGGTGTTGTGCGACACGATTGGGGTGACACGAGTGGGGTATCACAGGAGTGGGGTGGGAAGTGAAAGGGTGTCAAAAATGGGGGGGCAGTCACGAGTGGGGTGACACTCACCGGGTGGGCTCAGGGGTTGGTGCTGAGCAGCTCAAATCAGGTAGTGCAAGTTCAGAGAGCACAAATAGGGGGTCACGAGTGGGGGGTCATGAGTAGAGGATCACGAGTGGGGGGGTCGCTCTCTGGTGGGGCTCAGCAGGGTGGGCCTGGGGTCGGTGCTGACAGTCCAAGTCAGGTGTCACGAGTGGGGG
This sequence comes from Rhegmatorhina hoffmannsi, assembly GCA_013398505.2. Classification (NCBI taxonomy): domain Eukaryota; kingdom Metazoa; phylum Chordata; class Aves; order Passeriformes; family Thamnophilidae; genus Rhegmatorhina; species Rhegmatorhina hoffmannsi. The sequence goes on from CM031045.1 coordinate 148,134,713, forward strand.
GTCAGGAATAAAGAGAGGGTCATGGGAGGGGTGTGGGGGTTCCTGAGTGGGGGGCACTCACACGGGTGGGTTTGAGGTTGGCACTGAGCAGCCTGAGTCACGAGTGGGGGGTCACGAGTGGGGGAGTCACGAGTTGGGGGTCACTCACAGTGGGGATTCACTCTGGGGGGGTCAGTGCTGAGCAGCCCGAGTCAGGTACCTCGAGTGGGAGGTGTCACAAACAGGGGGGTCACGAGTGGGGTGTGGGGGTGGTCAAGAGTGTGTGGGGTCACAAATAGGGGGTCCCAAGTTGGGGGCACTCACCAGGGTGGGTTCATGGTCGGCAGCCTGAGTCAGGCACCTCGAGTGGGAGGGTCACGAACAGGGGGGTCCCGAGTGGGGCGTGGGAGGGTCCCGGGCGGGGGGCACTCACCGGGGCGGGCTCGGGGTCGGCGCTGAGCAGCCTGAAGGCGTTCTGCACGTCGGGGCGCTGGTTGAACGAGTCCACGGCCTGGGCCAGCGCCTGGGTGTAGGCGAGGGGCGCGGGGGCGGGCAGGGCACACGCCCCCCCCAGCAGCACCAGCAGCAGCGCCCACGGGGTCGCCATCGCTGCCCCCACGGCCGCCCCGCCGCTCTTTTATCCCCCCCGGGGTGGGAGGACCCCCCCCGGGGCTCTGTGGAAACACCCGCCCCAACCCACAGAGCGGCCGTTGTTGGGGACACGGGTGGGGGGACAGAGCCCCGCCTGTCCCCGTGGGTGGGCGGTGACATCCCCCCCCTCGGGGCCCCGCGGTGTCCCCATCCCCTGGAGCCCCCCCTGACCGGGCGTGGGGGCGTCTGGGGGTGCAGGAGCCCTCGATGGGGTGACGGTGTCGGGGGTGCCCCCCGGGCTTGCACAACCCCAAACTTGCCCCATCGCAGTTTCCCAAGGCCGGGGGTACCCCCTGGCCCCCAAACCGTGTCACCCACACACAGCTCTGACCCCAAAGCTCTTTATTGCGGCTCCGTCGGGGCCGGGGGGCGGCGGGACGGCCCCCGGAGGGGCGCGCTGGGGGGCCGAGCCCGCGGGGGCGGCCGCGGGGAAGAGGAGGAGGAGGATGAAGAGGAGGATGACGAGGATGATGGGGGTTGACCTGAGTTGGTGCCGAGGGTTTTTGGGGTGCCAGGGGAGCGGGACTGGGCGCTGCCACCGGGCTGCTGTGGGGGGAAATAAGGGTGGGTTTCACTCCAGAGCCCCAGAAACGCCCCCTAAGTAGGGGGGAGGGTGGGGGTCCCGCGGCCCTCACCGCCTCCTGGGCACATTCCACCATCGAGAGCGGCACGTCGGGCAGGAAGGTGAACACGGACACCTGGGCGGAGCAGCGCTGCACCTGGGCACAGGGGGATCCTCAGCAGCACCCCGGGACCCCCCGAGCCCCCCGGGGCGGAGCAGCGCTGCACCTGGGCACAGGGGGATCCTCAGCAGCACCCCGGGGACCCCCCAAGCCCCCCAGGCTGGGCACCCCCACCCCGGCTCACCCTGCCCGGGCGGCCCCGACAGCCTCGGGGGTCCGGGGCGGGTCTGGGGCAGGGGGGCTGCCGGGCCGTGAAGTTGATGCTGAAGTGGGTTCCCCAGTCGAAGCTCTGCCGGCAGAAACGATCCATCGGGATCCCCGCGGGGCGGGTGCCCGACCCGGGGGCACCCCCCGGCCCTTTCCTACCGTCCTGGTGACTCTCAGCAGGCGCAGCAGCCGCAGGTCCTGCCCGTGTGTCTCCAGCACGGAGCGCGCCAGGTCGCGGGGTGCCGGCAGCATTCCCGACGGGAGCGGCGGCATTCCCGGCGGGATTGCGGCTCCCAGCAGGGCTGCCCCGAGCAGCGCGGCCCCCGCCAGCAGCGCCATGCGGGCCGGCCGGGTGGGCATCGCCACAGCCCCGCTCGGCCCCGGCTCCCCCGGCACGACCACGGGCCCCCGGCCCGCGCACGGATCGGGTTGCGGTGTTTGCCTTGGCCCGGGGCCGCGGGGAGCGCCCGGAGCGGGAGGAGGGAGATGCGGCGGTGCCGGAGCTCGGCAGGGCCGATCCCCCTGCGCGGCCCCTTCCCTGGGCTTGCTCCCAGTTCTTGGCATGATGGAACAACTCCTGTCTGCTCCTCCCGAGCCGGGAGCCACAGCATCCTCCCGGCTCCCATGGAATAAAAACAGGAGCCCACTCCCCTCTTTCTTTTCATTATTTTGGGGTTTTTAAATCCTTCTTGTCCCGCTCAGATTCAGCCAAACAGCCCAGCACCAGGTTTTCCTTGGATTCAAGAACACTGGACGTACCAAGGACTGCATGAGGCAGATCCTGCTCTCCCAGTTTGCATTCCTTGGGTGACTGGAGCTCATTTCCCCCAAATCCAGTATTTTCCTGCGCCCTTTGGGGCCAGGAGCTCCCCTGTCTTTGCTTCACCCATACTGGAAAAGCAAAGGAATCCCTGGGGAAGGAATCCTGGGATGAGCAGCAGGGGGACACCAGAATCCCCTGGGATCCCCTGGGTGGGAGCAGCACCCTGGAATCCCATGGGCCATTGACAGCCCGGAGCCACTGCTCTTCCAAGGGTATTTGATCCAATATTCCCCTTCTTATGGACACAATTCCTGGAGGGAGAAGGGAAGATGAAACACAAGGAGAGCAGCTCATCAGAGCTGCACATGGAGAGCATTGGGATGGGTCCTGGAGAACAGAAGATGCCATAAGCAACAACTTCATCCTGATCCCAAAGTTCCTGGGTGGGTTCTTCCCTTCCTAAAGCATGAGCAGCATGGAAAGCCCAAAGGAATTCCCACTGCCAGGAAGCCAGTGGTGGATAGACAGGGAAGAAATGGGGGTGTACTGATAGATCACATTTATAGGCAGATATGCTCATTATAGACCCCAAATATACACAGTACCCCAGTATAGACATCACATGTACACCCCGAGCCCATCCCGAGGGACGCTGGGAGTCAGGAATGGGGAGGGGGCTCGGGGTGGCCATCCCGCTCCGAGCGCCCCGGAACGCTGGGATGGGGCAGGACAAGGGGGAGACCCCATCCCTTGGCTGCTGGATTAGTGTCACATTCCTGCCCGGAGGAGGTATGGCTGTGCCGAGGGCTGGCACGGGAAGAGCCGGGCACGGAGCGCTCCGGAGGGACGGCGGGTCACGGCCATGCAGGAGAAGGGCTGGTGCAGGGAAGCTGCTGACAGGCAGCTCTTTGGCTCTGCCAGCATTCCAAAGGTTCCTGGCACAAAACCCACCGCAAAAAAGGCCTTTCCCAGCGGAGCACGACAAATTCATGATGTTATTTTTCTTGCCTCTCCTAAAAAAATCCTGGCCCTTCTGCTCCAGCTGCCTCTTAGACTTGGCAAACATCTCAGCATTTAATTTCAAGGACATCTTCATCACGTATTCTGAAACCCTCAGGCGGTTGGAGTCGTTTCCATCCATCCCTCTCCAAGACTTGCCAAAATGATCCGCTGGTTTAACCGACCTTTTCCTCTTCCTGGTTTCCCCATCCTGTGGCTCTTGTGGAGGAGTTTTCCACATCAAGCTGAGGAAAGCACAAGGAACTGGAAGGGTCTTGTGCAAGAAGCACCTGGAACCGACAGCGCTGGGCTTGTTCCGTTTGGAGACCCCCCTGTGTGACCAGGACACCCTCAGGGGGGGTTCAGGTGATTTTGGTGCAGGTGGATTTCCCAAAGTCACTGAAGTGGCAGTTTTTGTGTCATAATTAAGCCTGTCCCCTGCCCCCAGCCCATGGCAGCACTTCCCAAAGGGAAGTGGGGCAGTGGGGGACAGATCTGCTTGGCCAGGGCTCCAGGAGAGGCTGAAAGGTCCTTCCTCACACCAACTCACCTTATTCACCACATCTGATCTTTCAGGACCTTCGTTCCAAAAACTTCTGTGTGGGGATCATTCCATCGAGTCTTCCTGCGCTTGGATCGAGCACCTGGAAATCCGGGAACGCTCCGAACCTCTCACTGAAGCCGCTCCCCCCTTCCCCAGAACATTCCGGAGCTCAGATGGTGAGGAGCGGGACGCAGCCCACGCCCACCCCTCCCTCGTGGCACACCATGGGCGCCATGAACGTCCAGCGGTTGGTCTCGGGGTCGTACATCTCCACGGAGCTGAGGTTGGACTGTCCGTCGTAGCCGCCCACGGCGTAGAGGCGGCCGCAGTTGGCCACGAGGGACACGCGGCTGCGCCGGGTGTTCATGGGCACCACCTGGCACCACTGGTCGGCCGTGGAGCTGTACACCTCGGCCGCGCTCAGGAACGCCGAGCCGTCGTAGCCGCCGCACACGAACATGCGGCTGCCCAGCGCGGCCGCGCCGTGCCGGCACCGCTTGTTGAGCATGTTGGACACGGAGTGCCAGCTGGAGGTGTGAGGGTTGTAGTATTCCACCTGCAGGGCAGGGAGGGCACGGAATGTCAGGGGGATGCGCTTGGGATCCAACCAGGGAATGTCCCCCCAGGGCTGAGGCAGTGCCTTGAAGCCTGGG
>CM031045.1:148209586-148240860 GCA_013398505.2 Rhegmatorhina hoffmannsi
CTGCACCTTCCTGGGGTCCCTCCAAAACTCCCTGGGGACCCTGCACATGCCCCAGGAACCCTGGACAATGCTGGGGACCCTGCACACTGCTTGGGGACACTGCACACTGCTTGGGGACACTGCACATTGCCTGAGGACTAAACATGCTGCCCAGGGGGCCCCTGCACATGCCCTGGGCATCTTTCACACTGTCTGGGGACCCACATGCTGCTGGAGACCTTGGACACTCTCTGGGGACACTGCACAATCCATGGGGACACTGCACACTCCTGGGGACCTCAGACACTCCCTGGGGCCCGGCACTCTGACCAAGGGTTCTTGCATGATGCTGGGGACCCTCCACAGTGCTGGGGACCCTCCACACGGCTGGGGTCACTGCACACTGCCTGGGGTCACTGCACACTGCTGGGGGACACTGCACACTGCTGGGGGACACTGCACACTGCTGGGGGACACTGCACAATGCTCAGGGACCCCACATGCTGCCGGGGACCTCAGACACTCCCTGGGGACCCTGCATGTTGCCCAAGGGGCCTTGTGTGATGCCAGGGACCCTCTACACTGCCTGGGGACCCCAAACATTGCTGGGGACCTTGGACAACTCCCTGGGGACACTGGACAATCCTGGGGACCTGGCAGGCTGCCTGGGACCTGCACATTCTTGGGGACTCTGCAGACTCCCTGAGGAACATGCACATTCCCTGGGGACACTCTACACTACTGGGGCCTCCAAACACTGCTGGGGACCCCTAACACTGCTGAGGACCCCAAACATTGCTGGGGACCCCAAACACTGCCTCGGGACCCCTAACACTGCTGGGGACCCCAAACACTCTCTGAGGACCCTCCACATTGCCTGAGGACCCTAAATACTCCTGGGGACACACACACTGCTGGGGACCCCAAGCAGTGCTTGCGTACCCCTAACACTGCTGGACCCCAAACACTGTGGGGACCCCAAATACTTCCTGGGGACCCCAAACACTCCCTGAGGACCCTCCACATTGCCTGAGATCCCCAAACACTCCTGGGGATTCCAAACACTGCCTGGGGACCCCAAACACCACTGGGGACCCCAAACACCACTGGGGACACAACACACTGCTGGGGACCCCAAGCAGTGCTTGCATACCCCTAACACTGCTGGACCCCAAATACTTCCTGGGGACCCCAAACACTCCTGGGAACCCCAAACACTGCAGGGACTCCAAACACTGCCTGNGTTGTGACTCCTCTGCAGCTCCACAGGCAGCCAAAGCTCCTGGTTCCGAGCCTGGAGAGCCCAGTCCTTGCTGCCCCTGGCCTGCCCCGGTGCTGGGCACCCCCAGAGCTGGGGGGAGAAGCTCAGAGGCACCAAAGTCATTTGTGCCACATCCTGCCCCTGCTCAGGGCTGTGCACAGCAGGACCATGGGACAACCCCCCGGCCCAGCTCCCACCTCCTCCACACAGAGATCACACACAAAAAAAGGTCTTTTCTGGCTTTTTTTTTGGAGGCTTTTTTTTTTAACAGAAGTTTTATGGTTATATGCAAATTAGGTCATTAAATGATTTGCATAAAATGTTCGCACCTCAGCGACTAAGTGTTCCTAAGTCCCCACCCCCCGAAAGGTAGTAACTCCTACTCGACTATGGGCGTCACGTGCCCCGCTGACACCCACACACGTGTCCCTCGCAGGCCTGGCATCACCTCGGGGCGCTCACACGCCTCAACACGCGTGTGGGGACACGTGCCTGGCACACTCCGGGTGCAGCACCGGCCACCCGTGTCCCCCCGTACCTCCCCGTGGGGGTCCCGGTGCCGCCGGCTCGGGGCAGCGCCCGCGCACACCGTGTCTCAGGGCCGGGCACCGCCGGCGTGGCACCGGGCTGGCGGCGGGCACACCGTGTCCTTGGCGGGCCGGCGCTCGGCCCGTCCCTAGCTGTTGGTGAGGAAGAGGCGTCTGTGTCTGGCGGTGGAGCTGCGTGGCCGCCCGCGACGCCGGCCCCGGCCGCGGGTGCCGAAGGGGCTCCGGCTGGGCACGGCGGTGTCTGCCCACGCGGCGCTCCCGCTCGGCGGCTCCGGGAAGCCGGGCTCGACTTTGGGCTGCTCGAGGAGCGGGCTGGGGTCGCGGCGGGGCTCGGGGGGCGGCGGCGGGGCCGGGCTCTGCCGGGCACTGGCACGCTCCTGGCGCAGGTAGCGCAGCTCGTCCCGGATGTCCGTGAGGACGCCGAGCAGGCGGAACTGCAGCTCCCGGTCGCGTGCCCGCTCCTCGCGCTGGGTGGCTCGCTCCTCCTGCCACATGGCCAGCTCCTGGTGGTACAGCTGGTCCCACTGCTCCTCCAGGTCGAGCAGGTGATGGATGCTAGTCCTCCAGCTGTCCCGGCGCTCCTCGCGCAGCCGGGAGCAGCCCAGCCCGCGCGGGGCACCACCGGCAGCCGGGGCGTCTCCGGGGGGAGAGGCAGAGGAGGGCAAAGACTCCTCGGTCAGGGCGCCGTGCAGCGGGGACCGGGCCGGGGGCTCCTCGTCCGCCGGGGCCTTCTCCCAGGTGGGCCCCATCAGTACCCTGGGCAAGGAGCCCCCCTCCGGGCCCGGGCCTCCCGCCTGCTCCTCGGGATGCGCCGAGTCCATGCCGCGGCCCAGGGCGGGCAGGTCGGACACCCCCTCGTGCCCCCAGTCCGAGTGAGCGTCCGCGGGGTTCAGGGAGTCCTCGGGCAGGGAGGTGACGGAGCCCTGGGAGCTGCACCGGCGGATCAGCATGGCCTGGCGGGACAGTTTCACGTCCTCCTCGGCAGACATGGGGGCCTCGGGTCCTGGCTGTGCCCCCACAGCCCCGCCGGGGCCGCGCTCCACCTCCCGACCTTCCCGCTCCTCCTCCTCCGACATGGAGGCGTAGGACACCAGGGACTCGTTTCGCAGGGATGGCGAGATGGCCGACACGTCTGGAGTGCGCAGCTCCGCTCCCGACTCGGCTGGAAGAGAAGAGGAACCCTCTGGTGAGACCCGGTGCTGGCCCAGCCCACGGGCCCTTGCCAACACAGGGATCCCAGTGGATCTCCATCCTGACCCCACTGGCAGTGATCTCCAACCAAACCCCACTCCCAGCAGATCTCCATCCTGACCCATCAGATCTCCATCCAGACCCCACTTCCAGCGGATCTCCATCAGAGGCAGAGAATCTCCATCTAGTCCCTGCTCCCAGTACATCTCCATCCATACCCACTGGGTTGCCATCCTGACCCCACTCCTAGCAGATCTCCATCCAGAGACAGAAGATCTCCATCCAGACCCACTGGATCACCATCCTGACCCCATTCCCAGCAGACCCCCACCCAGCCACAGCAGATCTCCGTGCAGATCCAGAGGGTTTCCACCTAACCCCACTCACAGCAAATCCTCACCCAGCCCCAGAGGATCTCCCCCCAGACTCCACTCCAGCAGCTCCCCCCGCCCCATTCCCACGTACCGGAGCCGCCCTGCCCCTCTCCACGGCTGTAGTCAGCACTGCCGGCGGGGTCGGGGCTCTGTCCCGGCAGCCGCGGCGCGGCCGAGCCCTCCACGTCGGGCAGGGCCGAGGGCTGCCCGTTGGTGTCGATGTAGATGCTGGGGTGGCTCACGCCGGGCTGCAGGTGCATGAAGGGCTGCTTGGATGCGCCAGGGAAGAACAGATCTGTGGGGCACAGAGGACCCGGCCTCAGCTCAGGGGTTGTGGTGGCACCGAGGCACAGACACCCCTGCCAGGCTATCCAGTGGGGTCACTCGCCCTCATCTCTCCCAGCACCATCCTGAACCCCGAGGGGTGACATCCCCTAATGCCATAGAATCATAGATCATGGAATCACGGAATGTCCTGAGTTGGGAGAGACCCCCAGGGATCATCAGTCCAACTCCTGGCCCTGCACAGACACTCCAATAATCCACCCTGTCCCTGAGAGTGCTGTCCAAACCCTCTGGAGCTCTGGCAGCCTTGGGGCCGTGCCCACTGCCCTGGGGAGCCTGGTCAGTGCCCACCACCCTCTGGGGGAAGAGCCTTGTCCTGAGATCCCACCTGACCCTGCCCTGACACAACTCCAGCCATTCCCTAGGACTTCCTTCAGCTTTGAGATCTCCTGCTTGGCACATGATGTCTCTGGATCAGAGATACCCAAGTCTGGACCACATGGACTGAACACTGTCGTGGCCCCAGTGAAACCAGAGGGGATCCCAGCTGGCAGCAAAGAGTATCAAATTAAAGGAGGAAAAAAAGAACAAAAAAGACCCGCTCCTGCAACATTTAAGGTGATTCTGCTGATTCTGTTGATCTGGCACAGGTTGCCCAGAGAGGCTGTGGCTGCCCCATCCCTGGAAGTGTCCAAGGCCAGGCTGGATGGGGTTTGGAGCAACCTGGGATAGTGGAAGGTGTCCTTGCTCATGACAGGGAATGAGATGAGCTTTAAGTTCCCTTCCAACACAAACCATCCCATGATTTTTATGACTCGTTGATCCCAGGTTATTTCCACAGTGGATTGCTAATCCCATAGCATGCCATTCCTGATCCTGGTGGTTTGATACTCGGGAATAACAGGACCAGGGCTCTGCCAAATGTTGCAATCCCAACACAGCCCCCCAAGTGTCCTTCCACAATCCATGGAACACCAACCCTTGGCAAACAGCAGACACCCCTCGGAGAGCACAGAGGGAACACCAACGCTCCCACCACCCCATCCCCAGCGCCCCACTGTGACTGACCTGGGTCCAGGATGATTTCGGGCTCCGAGTCGTGGCTGGCCTGCAGGAAGGTGGAAGCCACCATCTTCTCCAGGGGCGTGAGGCGCGGCTTGTGGAGCGGCCCCCCGGCGCGGTTCATGGGCAGGTGCTTCTTGGAGGTGATCTTCTTCTTGACGTCCAGCCGCAGGTCGCGCCACTTGTGCTTGAGGTCGTCGATGGAGCGCTCGGTGTAGCCCAGGAAGTTGACGCGGCTTTGGATTTGGGTCCAGAGCTGCTTCCGCCGCACGGGGTGAGCCCGCAGGGCCTCGGACCCGTACAGGGCGCTGAAATGCCGGACCACATTCCAGACCAGCGTCTCGGTCTCGTCATTGGAGAAGTTGGCCTTCCTCTTCCGGCCAGACGCTGGCATCGCCTGCGAGGCTGCGGCAGAGGTGGAAGGGGCACAATTGAACCTCGGTCCCCACTCCTCTCTGTCAGCTCCTGGGGGCAACAGGGGGCTGCGGGAGCCCGAGGGAGCCGCGGAGGAGGGAGCCGAAGCAAGAGCCCCGGAGGCATCCATGGCATGGGAGGCTTGGGCCGGGGAGGATCTAAAGAGCCGCTTCGGCACAGCACGCGGCACGGGCGCACCGCATCGCCTCGCCCCGGCTCGAGAGCACCTGGGAGGGGAGAAAAGGAAAGGGCAGCGGTGGGTGGTGGCACTGGGGGTGACGGCGAGGGACCCCCGGGCTCTCTCTAGCCAGAGGCACCTGGGAGCCCCCTGCCAGCTACCACGGGGGCCATGGAGAGGGACGTGGCCATGGAGAGCGTTGGGACTGTGGTGAGGGGTCATGGTGAGCACCTCGGCCACAGCATGTGCTGTGGGTGCCAAGGAGGGTGCCGAGGGGCACCTCAGGGCCAGGCTGAGGGTGATGGGGGGCACCTCAAGGCCATGGTGAGGGTCTTATGGCAATGCTAACCATGATGGGGAAAGTCTTGGACATGATGAGCACTTCAGGTTCCCAGCAAGGGCCTCGAGGACACAGCACTGACCACGACCTTAAGGACAGGTAACTGGGCCATGCAAAGGCCTTGGCCATGGTGAGCACCTCAAGGCCATGGTGAAGACTTTGGTCATGACAAGCCTTGGCAAGGGTCTGGGCCATGGTGAGAACCTCAAGAGCCAGTGAGGTGAGGACCTTGGGATCATGGTGAAGCCCACAGCCATGGTGAGAGCCTCAAGGCCATGGCGAAGGCATTACGGAAGGCCTTGGCCACGGTGAACACCTCCAGCTCCCAGTGAGGATCTTGGCACCACAGCAAAGATCAAGGCCATGGCAAGTGTTGCAGGGCCATGGCAAAGACCTTGGAGAAGGCCTTGGCCATGCTGAACACATCCAGCTCCCCATGAGGACCCCAGGGCCATGGCAAAGATCTTGGCCTTAGTGAAGACCTGAGCCATGGTGAACACCTCCAGCTCCCAGTGAGGACCCTGGGGCCACCACAGCCAAGTCCTTGGCCATGGTGAAGACCTCAGCCATGCTGCACACCTCCAGCTTCCCGAGAGCACCCTGGGGCCGTGCCAAAGACCTTGGCCATAGTGAATGTCGTGGCCATGGCAAAGACCACAAGGTCCCTGTGAGGACCTTGGGACCACGGCAAGAACCTTGGCTGTGGCAAATGCTTCAAGGCCATGATGAAGACCTTGGCCCTGATGCCCACCCAGGCCACGGTGCCCACTCGGGCCAGGTGTGCACAGCTCAAGCTCCCAGCGACGACTCGGGGCCACAGCACCAGCCCCCCAGCACAGCGCCCACCGCGCCCTGCCCTGTCCTGTCCCCCCGGGGCACAGCGCGCACCCCGTGCCAGCCCCGCAGCCCCGCCGGGACCCCCGCCCCGCCCCGCCGGGACCCCCTGCCCGGGGCAGCGCCGCCCCCGCGGACTCGGGGGGCTCGGGGGGTCCGCGGGCCTCCCCCCGGCTTTGTCCGCTCCGCCGCCACCGGGCACAAAGCGGCGGGGCCGGTGCGCGCCCCCCGAGTCCCCCACGCGGGGTGCCGGCCGGGGCGGGGGGCGCGGGGCCGTCCCCTCCCGCCGCGGTGCCCGCCCCGCCCCGCCGCGCCCCCCGGCCCGCGGCAGCGCTTACCTGTGCCGGTGCCGGTGCGGGGGGCGCGGGGGGCTCGGCGGGGCCCCGGCGGCGGGAGCGGGCTCAGCTCCGGCGGCGGGTAATGGCTCCCGCCTCGGCGGAACTCGCCTTCATTTCCTCCGAGCGCCGGCGCGGGCCCTGCGCGACCGACCCGCCCGTGGGCCCCCCCTGGTGGTCCCGCCGCGGAGGGACGGGGGGCGGGCACGGCGGGGGCGCCCCGGGATGGGGCATCCCACGGGATGGGGCATCCCTGCATCCGGCGCCCGAGAGGCCTGTGGGTACCCATGTGGGGATCGCCCCGGGATGGGGCATCCCACAGGATGGAGCATCCCTGCATCCCACGCCCGAGGGGGCTTCAGGTACCCCCATAGGGATCCCCCCGGGATGGGTCGTCCACCCAGGATGGGGCGTCTCCTTGGGATGGGACATCCCCGGGGATGGACCATCCCTGCATCCCACACCCGAGGGGGCTGCGGGTCCCCCCTGTGATGGTGTATCCCCGTGTGGGTCCCCCCCACCCCGTGCACCCCCAGAGATGGGGCATCCCTGTGGGGATCCCCCCATGCACCCACTCCCTGCCTCCCTCTCCCCGTCTCCTGGTACTTCGTGTAACCCGGTCCAGGTAGGGGTGCTGTGGGGGCCCAGGAGTGACTGTGGTGCCCCAGACCAGGGCAAGGGAGGGGAAGGGGGAGTTCGGGGTTGAGTTTGGGGTGGTCCCGCTGCTCCCAGCAGATGTGATGGTAAAATATGACACCCACCAGCCACGCTCCACTTTGCTGAATTCCAACATTTTAATGCCTGTTACAAACCTCTGGGCACCACGTGGTGACAGCAGCTGGTGGCACCTGGTCCCCTCATGGGAAGGAGGCACTGTCCCTGGCACGGGGCCACCCCTGCACCACCCCATATCTCCCCACGGCAAACACAACTACCCCACTCAGACCAAATCCCTGCTGGCAGCAGCTCCACACCAGCTCCCGCTGGCTGCAGCAGCCACCCCTCCAGAGAACGTTCTGGAAGCAGGTTTGTGCCCCAGCGCTGCCACCGCCAGCCCCTGGCACTGCGCCATGGCTGACACCCAGAGCACAGCAGCTCCGTGGCCCCTGCACACGGTGATCCCACGCAGACCCACAGCAAACCCCATGGCACACCTGCAGGGGACAGTGGCCGTGCTGGGCTGGTGATGGCCCTGGCAAGCACCAGGCACGAGTGGGTCCGGGCATGTGCCAGCTGCCCCCCTCACTGCCTGGGAGGGGTGTCCCCAAGGAGGGCTCGCCCGGCGCCAGCCGACACCAAGTGCACCGCATCCTCCAGCTCGTAGAAGGCCTGGAAGAGGTCTGGCGAGGTGGCCTGGCACTCCAGGTACCGCCGCAGCGTGGCCAGGCTCCGCCAGACCTCCCGCTCCGAGGGGCAGGGCGGCACAGCTGCCAGTTCCGCTGTATCCTCACCCTCCACCATCCCCTCATCCCCATCCACCTCCGCCGGCTGCCCATCGCGCTCCGGCTGCTCCCGGCTGAGCCGGCCATGTGCCGGTCTGAGGGACACGGCCTCGGTGCCGGCCTCGGGGATGAAGCCAGCGGCACGGAAGCAGCTGGTGATGAGCGCGGGGGGCACATCACCCCAAGCCTGTGCCAGCATGTGCAGCACATCCAGGAGGGTGGGCTGCCCCGTGCCGCGCTCCACTGGCAGCCACCGCAGCAGCCGGCGCCGGTAGTGGCCCTTGAGGTCGTTGGCGATGCCACAGTCCAGGGGCTGGGCCAGGGCGGTGGCCGGCGGCACGAACACCATCCTGACGTTGGACAGCTGGAGGTAGGGATGTGCCTCGTGCTTGGCAAGCAGCAGCAGGACGCTCTTGCCCTGCCGCCGCATGGCCTCGTTGAACTCGCGCAGCCACTCGGCGAAGAGCGCGGCGGTGAGGCCGCCCAGGCTGCCACCGGCGCGGTAACTCCACGGCATCTGCTCCAGGTTGATGCCGCGCAGGCAGCGCGGCCGGGGGCTCTCCCCCACCGCCCGCAGCGGCGCCTTCTCGGAGCCGCTGGCGTTGGCGCAGAGCAGCAGCGTGAGCCGGGCGCCGGGGCAGCCGGCCGGCAGCAGCACCGCGGTCTCCCCGCAGCAGAACACCTCGGAGGGCGCGTAGCTGCGGAGGAGGCCGGGCAGCACCGCGCCGGCCCAGTGCTCGGCCGTGGGCTGCTCCGCGTCCCCTTTCTCCGCCGGTGGCTTTTTGAAGGCCGCGACACGAGCCAGCCACCCGATGCTGGGCTCGGTGCCAGGCCGGCCCGGTGCCCCCACCAGCTGCTTGGCCTTGAGCTGCAGCAGTGGGCGGGCTACTGGCAGGTCGGCGTTGCGGGCACCCTCCACCCAGCGCAGCAGCGCGGCCTCCAGCGCCGCGTCCTTGCCCTCCCGCTTGCGCTTGCGCTCGGGGTCGCCGCTGCGGTGCCACTCGCTCAGGATGCGCTCCTTGTTCTTGATGATGCGGCAGATCTGGGGCTGTGACACCCCGAAGCGCTTGGCCAGCTCGCTCTGCGACACCTTGGGGCCCTCCAGCATCTCCAGCACCCGCACCTTCTCTGTCAGCGACAGCTCCTTACGCTCCTTCCGCGGCGCTGCCATGGGCCCCTCTGGTGTGCCCGGGGCACGGCCGGCACAGGGGCCAGGTCGGTGGGGGCTGCCCGTGGCCCCCATGCCCACCGGTTTGGCGAGGCCTGACCCGCAGTGGCCGCAGGCATAGCCACGCTCCACGCCACGTGCCAGGCGGTGCCGCACCACGTCCGGCTTTTGCCCAGTGCCTCGGCCGCACTCGGTGCACTCCAGCGGTGGCTCTCCGGGCCGGCAGGGGCGGCTCTCGAAGGTGGGCAGGGAGGGGATGAACCCCCTGTTACCGGCACCGGGATTCACCTCCGGCTCGGCGACACCGCAGTAGCTGCAGCCCCGTTCCCGCAGCGGGATGAGGAAGTCGGCGGGGCCGGTGTGGTGGGACAGGGGGGAGCAGGGAGGAGGGGACCCCTCCTCAATCTTCACCTCCTTCCCCAGCCAGTCCCCTGTGGAGACAGCAGCGTTTGGGAAGTGACCTCACCGGGAATCCCACGGGCCCAAGCCCCTGCTTGGTGGGATCTGCCCCATGGCTCGGTCCCTTTTCCCAGTCCCACCTGTCCCCATGTCCTGCTCACGCTGGGAGGGGCCGGAGGGTGCCACGTATGGCCGGGGGCTCTGCTGCTCCCCACAGTGCCCCACTGCCACCTCCACCACCTCGTCCCCTCGCTCCACCTCGGCCAGGATGTCGGGTTTGGTGACGGCGTAACCTGTCACGGAAACAAGAGGAGGGATGGCCGGTGATGCCCCCAGTGATGCCACCGGTCACAACAGGCCAGTGCTGGCATCCCCCACCACAGCTGCCCGTGGTCCCGCGGTGGCCCCGGAGCCACTCCGTGACCTCCTGCCCCCGGTGAGCGCTGGCCTCGCCCATCGCCAGGTCACGACCGGCAGCACCGGGGCCGGGGCCGGGATGGCCCCGGTGCCTCACCCAGCTCGACGGGATGCTGTCGGTCCTCCTTCATGGCACCGGCAGCGTCCCGGTCCTCGGGGGGACGCGGCAGCGACTGCTCCCGGTGCCGCTCCCGGTGCGAGGCCTCCCAGGCGGGCGGGATGTGGGAGGTTCGGCGATGCCGCACCGGGAGGGCTGAGCGGCGGGGCGCGGCGCCGGCGGTGCCCGTGGCAGGGGCGCAGAGCCCCGGCGGGCCGCGGTGGCGGTGCCGCCCCTGTCCCTGTCCCCGTCCCGGTCCCCGTCCCGGTCCCCGTGCCCGTCCCCCGGCGCGGCCCCGCCCCGCGTGGCGGGAGCGCGCGTGCCGCGTGGCCCCGCCCCCTTTTCGGCGCCGCGCCCGCCCATTGGGTCCTCCCGGCCGCCGGGGGGCGCTGTGTCGCGGCCCCGCCAGCCCCGCCGCTCCCAGCGCGCCGCGCGCCCCCGGCATGGCCGCTCCGCCCCGCCGCTGCTGAGCCGCCGCCGCCCCGCTCCGCCCGCTCCGCCCCGCGCCCCGCACCGCCCGCACCGCCCGCGCCATGGCCGACTGGGCCCCCGCTCAGGTAAGCAGCACCGCACAGCCCCCAGCCGACCCGCCGACCCGAGTCCCGCCCCCCCCCTCCCCTCAGCCGCGGGCGGCGGGCGCGTCCCCGCGCTCAGCGCCGCGCTGTGCCCGCCGCGTTCCCGCAGGAGCTGGAGAGCATGATGGAGTCCCCGGAGCTGGGCCTGGAGCAGCCGCTGCCCGCGGCCGAGCAGGGCCCCGGCGGAGAGGCCGAGCTGCCCGCCGCGGAGATCTCGCTGACGCTCGTCACCGAGATCCAGGCCGTGGACAGGAAGGTGGACACGCAGGCGGCGCAGCTGATGAACCTGGAGGGCAGGATGAGGATGGCCGAGACGAAGCTCATCGGCTGCGAGAGGACGGCGGTGGAGTTCGGGAACCAGCTGGAGAGCAAGTGGACGGCGCTGGGCACCCTCATCCAGGAGTACGGGCAGCTGCAGAAGCGCCTGGAGAACATGGAGAACCTGCTGAAGAACAGGAACTTCTGGATCCTGCGGCTGCCCCCGGGGGCCAAAGGGGAAGTGCCCAAGGTAACGGTTCGGTGCTCCCGCTGCAAAACGGGGCTGTGCTGCACGTCTGCTGGGCTGGAGCCCTGTGCCCTGAGCTCTGCACCCCACATTCTGAGCTCACAGCCCCGTGCCCTGAGCTCAGCCCCACATCCTGAACTCAGCCCCATGCCCTGAGCTCACAGCCCCGTGCCCTGAGCTCAGCCCCACATCCTGAACTCAACCCCATGCCCTGAGCTCACAGCCCTATGCCCTGAGTTCAGCCCCACATTCTAAACTCATGGCTCCACATCCTGAGCTCACAGTCCCATGCCCTGGGCTCACAGCCCCATGCCCTGGGCTCACAGCCTGATGCCCTGAGCTCAGCCCCACATCCTGAGCTCACAAGCCCATGTCCTACCCTGTACAGCCCCATCTGTGGACTCACAGCCCGTTTTGGGGCAGCTGCAGTGCTGAGCAGCAATTCCTGACTCCCCCAGTGTCTTCCCTTCAGCACTGGGTGAGAAGCAGCAGCACAGGTCCCATTGTGTTAATGACACACCCCTCATTATGTACATGTGATCCCCCCAAATGGTCTGCGGGGTCACAAACTGCTCAGAGTTGAGCCATGTTCGAGTCATGTGGCATTGTGTGGGTCACCCACCCCCTGTGCCTGGGGGGTTTGGGAACATCCCTGGTGCCTGTCCAGAGGTGATGAGCAGCACAGTTGTGTCAGAAATGAGGTGAAAAGGAGTCTGTGCCTGGCGTGAGCCGAGGGGAGGTGACAGAAGGGGGCAGGGGAAGTCCCTGTGGTGTCCCTTGAGGGACGAGGTGCGTGGGAAGGACCTGAGTGCTCCTGCCCAGGACTGTTCTGTGCGATGCTTGAGGGGTTTGAATGAGAGAACCAAATGAGAAAACAGCCCCAGGTGTTTCCTGACACAAGAAACAAACCCCCTGGTGCTTCTCTGTGCAGGTCCCAGTGGCCTTCAACGACGCTTCCTTTAACTTCTCCGAGGAGGAGTGGAAGAGCCTGAACGAGTGGCAGAAGGAGCTTTACAGGCACATCATGAAAGGCAACTACGAGGCCGTCATCTCCATGGGTAACGACTGGCTGGAGGTCCCTGGAGCCTCCTGGGCATCGTGTTTTCCCGGGTGCTGGCGGATGGAAGCAGCACTGTGTCTGGCAGGAGTGGGGAGGGCAGGGGGGTGCTGGATTGGGAAGGTGTTACACAGCCCTGGCAGTGAGTTCAGCCCTCACCAGCTCAGGGTAGGGGTGGAAGGACGTCCCTGGTGGTCCCTGTGGCCAGGAGAGCAGCTGGGCTGTGAGGAGGAAGAGGAGCAAGCAAAGCTGGGGAATAGGGGAGTTCCAAGGTCCACAGATCCACTGCTCTGGGTGCATCAGCCTGCTGGCCCCTTAGGGCAGCAGAGGGTGCCTGTGCCCTGCCTCTGAGGGTCCTTCCAGCCCTTTCCATGGGCCCTTCCATGAGAGAGAGGTTTGCCAGCGCTGCCTGGGCACTCTGTCCGACCCCAGGGAGCAAGTCTTGCTCCAGCTGTTGCTGGGTCAGAGCTGGGGAGAAGCTGCGGGTGAGGCCAACTCTGCTTTCCCCTCAGCAGCTCAGGGCACAGCATTCCCAGCTGAAGGAATGCACTCTGCTCACTCCTGCCAGTCCTGGCTGCAGGAATTCCCTCTGGGCAACATGTTGCCTTCACAGCATGTTCTCAGAAATGACCTTGCCTTGGCTGGACAGTGGGTGGGAGCACAGACACTGTCCCTGGTACTCAGGCACTTCCCTGTGCCGAGTGCAGGCTTAGCCACTTCCCCCCATCCAGCTCTGCCCAATCCAGGCCTTTTGTCCTGTTTTTTTTTCTTTCTTCCTTTATTTCTTTGAGCAAAGGTCTCCTGCAGTCCCTGTGCACCAGGGAAAAAGGTGAGGGGTAAGCACTGCCCTCATTCTCCTGTTTACAAACAGTGCTGTGTCCTGCTCCTGAAGCACAGGAATGAAATGATCCCAATGAACAGGATCTGGGGATCTGAGCCTGGAGCTTAGAAAAATGTGTCTGTGCTTTAACCAAAGGCTTCCTTTGAGGAACAAGGTTTAGGGAATTGGCTCTTGTGTAAGGCCAACAGATCCACCAGAGCAGGGGTGGAATTTAATCCCCAGAGACTCACATGTGTCTGGAAATGAAGTTTTCCGCTCTCCGCTCCAGGAGAGGTGGGGATTGTCCCCTTTCCCCAAATCCATGAGCAGCCTTGGCTCGGATGAGCAGGAGGAGCAGTCCTGGCTGGAGGGAACCACACGGGGAGGTCACTGCTGGCAGCTCTGGTGCTGTCCCCGAGCTGAAGTCCCCATTGCAATGGATCTTAGGGAGGAGAAGACAGGAAGGCTGGAGGTGAGTGCAGACGCATTTTCTTATTCTCCTCCTCACACTGCAGGCTGGGAGTTGCTCCTCACCTGAGCAGAGTGTGCTCCTGCATCGCTCAGTCCAGGGCCCACGCAAGGTGAGAGGTGCACATGGGTGGGAGCATCTTCCTAAGCCTCTCTTTCCATTCCCCAGCGAAGGAAGGTTGGTGGGCGAAGGTTTGAGTTCCTCTCCCACGAGGGCAGGGCAAACATCCTGATCCTCTTTTTCCCTGCAGACGCTGCCATTTCCAAGCCTGACATGCTGTCACGGATTGAGCAGGGAGAGGATCCCAACGCTGAGGATCAGGAGGACTCTGAGGCTGGAGAAACCCCCACAGACCCCAACAGTGGTGAGCCACAAGATTCCTGGGACCCACTGGTGTTGAGATCTGAACCACTGAGGATTTTTAAGTCCTTCCAGGTGGGGAGGTGGAAGCAGATACGGGGCAGTTGTGTCTGCTCTGTCCTTGGGTTCAGGGTGGCTTTGCTTTCCCAGTTGTCTCCCAGCCAATGCCTCCATCTCTCCTGGAATCCTCCAAAGCAGCTGGGAGGTGGGAGTGTAACTCCTGTTGTTTTCTCTCATGCAGAGTTTTTCTTCCCTGGGCCCGATGAGAGCTTGTGGGGTAAATATGAGGAGACTCTGGCTGAGAGCCACGAGGGCTCTGAGGAAGAGGAGGGCATGGAGGTCCCTGGTACATGTGAGTGCACTGAGCTGCTTTGGGAAGTGTCCCCTGCCTGGATGTGCTTTTGCTTTTCATTCCCAGAAGCAGCTCAGCTCTTCTGGATGATGCTTTTCCAGAATTTCAGCCTTGATAGTTACTTTGAGCCACTGTTTATACCATGTGAGACCCTTCAGACCCAGGCACTGTACAAACCCATGAGGAAAAGAAATTTTATTCCCCTTTCCACAGTTTTTTTTGCCTTTATCCTAAACCTCAAGAGCTGTCCTGCTACACCTCCTGCTGAGGAACCCACTTTTTCCCTCTGGCCAGTTATATATAGCTAGATTATATGTATATATAATATTATTTGAGAGCAGGAAGGTGCTGGAGCATGTCCAGGGCAGGGAATGGAGCTGGGGAAGGGGCTGGAGCAGCTGAGGGAGCTGGGGGGGCTCAGCTGGAGAAAAGGAGGCTCAGGGGGGACCTTCTGGCTCTGCAATCCCTGCCAGGAGGGGGGAGCCGGGGGAGTTTGGGAACAGGGACAGGAGGAGGGCACAGCCTCAGGCTGGGCCAGGGCAGGGGCAGGTGGGATAGTGGGTTGTCAAACATAAGAAGAGGCTGCCCAGGGCAGGGGTGGATCCCCATCCCTGGAGGGATTTCAAAGCCATGTGGATGTGGCACTTGGGGACATGGTTACGGTGGCCTTGGCAGTGCTGGGGGAACAGTTGGATTCAGTGATCTCAGAGGCCTTTTCCGACCTTGACAATTCTGTGATTCCAAGCCAAATCCCTTTGGCCTTGCCTGTATCCCAGGACAGCAGTGCCAGGCACTGAGCTGGGTGTGCACAGCAGAGCCCACCTGTGCCCCGGGGGAATTGTGGTGTAAATAACCAAGTGACGAGTGCTCTGCTCTGCCAGATGAACAGCCCTGCGAGGAGGAAGGTCCGGAAAGCCTGGAGCTTCCCACGTCGTTGGCAGGGAAGTGGGAAGAGGTTTTTTCCAGCCCGGAGGAGGAGATGCAGTCGAGCAGCAAGAGCCAGAGCGGGTCGGACCCGCCGCAGCGAACCCCGGCGGGCAACGGGCTCAGACGCTCCGTGCGCCGCAGGAGGGACTTGGCCAAGAAGGACCCTCCCCAGGAAGGAGCCGCGGAAAAGGGGCCGTACATCTGCTGCGAGTGCGGGGAGAGCTTCCTGGACAAGCAGCTCTTCGCCACCCATCAGAAGGCACACGCCAGGGAGGAGGCCCGCACTTCCCTGGAGCACGGCGAGAGCCCCTGGCAGAAATCCAAACCCAAGGGCCAAGGCTCCTCCCGCTCCAAACCATCCAAGCGCCCCGACGGCGACAAGGGCTCCGGATTCAAGTACGGCGTGGTCAGGCACCAGGTGAACAACATGGTGGAGAGGCCGTACACCTGCTCCCAGTGCAAGGAGAGCTTCAGCCTGGAAGTGAGTCTTATCCTGCACCAGAAGCTGCACACGGGGAAGGGCGACGGGCCGCTGACGTGCACCTACTGCGGGAAGGACTTCCGAGACCTGTCCAAAGCCATTCGCCACCAGCGCATCCACACCGGGGAGAGGCCCTACCAGTGCACCGAGTGCGGGAAGAGCTTCATCCGCCGGGATCACCTGCTCAAGCACTGGCGGGTGCACACCGGGGAGACCCCCTACCAGTGCCCCGTGTGCGGGAAGCACTTCCGCTACAAAGAGTCCCTGAATTGCCACCAGAAAATCCACTCGCGCAACCCGCGGCCCGCGGAGGAGGCGCAGCTGGGCCTGGAGTCGGCAGGGACCCAAACCAAGCACTTCTGCGTGAAAAAAGAGACTACGCAGTAGCCGAGGAGGGGCCGGGCGGGAGGGCTCGCGGTGACCGTGACGGTGCAGCATGATGGCAGGTGACTTGTATCGCAGCTAATCCACGTGGTCATGCTACAAAAGCTTTGGTGAAGCATCCAAGGAATTCCTCTTACAAACTCTGAGCGGCCGGGCCAGGCACCTCTGCGGCCCCGCGATGTCCCGTGGCTCTCCCGCCGCGGCGGCGGCCCCTGAGCAGGGTTGGATTTCGCCTGTAGAGAATAATCCCGAGCGATTCTCCGGGGCCCGTATTTAGCAGGTGTTCCCCCACCTATCTTTGTGCATATTCAGGAGTGACAAGCTTTCGCTTTCTTTTTTCCACTCGTTTCACTGCAAGGCTGGAGGCGCGAGGAGGGAGGGAGGGAAGGAAGGAAGGTGCCATTCCCAGGCAGCTGGTCGCCCGCTCCCGTCGTGTTGCCGTGTCCCACAGGGCTGCGAGGCCAGGATTGAGCTGAAGGGGAGAGAGGCGAGGCAGAGAGGTGGGTTAGGGCACGACACAGGATTTGTGGAAGGCGGAAAAGCAGAGAGGAGAGTGTGGCAAAGAGCAAGGTGAGAGAAAGCAGGTGCAGGAGAAGGGGCTGAGGACATTGGAGCAGGAGGAGTCGGGCAGGGCAGCGTTGGAGGCGTGGTGGGATCACGTCTCCTTTCTTTGGAAGGTGTTGATGGCACCAGTTTCCCTCTGGCCCGAGGGGATGGTGCTGCTGGGCCGACACACGGACTCCTGTCAATGAAGGTGATTTTATTACTATTTTTTAACTGGGTTTGGTCTCACTCAGGTAAGTCAGACGAGTGAAAGCAGCTTCTCCTAACCCCTGTAAAGAGCTGTTTGGATTTTAGTTAACCTAGAAGTAGTCTATTATTATTATTATTATTATTATTATGAACTATTATTATTATTAATTATTATGATGATGATAATACTACAAGGAAAGGTGTGACACTATATTTCACAGTTGCTCTAAAACACTTCAATGTATGCGATAAACGCCCGGAGTTTTCCAGCCGTTTGTGTAAATATTGGTTGAGCTCTGGAGCTGTTGGTGTTGTTCGAGGTGCCTGTACGTGGTGTCTCTTCGCTGTGTATCGTCAGCTGCTGGTTCGTGACCGTGTTTTGTAATAACTTTTGTAAAGTCTGTCAATACAGTGTTTCCATTCTGAATTCCCTGTGGGATGAGCCGTGGCAGCCCCTCGCCGGTTCCTGCAGCTCCTGGCTCTTACTTGGGAGCTTTGCCAGGTGATTTGTGGGGCAGGTGAACGGCACAAGCCAAGCTGAGCGTCTGTGGAGCCAGGCCTGGCAAACGAGGCTGCTCCAGGTGCTGCATCTGGCATTTGGGATTTGTGTTCTTACCTTTTCCTCATCTGGAAGCAGATTTTGGGTTTATGATCCGTGAGCCAGCCTGTCCCACACACACAGAGGGCTGTGGATGGATGAGGAGTCACTTCCCTCAGCCAGGCCCCTGTGGCAGGACAGAGCTGGGATATCCCATGCTGGGAGAAGCACCAGTGGCTGCGGCTGCTTCGGAGCTGGGATTGTGGAATCCCAGATTGATTTGGCTTGGAAGGGACCTTAAAGGATGCCCAGCTGGTGCCACACACGAGGTGCTTTGCCCTTCCAGGAACTCCCCACAGCCCAGTGTCTCTTCCCTGCCAGCACTCAGCACAGGGGGATGTTCCCCTCTCCCAGGTCTCCCTTAGGGAAATCCACAGATGCCCCACAGAGCTCCAACAATGCCCAAGGGGTTGTTCCCCTTTGAGATCCCATGTGGGAGGTGGACAGGGCAGCCTGGGGGTTGGAGCCACTGCAGGGATGTGGCACTTGTGACTCACAGATCCCGGCTTTGGCTTTTGCCAGGCTGGAGCCTCTCAGCCATCCCAATCCATGCAGGGTGCCTGCAGAGCCGGAGTGAGTGACCCTGGAGCCCCCAGGTGGGATGGAGCTGCCCCACGAAGGGGGTGGTGGGGAGGAAGAGGAGGAAGGGGAAGAAGGGGAGAGTTCAGGGAAGGAGCATCCTGTGGGATCTGGGCTGATGGGGGTTGCCAGCAGTGGAGCTGAGCACGGCTCCGAGCACATGGAGTCTCCATGAGGATACACACATGTCTTTCTGTGTTGCACACGTGTGCTGTGTGTGTATAAACACACCTGCACACATGGCCTGAGCCCAGGTGACAGGGACAGTGCTCTCCATGGACACGGCCACATCCCAATCCCGCTCTGGCTGATCACAACGAAGGGAATAAATACACCTGATAAAAACACTTAGATCTCAACAGGGACCACACGGAGCCTCCCACAGCTGGGATCAGGCATTCCCTCTGCCCAGCACCTGCCCTGGATCCCAGTCCCCCCGGCTGCACTGGGATGTACAGACCCCCTCCATCCCAGAGCTGCTCCTGGTGGCTCCTCCCAATGGGTCACTCCTGGATGGGGGTTGCAGATCCCTGGGACAGCCCAGGACGGGGCAGGGTGTCTCTAACTGGGGGTCCCCACCTGCTGTCACACCCCTGTACACCCCCAAGGCTGGGTGCCTCATCCTGTCCCACTCATCCCCTCTGTTTCTCCACAAACCCAAGGGTTTGTTGCCCTTCTCCTGTTTGGTGTTCCCAACTTCCCCCAGTTGTCAGCCCAGGTCTCCAAAGTCAGGACTGGGAATGGGGCTGTGTGCCAGAGTGGGAAGGGATGGGACAGGGCAGATGGGATGGAATGAGGTGGGACAAGAAGGATGAGATAGGACAGGGGATGGGATGAAAAGGATGGGACAGGGTGGGTGGGACAGAATAGGGTACAGGGGGACAGGATGAATGGGATGGGATAGAACGGGATAGGATGGGACAGGAGGGCGTGGATGGGATGGGATGGGACAAGATGGGAGATGGATAGAATGGAACTGGATGGGACATGACAAGACTAGGCAGGACACAACAGGATGGATGGGATGGGACAGGGTGGATGGAGTGGGATGGCAAAGGACAGGGTGTAATGAGACAGGAGGGATATGGGATGGGACAGGGTGAATAGGATGTGACAGACAGGATGGAGTGGGATGGGACAGGGTAGCGGCGATGGGACTGGACATGGGATGGATAAATGGGGCATTACAAGACTGCACAGGATGGACAGGGATGGGGTGGGACAGGATGAGATGGACGGGAAAGGAGAGGACAGAGCGGGAGGGGATGTGACTGGCGGGCCGGGTCCGGTCCTGTCCAGCGCGGGGGGCCCGTGCCGGGGGTCCCTCCGGCGCCGGGGTTGAGGGCAGGGGGGTCTCGGGGTCCATTTCCACGGCGCCGCCGCCTCCGGCCGCCATTTCAGAGCCCGCGGGGCCCGACAGGGCGGGGACGGGCGTGGGGGGGCCCGACGGGGCGGGGACGGGCGGGGGGAGCCGTGCCGGGGTCTCTCTGCCGACCCCGGGGCGCACCGAGTACACCCCAGTGCTTGCCCAGTGCCCTCCCGTCTCTCCCACTTGCCCCTCTCACTCTGCCCCCTCCCCAGTCAAACCAGTCCCTTCCCCAGCCCCCCCCTGCTACACCCTGGTGACCCCCCAGTCCCCCCTGTTAGCCCGGGAACAGCTCCAGTTCCCCCGTTTACTGCAGCGTTCCCCCAATTCCCTCGGGAACAGCTCCAGTTCTTCCCAGTTCCCTCCTGAACACTTCCAGTTCCCTCCAGTTCCCTCCGGTCGCCCTCTGTCAGCCCAGTTACCCCGGGAACAGCCCCAGTTCTTCCCAGTTCCCCCTGTCTCTCCCCAGTTCCTCCAGGAACAGCCTCTGTACCGCGCAGTCTCTCCCAGTTCCCCCCAGTCGCCCCCGCCAGCCCAGTTGCCCCGTGAACAGCCCCATTTACCCCCAGTTGTTTCCCTGTCAGCCCAGTTAACCCGGCAGGAGCCCCAGTTCCCCGCAGTCCCTCCCCAGTCCTCCCAGTCCCCTGTGCCAGCCCCGCTTCTCCTGGTGCTGCTCTCCCAGTGCCCACCGTCCTCCCAGTCCCTTCTGTGTCCCCAGTTCCCCCAGTTCCCCTAGTCCTTCTCCAATCACTCCCAGTCCCCCCTGCCAGCCCAGTGCCCCCTATTCCCTCCAGCTCCCCTCAGTTCCCTCCAATCCCTTCGGTCCTCCAGTTCCTGCCCAGTCCCTCCAGTCTCCCCAGTGCCCCTGGCCCCCTATTCCCTCCAGCCCCTCCAGTGTCCCCAGTCCCCCTGGTCCCCTATTACCCCAGTCCCTCCGGTCTCTCTGGCCCCCTATTCCCCCCAGTCTCCCCACTCCCCCACACTTCCACCACTCTCCACCAGTCCCCCTTGTCCTCCCACTCCCTCCCCAGTTTCCCCACTCCCTCCAGTCCCCTTCCAGTTTCCCCAGCCCCTGTCCAGTGCCCCCTGTACCCCCAGTCCACCTGTAGCCCCTCCAGATTCCCCCCAGTGCCCCAGTTTCTCCCCAGTCCCTCCAGTGCTTGGTCTCCACTGTCCTCCACTGTCCCCCAGTCCTCCCAGTCTCCCCAGTGCCCCTGGCCCCCTATTCCCCCAACTCCCTCCAGTCTCTTTGGCTCCCTATTCCCCCCCTGTCCCCTCCAGCTTCCCTACACTTCCCCCAGTCCCCCACTGTCCCCCCTGAGTCCAACCACAGTCCTTCCAGATCCCCCCAGTGCCCCAGTTTCTCTCCAGTCCCTCCAGTGCCTGGGTCCTCAGTGTCCCCCACTGTCACCCCCAGTTCCTCCAGATCCCCCCCGTGCCCCAGTTTCTCTCCAGTCCCTCCAGTGTCCGGGTCCTCACTGTCCCCACTGTCCCCCATTTCCCCCAGTCCCCCCATTCCCCCCATCCCGGTGCCGGCGGGGGGGCCCCGACGGGGCGGGGCGCAGCTGCCGTGGGGCCGCCAGGGGGCGCTGTTGTCGCTGCCGGCCCCGCCCCCGGCCCCGCGCTGACAGCGCCCCCTGTCGGCGCGGCGGGACGGCCGGAGCGGGAGCGGGAGCGGGGCCGGACCCGGAGCCGGAGCCGCGCTCGGTGTCGGAGGAGCCGCCGCCGCCGCCGCCGCCGCCGCCACCACCCGGCCCGCCCGGCTCGCCCCGCCCCGGCCCGCCGCGCCCCGCCCCGCCGCGCCGCCGCCCCGCCGCGCCGCCCCGCGCGCAGCCCGATGCCCGGCGGCGGGCGGAGGTGAAGCGGCGAGCGGGCGCTGGATCCTGCCGGCCGCGGCCCCCGGGGCCCCGGGCACGGAACAAAGGGCCATGGCCGAGGGGGCCCCCGCTCAGGTAACGCGCGCCCGCCGCGGGGCCGGGCCCGGCGCGCCCTCGCGGGCCGCACGTCGGGGCTGCGGGGCCGCGCCGTCGGGGCCGCGGGGCGGGGGGCGGCGGGCGCTGTCAGCGCGGGGGCCCTCCCGCCGCACCGCACCGCACCGCACCGCATCTCACCGCACCGCACCGGGGGGCGCGGCCGGGGGCGCGGCGGGCGGCCCCGGGGGGGCGGCGGGGCCGCGCCGAGTCCGCACGGGCCTCCGCGGCCGGCGGCGCCCGCGCTGCCGTCGGGGCCGGGCCTGGCCGGGCCGCCGCACCCCCCCCCCCCCGCCCGCTCTCCGGCCCCGCCGCCGGGCCCCGCCGCCCCCCGCCCCTGTCACCGCCCGGTCCCCATGGCGACGGGGCGCCCGCAGCCCCCCGGGTGTCCCCCCGCCGTGCCCATGGCAACGGGGCTCGGCTGGCCCGTGTCACCGCCCGCCTCCCCCCCACCAAGTGTCACCTCCCGGCCCCGCGCTGTCACCTCCCCCCCGGCCCCGGCGCGGCGGGTCCTGCCCGTCCCGTGGGACCGGCACGGGGCCCGTGTAAGCGGCTTAGCGCGGACACGGGGACGTCCCCGCCGCCCCCGGGCTCTGCAGCGGCCCCCCCGCGGGGTCCCTGTCACCCGTGGGGGGTCCCCGTCACCTTTGGGGGTGTCCCTGTCACCCCGAGGGTCACCATCACCTCGATGGGGTCCCTGTCACCGCAAGGGTCCCCATCACCTTGTGGAGTGTCCCTGTCACCCCGAGGGCATCCTCATCACCCAGAGGGGCAGTCCCCATCACCCCAGTGGGGTCCCTGTCACCCCGAGGGCGTCCCCATCACCTTGGGGGGTGGTCCCTGGCACCCTGGGGGTCACCATCACCTCGAGGGGGTCCCTGTCACCCTTAGCGTCCCCATCACCTTGGGGGAGGTCCCTGTCACCCTGGGGGTCCCCGTCACCTTCTGGGGGGTCCCTGTCACCCTAGAGAGCCCTACCACTTCACGGGGGTTCCCTGTCACCCCAAGGGTCCCCCACCTTGGGGTGGGTCCCCATCACTTTTTGGGGTGTCCCCATCACCCCCGGGGTCCCCATCACCTCATGGGGCTCCCTGTACCCCCAGGGGTCCCCATCACCTCAAGGGGGTCCCAGTCACCCTGGGGATCCCTATCATCTCAAGGGGGTCCCTGTACCTCCAGGGGTCCCCATCACCTTGATGGGTCTCTGTTCCCTTGGGTGTTCCCATCATTTCATGGGGGTCCCTGTCCCGCTGGGGGTCCCCATCACCCAAGGAGGGTCCTCATCACCTCAGGGTGGGTCCCTGTCCCCCCGGGGATCCCCATCACCCCAGGGGGGGCCCCTGTCCCCCCGGGGTCCCCCCCGCCCTGACCCCGCCCCGCTGTGCCCGCAGGCACCGGAGCCGGTGCGGCCGCCGCGCTGCCCCTCGCCCCTGCGGCCGCCGGCCGGCCCCGAGCGCACCTCGGAGCGTGAGACGCAGACGGCGGAGCTGTCCCTGACCGTGGTGACGGCCGTGCAGGCCGTGGAGAGGAAGGTGGACTCGCACTCCACCCGCCTGCTCGACCTGGAGGGCCGCACGGGGATGGCGGAGAAGAAGCTGATCGACTGCGAGAAGACGGCGGCGGAGCTGGGGAACCAGCTGGAGAGCAAGTGCGCGGCGCTGGGCACCCTCATCCAGGAGTACGGGCTGCTCCAGCGGCGCCTGGAGAACATGGAGAACCTGCTGAAGAACAGGAACTTCTGGATCCTGCGGCTGCCCCCGGGCAGGAAGGGGGAGGTCCCCAAGGTAACGGTGTCCTGGGGTGAGGCCAGACTGCCCACTGAGGGCAGGACTGGGGTGGGGGAGCAGGGACAGCCCCAGCACAGGTGAGTCGCTCCCTGTTGGAGCTGCTCCTTCGCAGCTCCTGCTCCTCTGGGAATAAAATACAGTAGGACACAGACCACGGGGACATCCTGGTGCTCAGGCCGGAGGTTTCAATTCTGCACAGCCCAGGAGCCATTTACACCTTTTTTGTTGGGTTTTTTGGGGTTTTTTTGCCACCATTGGAACAAAACCGCTGCAGATTTAGTGGTTCTTTCTTTTTGACCACCTTGGTGCTGCAGAGTCTCCCAGGCTGGGGAAGGAGAAAGCTCTGGGATTCAGAGAAGGCAGATGAGTTCCCTGGGCTTAGCTGAGCTCTGGAAGGAGCCCACCATCAATATTCAGTCCTTAATTAAATTTCATGACCTTCCTGCTAGAGGAAGATGTGCAGGTGGGCCCACAGGGAGCATGGGAAAGGGAATGTCACTGGAGAGAGTGGAGAGGGTTGGGAGGAGGGGGGCTCAGCCCCTGCACCCCGTTAGTGCAGTCAGGGAGCAGAGATGGAGCACCACGTTTTCCTTTGAAGAGCTGCATTCCCACACGGCACAGGTTGCACATCTTGGGTTTGTCCATAGGAATTGCTCCCTGGCAGACAGGCTGGGAGTCCATGACCTGCTCCAGGCCAGTGGGCACACAGTAACTAAGGATAATGGACAGCCCTGCAGGTCTGGGTAGAGTTTTCCCTGGAGTTCAGAGGTAATTGAATCCAGGGGTTACGTCAGCTCATCCATAGGGATGAGTCCAGCCCAGCATCCAGGTTTTCTCTCCTGTATGGTCTGTGCCAGCCTGATCACTCTGCAGAGTGCAGAGACTGAGAGGAGGAGGTTGGGGTCCTTTGGGGAAATCCCAGTCTGGATTCAGTGCTGGGAACCATCCAGTTGGCTGAGACCTTTAATCCCATAGAAATACCTGCCCAGGGGTTATTACAAATGCAAAAACCAGCTGGTTGGTGGCAGTGGAGGAGCTGAGGCCTGGCTGGAGGTAACACTCCTGGGGACAGAGGCAGCCCTTGAACCAGTGCCCTTGTGGTCCAGGTGCCGGTGACGTTTGACGACGTGTCCGTGTATTTCAACAACAAGGAGTGGGAGAAGCTGGAGGAGTGGCAGAAGGAGCTGTACAAGAATGTGATGAAGGGGAACTACGAGTCGCTGATCTCCCTGGGTAAATATGGGGCACGTTCTCTGGGGCTCCTTCTGGCCCCTCCATGGAGATGCCCTTGGATGAGACCAGAATGTCCCATTTTAAAGACTTAAAAGCACAGAAGGATTCCAGTCTGGGTTCATTCCCAGCTCATGCCGTGGTGCTGTCTTGGCTGAGGGGAATCTCCATAGGCAGGTGGGCTGGAGACCTCCCAAGCCTCTTCCACCTGGAGAAACCAGCACCTTCTCCGTGGCTGTTGGAAGGGCTTCCCTGCATGTTCTGGGTCTGCAGTGGGTACCAGCCCACGCACCCTCTTAGAGGAAACTTCTGCAGAGGGAAAAATTGTGTGATGTGATCTGTGCTTTGGGGCATTTCCTGTGGAGGTTCAGGAGAAATCCCAGCTCTGCTGGGAGCTGAGAAATACTTTTGGCTTGAGAGCCAGGATTTGTCTGAGAAGTTCTAAAACCCCACCAGAAAAACACAGGATTTTGCTGCCCACGGACCCTCTGGCTGTTCCTGAGTGTCTTCCCGTGTCCCCCAGGCACTGGGGAGAGCTGGAAGCTGGTGTTGGATTCCCAGTGCAGTAATCCCTCTCTCCATCCCTCTGTCTCTCAACAGACTATGCAATTTCCAAACCTGGGGTTTTGTCTCAGATCGAGCAAGGAGAGGAAACGCGGAGCAGGAACGAGCAGGACTTGGAGGAGAGTGAGATCATTACTGATGCCACAGCAGGTGAGACCTTGGCACAAGGGGAGCCCTGGTTGTGTCCCAAGGAGCTGCTCATCACTGGGCTAAAAGCTGGTGTTGCTGGGAGCTGTGGCTCTGGGGGTTTGTCAGGAGGAACCTTGCCTAGGAAGAGGATAAGTTTGGCAGATCAGAGATTTGATGTCCAGGTACAGCTCAATGTATAAACCAGGGCAAGAGGAGCCTGGAGCGTTGGGCACTGGGAGCCATCAGCAAGGGAAGCATCTGCAACCAGACCAGGTCCTCAGGGAGCCAGTGTGCCCAGCAAGGAAGGAGACTGGCATCCCACTGGGAAAGCCCATCCATGCAGCAAATCCTCTTTACCCTCTCTTTGTGTACCTGGGTTTATCCTTGGAGCATCCTCCTGGACAGGGAAATCTGCTCCCATCCTGCACACAGGGAGATGGAGCACTGAGGGGTTTCTGCAAGGGCAGGGCTGGGCTGGGAGGAGGGCACTGGGGACCCTGAGTTCCAGAGTAACTCCTGCTCTGGGATAGGGGGGCTGATAAGGAGATAAGGAGGTGTCCTAGAAGAGGTCAGCTCCACTTCCTGTCCTGTCCAGGCTGTGGATGTGGGGTCACTCCAACCCCCTCCCCATGCTCTCCATCACAAGGATTTTGAAGTTAAGTCCAATAAGAAGAGGAAAATCCTCATCCCACAGGGAGCTGCAGCCAGGGGGTGTGGGGTGGCCAAGGGGTGCTGAGCTGTGGCCCCGAGTCCCAGGCGGGCAGAGCAAGTTCCCTGTGCCTGTGGAGCATCCCAGGGGAGGGGCAGGAGCATGGCAGGGATGGAAGAAGGGCAGGGTTGGCAGAGATGGGAGAAGGGCAGATGAAACCCCTGGGCAGGATGGGTGGCTGGAGCCAATGGGGAGGGTTGTGAGCAGTTTCTCCTCCCGGCTCCTGGGAATGATGGTGGGTGGGAATCTCTCTTTGCTGCAGCTGGAATAAGGGTTGTGATCAAAACGGAGGAGCTCCTTCCCGAGGACAGCCCTGAAAACCCTGAGCTGCACGGCATGTCGGGGCAGTCCGAGGGCAGCTTCCAGAGCCCGGACGAGGAGGCCGCCTGCGAGAGCCCCTACGGCTCCGTGTCCCCCCCGAGGGACCTCCCGGGAACCAGCCTGGGCGACTCCTCCGAGTACGGAGCCGACTACAACGAGATCCAGAGGGTCATCGTGCACCACGGGAGCTGCACAGGTGGGCCCTCAGCACGTGGCTCCGGGGCTGGGGGAGTCGGGGAGAGGTGGGGAGTGGGTTGGAGGGACAGGAGGAGTTATATCTTCCCATAACCAGCTCCAGAAGGAAAGTTTGTGGCTGCAGCAGGCTCAGGAGTGGCTCTGCTCAGAGGTGAGGGGTCCTGCAGGTCCTGGGGGATCCACCAGCGTGGAGGACACTCAGGCAGGTCTGCAGGACAGGCAGGAGCGTGGCAGGAGCTCCGTGGCATCTGAGCTGCCAGGAGGGAAGGGGAAGGTGAGGTGATGTAGTGGAGACATGAGATGATGGCACCAGGCCTTTCATGTATGGAATTGTGCCAGGTGGGCAGCACACAGAGGCCAGATCCTGCAGACCTGCTGTGAGGGTGGAAATGGGAGAGCAGGGAGATGGGAGGCTGGGAATGGTGGGTTCTCTCCTGATGGCTTTGTGGTGGTGTGACAAAAACCAGAAGGAGAGAACTGGGCTTTTGAGGGCCTCAGCTCTGCCTTGGGAATCCTGTGGTCTGCTCATGGTTTGTAAAGGGAAACCAGCCAAGCCACCAGTGGGACTGGAGCTGGTCCTTGTCCAGGGTGTGGGGCCAGGCTGGTTGGGCTGAGCAGGAGCTGTGGTGGCACTGACTGGGATGGAGGGGCCGAGCTCCTGAGTCTGCAGTGGAGAGGGACAGAAGGAGGACCTGGAATTCCCCAGGGGGGCCACAGCTTTGATACATCTCAGCTTCCTGTTCCTGGAAGAGCACATAGGCCTGGCTCAAAGTCCAGCATGGGGTGCTGTTAGGAATCCACTGTGGATTTCCTCGGGACACGCTGCCCACGTGTGTCCTTGAGATGTGTCCTTGTGATGTGTCCCTGGGATGTGTCCCTGGCACAGCCAGTCTCACCAAACAAAAACACCAGCTCACTTCTGGCGTTGGTGAAACAAGAGGGAGCCTGACATCCATCCATCCATCCATCCATCCATCCATCCACCCATCCATCCATCCATCCATCCATCCATCTGTCCATCCCACTGCTGGTCACTCCAGGAAGGAGGGGGGTCTCTCGCTGTGCCTGTCACAGTGAGGCAGTGCAGGGGCCATTCCCAGGCCGGGTGTGCCGTGCCAGGAGCAGAGCTGGACACTGGCAGCCTGGTGCTGTGTGTCCGTCGAGCCGTGCTGTGCCGAGTGCTGCTGTATCCCAGTGAAATGGCAGCAGGTGGAGCTGCTCCGGAATCACTCGGCATCACAAGCTGTTACAAACCAATGGCGCTTTTATCTCCCACATGGAGCTCGATGGAGCTGCCAATGTCCTGGCAGGAGGGTTTGAGGGCACCCTCAGAGGTGGTTTTTCTGAACTCCACAATGAGGGGCGGCTTCCCAGCACTGGGGGGCTGCAGCTGGCTCACATCTGGGCGGTGGGGCAGGGCAGGCAGGGGCCAACAGCTGCAGCAGCTGTTTCTGTAGCACACCCTGTGTGCATGAAAGGCCACCCCGTCACACCCGGTGCCCCTAACGCTGTCGCTGTTTCCCCCTCAGAGGACGGGATCGTGATCAAGACGGAGGAGGAGGAGGAGGACGACGACCCCGACGCGCTGGAGCCGTGCGCCATGTTCTCGGGCAGGGCGGAGCCGCCGCCGTTCGCCGGCCACGAGGCCGCGCTGGGCTGCGAGGCTCAGTGCAGCTCCAAGGGGCAGCCCCGCAGCCTGGCTGCCCGCGTCAGGAAGCCGCCGGCCTGCGACAGGGACTCCGGGGACATGAAGCCGGCCAGCGCCCAGCAGCGGAACCGCGCGCGGGAGAGGCCCTACATCTGCCCCGAGTGCGGCAAGAGCTTCATGCTCAAGATCAACTTCATGATCCACCAGCGCAACCACCTCAAGGAAGGGCCCTACGAGTGCCACGAGTGCGACCTCAGCTTCCGCAACAAGCAGCAGTTCCTGCTGCACCAGCGCAGCCACACGCGCCGCGGCGTGGGGGTCCCGCGGCGCCCCGAGCACGGCCTCAAGCCCCCGGCGCGGCCGCCGCCGCCCGGCAAGCCCTACAAGTGCTCCGAGTGCGAGAGCAGCTTCAGCCACAAGTCGAGCCTCAGCAAGCACCAGATCACCCACGTCGGGGAGCGGCCCTTCACCTGCGGCGAGTGCCGGAGGAGCTTCCGCCTGCAGATCAGCCTCCTCATGCACCAGAGGATCCACGCAGGCAAGAACGAGATGGCCTTCCTGTGCCCCCAGTGCGGGAAGAACTTCACGCGGCCCTCCCACCTGCTGCGGCACCAGCGGACTCACACCGGCGAGCGGCCCTACCAGTGCAGCCAGTGCGAGAAGACCTTCAGCGAGAAGTCCAAGCTGACCAACCATTACCGCATCCACACGCGGGAGCGCCCGCACGCCTGCGCCGTCTGCGGGAAGGGCTTCATCCGCAAGCACCACCTCCTGGAGCACCAGCGCATCCACACGGGCGAGCGGCCCTACCACTGCGCCGAGTGCGGCAAGAACTTCACGCAGAAGCATCACCTCCTGGAGCACCAGCGGGCGCACACCGGCGAGCGGCCCTACCCCTGCACCGAGTGCACCAAGTGCTTCCGCTACAAGCAGTCCCTCAAGTACCACCTGAGGACGCACATGGGAGAGTGAGGGGCTGCCCACGGCTTCCTCCCCCTCCTCTCCCTCTCTCCCTCCATCCCTCCATCCCTCTTCTCCTCATCCTCCACTCATGTCTCCCGCCCTCCCTCCATCCGTCTCCCCCCACCCCAGCTCAGGGCATGGACATCAAGGAAGCTTTGTGTGGTAGCGCCGCTGGTCTGGTGGAGACTGGGCTGATTGGAAATAAATTAATGAGTTAAAGCAAGCAATGCGCGGCAAAATTAAAAGATTATATATATATATAATTAACAGAAGCAGCTGATTTAGGGGGAATCCTCACCACCAACAAAAGAAACCTGTACAGGGTGTTTTGCCGGAGTAGGACTCGTAACTGCTTTTTAAATCTACTGTTTGGGTTTTTTTAATAAATGTGGAGGAACTTTTTATTTGATAAGCAACCTTAGGGTGGGCAAGATTTTTTTTTGTTTTGGTTTTGTTTTGTTGTGGGTTTTTTTTGTTAAATGCTCTGTAGGCTGATTCTGGCACAGTCACTTTTTGTCCAGGAGCTCTGCAGAGGTGCTGCCACGTCCCAGCTTTCCGGGTGGGACGCAACAGCCACTCATCAGCGTGTGGCTACAAGGAGCTCCGGCCGGGGGGAGGTGAGTAATTAACAGATCCAGCTAATGAGGAGGTTCTGCGTGTGTCTAGATTGGAAGCGCTGGTAGGTGCCTGCCTGGCTCGCGGGGCTGTGATGCACTCCTGAATTATACAATAGAATAAAATTCTAGTTGCAGTAAAAGACCCTTTTTCTGGTAGGACCCCTCAGCAAGGCTCCTCCACACACTCATTGCTGGTGCTCAGTCCTCCCGGGGGTCCGGCATTCCTGCTGCCACCGGAGCGGCACCGAGGGCATTGCGGTGCGGTGGGTGTGGCCGTGGGTGCTGTGGGGTCACCATGGACCTGAGCACAGACTCTTGGTGTGTTTAACTGCTCTTCTGCTCTCTGAACCAGTGGCAGGAGCAGCAGGGTTGCTGCCTCAGCCAAGCAGCAGGTCCTGGGCTGGCTCTGAGAAGAGCCCTGACCAGCTCGGGGCTGCCTGTGGGAGATGTCCCAGGTCCTGGGTCCTCACTGTGGGGTCCCTCACCACGTGTCACAGGGGGTGGGACAAGGGTCCATCTTGCTGTCCCACCAGCTGGCTCCCTGTGATCCAGGTTGTCCTCACTGCACCTCCTGAGGTTGGGCTGTGGGTGCATCCAAAGGGCCAGCTGTGGCCACAGTGGTGACACCAACTCCCTGGAGCACACTGGGCTCCTTCCCAGTGATGTCAGATCTCCTGTTGGACAGTGGCATCAATTAACAGGGCGATGATGGGATTAGTTGTCAGGACCTGTTAGTGCCGTGGCAGAACCAAAGTCCTCATCCAGGACTTGCCGGGCATATGAACCCTTCCTGAATTTGGAATGTGCAGCCTCTTTGGTGCTAGAAAGCACTGGAGAGCAGCACAGCCATGTGGAGCTGCCAAGAGCCACCAGCCAGTCACTGCTGTGGACAGGAGTGTTTTGGGGCTGCCAGGACAGGCTCCAGCCAAGGTTCAGCTTTCCCACTGCCCAGGTGGTGCCTACAACTCCCTGGAAGGAGTTTGGGTGTGCAGCCTGACATGGGTTGATACTTCCATCCCTGGAAGTGTCCAAGGCCAAGTTGGACAGGACTTGGAGTGACCTGGGGTAGTGGAAGGTGTCCCTGCCTGTGCCAGGGGCTGGAATGAGATGAGCTTTAAGGTCCCTTCCCAGCCAAACCATTCTGGGATCCCATGCAAATTGCCATGATGGGGCTGGATATCCCGGGAGGGAGGTGTGGGTGCAGGACAGGGGGTCTGGCTGCAGCCCCAGGCTCCTCAGCAGCCTCCCTGCATCCCTCTCATCCAGCCTGGATGCAATTAAGGGGAAGAAGGAAATTAAAAGCACAACTGTTTGTGTTTGTTACACTGGCAGTGCTAGAGCCCTGGCAGCATCCTTTTTCCTTCCTAAAAATGGATGGATTCAACTTTTTCTTGGCAAAACCAGCACTAAGGAGCCCTTACCAGCCTGGCTGCCCCTCCGCAGTGCCAGGACCTTGGCTTGGCCAGGCTGGCAGTGCCTGTGCTCTGCTCCATGTCACAGGGACCCACCTGGCACCTCTCTCCTCTCCTCTCCTCTCCTCTCCTCTCCTCTCCTCTCCTCTCCTCTCCTCTCCTCTCCTCTCCTCTCCTCT
>CM031045.1:148403319-148416590 GCA_013398505.2 Rhegmatorhina hoffmannsi
GGAATTGCTGGCTGGGAGGGTGGGCAGGCCCTGGCACAGGTTGGGCAGAGCAGCTGTGGCTGCCCCTGAATCCCTGGGAGTGTCCAAGGGCAGGCTGGAGCTCCTGGGACAGTGGGAGGTGTCCCTGCCCATGGGTGGCACTGCAGGGGTGGCACTGGATGAGCTTTGAGGTCCCTCCCACCCAAACCACCCTGGGATTCCATGATCCTGTGATCAGTGGGAGCTGCAGGCTTCTAAAATCCTGCTAGAAATGTGCAGCTCTTTTTCTGACTTTGGTGTTCTCCTGAACCTGAGGGGTCCATCCAGTTCCCACCGCAGGCGCTTCCCTGCCTGGGTGATGCCACAGGTTGGGCACAAGGGTGTGTGTGCCAGGCAGGAGCTGACCCCAGTGATGGAGCAGGAGTGGGGAGGGGTAAGGAGGAAGGCAGGCAGGTGGCAGGAGGAGCAGAGGTGTCCTGGCAGCACTGAGGGCACAGATGGCTGAGCTGGAGGAGCCCCAGGCACGGGACAGGGACAGGAGTGGGACAGCAGGGGTGGGGTGGGGTGGGAGTGGCATTTCCCAGCTCTGATGGAGGGGACAGACTGCAGAGCAGATGCAGTGAGGGTCAGCTCCAGCCTGTCCATGTGGATGTGCCACACTCCCCACCCCAGGGCACCTCCAGGGCTGTGCTGGCACAGGGGGAAGCACCAACTTCGGTGCTGCCACTTCTAAACCAAACTTCACCTGGGGGAGGCTGAGCCAGTGAAGGTGTTCCTGTGTCCTGTCCCCCTCCAGAGGGTCCCCAGCAGCTCCTGGGAGGGGGTGGCACCTTTGGGGGGCTCTCTGAACTCAGCCCTGCACCAATTCCTTGTAGGGGGAGGAGATGTCAAAATTGAGAACCAGAAGCTGAACTTCAAGGAGAAGGCCCAGGCCAAAGTGGGATCTCTGGACAACGTGGGACACTTGCCAGCAGGAGGGACTGTGAAGGTGGGTGCAGGAGCTCTGGCACCCCAGGGGGGGCTTGGAATGTGCTGCTTCTCCTTCTGCCACTGCTGCTGCAGGGCAGCTCCTCCACCCCAGGCTGTGCCAGCTGCCTGCTCACTCCTGGGGCCTCTGCTGTGCCCCCCCAGCAGTGGGGAGGGACCCCAGCAGTGAGGGGGGACCCCAGCAGTGAGGGGGGACCCCAGTAGGAAGGATGGGCTGGAAAGGAGAGCCCTGGGAACCACCCTGGCCTGCCCAGGCTCCCTGCCAGGCATTCCTGAGGGCTGGTACTGCCCATCTCCATCCTTCCTCCTGGAATGTGGGAGCAGGGCTGGGAGCCCCTCAGAGGGGCTGCCTGTGGCCTTTGCCCCCAGTTACAGCTGGTGGGATCCAAGTGCCTGTGCTGGGAGAGGGCACCTTGGAACACTGAGAGCATCATGGAGTAATCCTGGGATGGAAGGACCCACCAGGATTGTGGGGTCCAACTCCTTCATTCAGCCCATTTGTGTGAGGGTGGGGACAGATCTCTCATCCTGTGGTTCATCCCCTCTCCCACGGGCACACAGACTGTGCCCAGCCTTGGCTCTGCACGTCCAGCTGTGGCTGCAGGAGTGTGACATCTGTGCCCAGGGAGGGGACACTGACCTGTCATGGCACAGCAGGATCAGGGGAACTGTTCAGGGGGTCCCTGGGGCTGGGGCTGTGGGATCCCAGGATGGTTTGGTCTGGAAGGCACCTTAAGGATCCCCCAGCTCCAAGCCTGACACCTTCCATATCCCAGGCTGCTCCAAGCCCTGCCCAGCCTGGCTGGCACTGCAGGGACGGGCACCCACAGCTGCCCCACGGGGATCCCACCCCACCAGCCCCTGCCCGGAGCGTTCCCTGCTCTGCCTCCCCAGGGTGGCCAGGGCTGTGTGGGGAGGAGCTGTCCAGCCTCAGCCCCACGGTCGGATCCAGGAGCTCCTGGGAGCAGCCGGAGGGCAGGGAGGGCACTGTCCTTCCTGGGGCATGGGGGCTGCCCCCTCTGCCACAGCCCCTCGAGCCTGCGGAGCTGCCAGGGCAGAGGGGCTCAGGAACGTGCCCTGAACCCCACACTGCACCCACACCCCACACCTCCTGCACCCCACACAGCCCACACCTCCTGCACCCCACACTGCACCCACACCCCACACCTCCTGCACCCCACACACCCCACACCTCCTGCACCCCACACACCCCACACCTCCTGCATCCCACACAGCCCACACCTCCTGCACCCACACCCCACATCTCCTGCACCCCACACTCATTCCATGCACCCCACACACCCCCTGCACATCCTGCACCCCCACACACACACCCTGTACCCCACACACACACCCCCACACACACTCTGTACCCCCTGCACCCCACACATGCCCCCCACACCCCCCTATACCCCACACACCCCTCCTGTACTCCCTGCACCCCACACACCCCACACACACTCCCTATACCCCCCACATACCCCCCACACGCCCCCTGCACCCCACACACACACCCTATACCCCCCCACACACACCCCACACACCCCCCTGCACCCCCCTACCCCCCGCCCCCCGTACTGACGCTGCCCCCTTGTCCTTGTAGGCGCAGGGCGGTTCGGAGCCGGGGCAGCCCCCGGTGCCCCCCGCGGGCGAAGCGGGGCCGGTGCCGGGGCCGGTGGCGGTGCCGGGGGCAGTGCCAGCCCCGGGGGCAGCGCCGGGGGCGTTGCCGGGGGCAGTGCCAGCCCCGGGGGCGGTGGCGGTGCCGGGGGCGGCCCCAGCGCTGCGGGAGAACGGGGTCGGGCCGGCCGTGCCCCCCGGGCCGGGCGAGCACAGGGACGCTCAGAGCTTCGAGACCCACATACAAGAGACAAGTAAGTGCCCGCGGCCCCTCCCGCTGCCAGCCCGCCTGTAGCCCGTCCTGCCGCTCCGTTCACGCACTAAATCGCCTTTTATCTTCCAGGCATCTAACGATGACATTCTGGTGTCGTCTCCCACCCCCTGTCCCCGTCCCCGTCCCTGTCCCCGTCCCTCCCGTCCCGCCCTTGTGTCCTGCAGATTGAATCTCACAGGCTGACGTTCCGTGAGAAGGCCAAGGCTCGGACAGACCACGGAGCCGAAATCGTCGTGTCCAACCCCCCCAACCCTCCCAGCAGCACCTCCCCGCGGCGCAGCAGCTCTGCCGGCGACAGCCCCGGCCCGCTGGCACTGCCAGCGCGCTGCCAGCACGGCCCGTGAGCCCCCGCCCTGCCCCGGACCCAGCTTGGCTCTCTTGACCTCTGGCTTTAGGTGGGACGGGGCGGTGCCCCCGGGCCGGCCCTGCCCGGGGCGGGACCCCCGTGGTGGCCGCGCAGGGTCCCCCCGGCCGTGCCCGGCCCGGGCTGGGGGCACTGCGGGGGCGGGGGCGGGTGTGCCCAGGGGCGGGTGCGCCGGAGCCCCCGGGGGTGCCAGGGGCTGAAGCCAGGCCAGAGTTAACAGGGATAAGCTGTGACCTTTCTTTCTGTCTCTTTTTTTACCCCCTCTCCCTCCTCACCGCTTCAGTTGATGCTGATACAAACCCTCACACTCGTTAGGCTGTTTTAACTGTTGACTTGAACCTTTTATTCTCTGTGAGCCGTGTTGATGCTGATTTCTCTGTGCTAAGTTTCCTTTCTCTCCCCTCCTGCCCGTAGCAGAGTAGGGCCATTAACGCTGCTGCTGCCCAGCGGCTTTTACTGACATATCCACCCAGTGTAACTTCTTCTTGTTGTTTGGGTTTCTTTTAACACTTTAACCGATGGAGCGAGTTCTTGGGACTAAGCCATGTCTGGAAGGGAAGGCACAGGGATGTGTTAAGGGAGAGCTTGCCGTGAGAGCTCAGGTGGAGCCGGTTTGACCTCAGTGAGATGCTCACACAGCCTGCCCGGGGTGCCCGC
Source organism: Rhegmatorhina hoffmannsi (assembly GCA_013398505.2). Classification (NCBI taxonomy): domain Eukaryota; kingdom Metazoa; phylum Chordata; class Aves; order Passeriformes; family Thamnophilidae; genus Rhegmatorhina; species Rhegmatorhina hoffmannsi. The sequence continues at coordinate 148,407,198 of CM031045.1, forward strand.
GGCTCCTCCGTGCCCGGGGCACAGCTGGTTTATTTATTGCCTGGCACGGCCGGGCCCGGGCACTGCCCCGGGGTCGGGGCCGGGGGGCAGGGGCAGGGCAGGGGACGCAGGCCGGGGGTGAGGCTGAAGCAGGTGCGGGGTGTGAGGATGTTGTGTGTGTGCGCGTGGTGTGACGGGGCTGGGGACGGGCGGGACGGGCAGCCCGGGCCGGGCAGCGAGCGGGGCCTGCAGGGGCTGCAGCTCTGGCTAGGAAGGTTTTCCCCACTCTTGGAGCTCCTCGTTTCATGCTGCGATGACACTAAAGAAACGAAATGTAAATAAATTAAACAGGGAAAGCAACAAAGTGTTCCCGGGTGGTCAAACTAATTTAACGCAAGGGGGGGAAAAAAGAAAAGCAGAATAACAAACCCCTGGGATGAAAGAGAACTGAACCAGGCGTGTGCTAAGGGGCTGCTCCAGGAGGGGACAGAGGGAAGCCCTGCAGCTTCTCGTGCTTGTGGGAGCATTTCTTTGGGAAGCCGACAATGACACGATAACCCGGAATCTGTATTTACACACAAAGATTCTTATTGCACTTGTATTTTTTATATTAAAGTTTGCATGATTTCTAATAAAATGGCATTAAAATGTACTAGTTTGCATCAAAGTCGTCTGGTAGTTTCATAAGTGCTTTTTCCTCTGAATACAAATTGAAACCATGCAGATTTGCACCTGAAAGGGGCGGTTATATATACCCTGGAGCCCTCCCACTGCTTCCCTTCCTCTGCCTCCTCCTCCTTTTCCTCCTCCTCCTTCTCCTCGTCCTCCTCGTCCTCGTCCTCCTTCTCCTCCTCCTCCCCACCTCTCCGCTCCCTCTGTGCCACATCCCTCTAATCCCGAGCAGGGAACGTGCCCTCCCTCCCTGCCCTCGTGTTGTGTTTGTGTTCCCGGAGCTCCAGCTCTAATCCAGCCCCGGCTCCGGCGGACGAGGCTGAGCTGGAGCTGGAGCCGGGCTGGGGTCCCATTCCCGCCTCCCACCCCGGTATATATCACTGCCCTCCCGCTGAGCTTCCTTCTTTCTCTTACTGCTAAATTCTGAACACCAGCCTCAGCTTCTCAGTCTTGGCTTTGGTTTGGTTTCTTTTTTTCCAACACTTGAATCCAGGGGAAGTTTGGAGTAGAGGGACTGAGAGGACAGGAGAGGAGAGGCCGAGCCCCTGGGCAGGACGAGGCAGGGGCTGTGTGTTTCCCGAGCAATAATAATGTCCTTGTGCTGCGAGCCGGGGCAGGCGGGTGCTGTGGGAGGGTCCGGAGCTCTCTCGGTGAGCCCGGAGCTCTCCCTGCCCGGATCCTGCTCTCCCTGCCGGGACCAGGCAGGGCCGGGAAGGGGCCGGAGCCGCCTCCGGGCTCACCGAGCCGGGGCAGGGTTTGAGCCGGGGGGCAGCGGCTGGGGATGCTCGTGGGTAACCAAAGAGGAGGTGGAGGCTCAGGTGTGCGTTCCTCTTGCTGCTCTGCCCGGGATGCTCCGGGATCTGAGATGCCCGGGGTGCCCTGGGATGAGATTCCCTGGATGCCCCGGGATGAGATTCCCGGGGTGCCCCGGCCGTGGTTCAGGTGCCGCAGGAGGAAGGCAAGTGGCAACATTGCACTTTATCTCTGAGATTGCAAAAAACCAACAGCAGCGCCCCGTGCCCCGCTGCAGAGGGACAGTGACGTCCCCTCTCCCTGCACCGCGTTTTTCCCGTTTCCCGCAGCCCTGGGGGAGGATTTGGCATTCGAGCCCCCGGCCCGGCTGCCCCCCGGCCTGTGCTTCTGTGCCACTTCTCTAACACTTGTTGTGCCTGTGTTTAGCTGACGAACTAAATCCGGATACTTTAGTTTGCTGTGGTGTTTCTAGGACAGCTTCAGTTTTAATACGGAATTTTTTTGTATTTTCTCTCGCGGAAGCGGCTGTACATATTGCCTGGAAGGAGCCGTGAGTGCTGGAGAGGGTTTTCCTCTCTGGAGAGGTGGGGCGAGCTGGGGGTGCCGAGACGCTGCCGGGTGGGAAGGGGCTGGAGGCAGCAGATTCGGGGGCGAGGAGGAGTCGTGGTCTGAGTTGGATGCAGTTGAATGTACAGGTCCCTGTGCTGCGCTGAGCTGGGGCGGGCCCGGCTGTGCAGGGCGGGCTGAGCCGAGCGGGGCAGGTTTGGGCCGGGCAGGAGGCTCCGCAAAGCCCTTCCAGAGCTCAGGTGGGGGCGAGGCGGGTCCGAGGTGTCCGAATTGCTGCGGGGTGCGGAGGGAGCGGGGCCGGGGGAGCTCCGTCCCGGCTGGGGTCCCTCCAGTCCAGGCAGGAGCCTCCCCCTTCCCCGGCTCTGCTGCCGCAGCCTGCCCTGTCCCTGCGTATCAGTGGCATTTGCAGTTTCTTTGGGCTCTTTACACTGTTCCACAGGTACCTTCAATAGCCAGGTGTGTGTGCTCGAGGCCACGGGCGCGGCGGCGCCGCTGCTGCCCCGGACGGGGCTCCCGTGGGTCGGGGTGGCCGCGAACTGAATGTAGTTTTCTACGCTGACCCTCGGTGTGTCCCCGCGTAGTGTCGCTGTAAGGGGGCTCTGGGACCCCCCGTGTTCGTGTCGTTTAGGCAGAATTTCTAGTTTTCTTGGAGCTTGGTGGCAGTGACATCCTCGGGGTGACGGTGCTGTCCCCGCAAAGGCGGGAGCCGGGGGGGCTCGGCAGAAATGACCCCCCAGGCCCTGCTGGCCTCGGGATCCCGCGCGTGGGGCGGGAAAGGGCTCCGGGAGGCAGCAGTGGGAATGCTCCGGCTCTCCTTCCTCCGTCCCTCCCGCCGGGCCCGGGGCAGCACCGACACGAGCCTCCCCCGCGCCCCGCTCTGCTGGTCCCTCCTTTGGCATCACCCGCAGCCTCCACAGCCCCGTCCCGAAGGACACCGAGCCAGGACCGAGCGGGCGTGCCCGGGGTGGGCGGTGTGAGGGCTGGGGGGCAGCCCTGGGCTCCCCCCGCGGTCTCGGGAAGCCACTGAGCCTCTCCCTGCCTCAGTCCCCACTCACACGGGGGCGGTGACACCCTTTACCTCTGCGCTGTCTGAGGCGTGAGCGGCGCGTGGCGTGTTCATGATGTGACGTGTTCCTGTTGTTTGTGTCGCAGGATTGTTCCCAGGGGGTGCCGGGCAGCCCCCAGCCCCTGGCAGGGAGGTCAGTGCTGGGTGTGACCGCAGCTCCGCGGTGGGCTGGGCACAGCCCCTGCCCGGGGGCACCACCCGCTTGGTTCTGCCTTTGTGTCTCGCCCTCCCCGGGGGGGGCTGTAACACCGTCGTCTCCTTAGCAACATTTCCTGACTTGATGTTGTGATTCTGACTATTGTAAAGGGTTGAAATAAAGCTTCTAGATGTTCCTCCTCAGCCTGGGCCTGAGTTTGTGAGGTGGGAAGGGCGGGCAGGGGGTGCTGGCACCGGGGAGGGCACCTGAGTGCTGCTGGCACAGGAGCCGTAGGGAAGGGGGGAAGGAATTCGGTTGGACCTGATTCCTTGAGCCAGGGCAGAATTCCCGTCCCTTTGCTCCTCAAGCCTGGGATCAGCAGGGGGGGGTGCTCTGGGTCCTGTGGGCACCCCTGGGGTGAGCCCTTGGTGCCCGTGGCAGTGCAGCACTGCTGGCACAGCCAGCACATCTGGCACAACAGCCAGAACGTCTGGCACAACATCTGGCACAGTGTGTAGAGCTGCAGGCACCAACCCGGGGTTGCCCCCTCTGCCCATCCCACCTGGCTCCTCTGGGAGTGTCCCGTGCCAGGCCCTGTGCCAGGTGTGGCCCCAGGGGAGCCCCGGGAGGCCAACACGGCACAGAAGGTGCTCCTGGCCCACTCCTCCAGGTGAAAGGAAGGAAGGTTTTCCACCCTGGCTCAGACACACACAGGGATGGACAAGACCTGAGACCCCACACAGAACTTGGACCCGGGGTCCAGCTCCCTGAGCCCCGAGCAGCTCCTCTGCCCCCTCGAGCCCTGTGGTGGGAACAAACCCTGAGCTCTGGACATCAACGGTTCCCCTGGGCACTGGGACACACTGGGATGGTTCCCTGAGGCACTGGGACACACTGGGCTGGTTCCCCTGGGCACCGGGACACACCGGGACACACTGGGCTGGTTCCCCTGGGCACTGGGACACACTGGGCTGGTTCCCTTGGGCACTGGGACACACTGGGCTCATTCCCCTGGGCACTGGGACACACTGGGCTGGTTCCCTTGGCCACCACCAGCACCAGGACACGCTCTGCCACCGTGGGGTGCCCGTGTCCTGCCAGCTGCTGTGGCTGCCTGGGGGTGTCTGTGACCCCACAATGATCCTTCAGCCCCCCGGGGTGTCACTGCCAGTGGGTCCCACAGTGCCAGGTCCCTTTAGCCTCCCCACCCATTTTCCCACCCCAGCAGACCCCCCTTAGTGCCATCCTGGCCCAGGGCAGCAGGGAAGGGTCTGGAAGCAGCACAGCCCCACAGCCCCTCACAGCCCGGCAGCTCTGCCCTTGTCCCAGCAGAGAAGGGGCCAAAGAAAAGGCCCAGAACTCGACTTCGCAGTAAAATAATAAACAGCAATAAAGAATGAACAGAGGCAGTTCCTACTCTATCCCTTTTTATTGTCTTTAATCTATGTTGTAAAAAGATCCAGTATCACATAACAGCCACGGAAGTATCCCAATATCACACTAGTTCCGAACCATTTAGACAATAGCTTAGTCTTTTTTTTTTTGTCTTTTTTTCTTTTTTTTAAACCTGCTGGAAGGGAAAACCATAGTGCCCATTATACAGGCCAAAAGAAACAAACACTGGTCAAATAATAGTGACAACCTCAAGCAAGTGAAATGAAGATGGGAAGTTTTGAGTGACCCCAGGCTGCAGGACTCCGAGGGCCCCTTGTGCTGGCACAGGCCACAGTGCCTTAAAGCCCATGAGCAGTAACTGAAATCAGAGAACTGGGAGAACCAAAGGGTGGCCCCGGGGCAGGAGCAGCGCCCGGCAGGGCGAGCCCTCAGCCCTGCCCTCTGCTGCAGGTACAGAGCTGAGAAATGGGAATAAAAAGGAATGACACAGGCCCCGCGGGCCCCTCAGCGCCGGGGCACAGCCCTCGCGCCCCGAGTCCCTCCAGCACACACCAGCCAAGCCTCACAACAGCCCTGTGAGGTAGGTCACTGTCCCCAGCGGACAGAGAGTCCAAGGCAAAGCTGGGATTACACTCCAGACTCCTCATTGAGTGCTGTGCCTGTCGCAATCCTCGTTCCCCAGAAATGTGGTCCCTGTTCGTAGAAAACAAAGGGTTGTGCCCCTGCTGTGGCTCCCACCGGCAGCCACGGTCACGTCCTGGTGTGCAGGGACAGGATCGGCCTCCTCGCCGTGGGGAGAGCAGGGGTTAAAAAAACCATAGAACAACGCGAAGGACGAGAAGGACAGGCAGGGTGGGAAGGATGAGTCGCATCTCACGCTCGGGACCCACGGCCAGGGCCGGCAGGGCCCCGCGGGCAGGCTCGAGATCCCCATGGAATGTCACCTCCATCCGGCGCCTCCGAGGCACGTGGAGAGCGGAGACGGCGATCCCTGCGCCGGAGCTGCCGGCCCAGGCTCGGCCTGGCACGGCCACACGTCCGTCTGTCCGTCCGTCCTGGCGGTGGGCGCGGAGCGGCTCCAGCCCCGTGGGGAGGGGGCATGGGCGGCCCCAGCCCTGTCCTGTCCTCGCTGCTTCCCACGGGGGTGGCACTGGCAGCACGGCAGGCGCGTGGGTGTCCCCCGGAGCTCGGGTCCGTCGGCACTCCCAGTCCATTCCCGCTGCTCTTCCACGCGGTGACCATGCACGGAGCCGGCAGCAGGAGGTCCGGACAACATTAATCTTCTAGGATGGAGAGAGATGACTTCACAAGGGATAAATAGAACTTTATTTAAATAAACATTTGTGAACATCTTTATACAAATTACAAGTCCCCACAGGAGCCCACGGCTCCGCCTACGAGCCGAAGCTGCCGGGAGGGCCCTTGAGCAGATCCACCAGGATGTCGAGCAGTTGGCTGTGCTGGTGGTGCAGGTCCCCGGGGATCGCGGCCATCTCGTAGCACAGGCACGTCTCCACCATCTTGGACAGCGACACGCGGAAGTCGCGCAGCAGGCGGATGGTGTAGGAGTCTCCCTCCAGCACCAGCAGGTCGCTGTCCGTCAGGGACACCGTCGCTCTCCAGCCGTCATCTTGGGGGAGAGCGGCGTGAGGGGCGTGGGGCTGGCACGGGGCTGCTCCCCACGCCCACCCAGGCCCCAGGCCAGCAGAGCAGTGCCCACACCGGCTGGGCAGTGCTGCCCACACCTGGGACCCTCCCAGCCTCCCACGGGGGGTGACTGATGGCACAGTCCAGTTGAGCTGGAGGGCTGTACAGCAACTGCAGCACTGCCAAACCCTCTGGGCTGAAGGGACATGTCCCCAGGGAGAAGTGGGATCATGGCAGCTCAGCTCCTCCTTCCCCCAGGACAATCCAGGCACACACAGGCCTCTGGGCTCAGCCTTCCCTGTCTCCCTGCAGAGCTACAGCTGGGAACAACTCCCAGAGCGTCACCTGCACAGCCCCAGCACAGCCCCAACTGGCCCAATGCTCAAGCCTGGCGAGCAGGGAAGGCCTGGGCACAGGGGCAGAGCAGACCTGGCCCCCAACAGCCCCCCCAGGGGCAGAGCAGAGCTGGGCCACCCAGCAGCCTCCCAGGGGCAGAGCAGAGCTGGGCCCCCCAACAGCCCCATGGGGACAGAGCAGAGCTGGCCCCCCAGCAGCCCCATAGGGACAGAGCAGAGCTGGACCCCCCAACAGCCGCATGGGGACAGGGCAGAGCTGGCCCCCCAGCAGCCCCCCAGGGCCAGGCACAGCACTCACCTCGCACGTGGATGTCGGTGTCAGTCATGAGCAGCACGGCCAGCGGGTGCACCTGGGACGAGTCCCGCACGAACACGCCCCCGTTGGACTTGACGGCCATGAAGTAGGTGAGCCAGCGGCTGTACAGCTTGGACGCCTCCCTGTGTGGGCACAGCCCGTCAGCCACATGGCTGGCACAGCCCCAGGTGCTGGGCACGGCCTGCTGGGCTGTGCAGGGTGTGGGATGTGTGGGGTGCGGTGTGTGGGGGGTGTGGTGTGTGTGTGTGGGCTGTGGGGTGCAGCGTGGGGTGTGTGTGCGGGGTGTGTGTGTTGCCATGTGGGGTGTGGGGTGCAGTGTGTGGTGCCATGTGGGGTGTGCAGGGTGTGTGTGTGGGGTGCAGTGTGGGGTGTGCAGGGTGTGTGTGTGGGGGTGTAGTGTGAGGTGTGCAGGGTGTGTGTGTGGGGTGCAGTGTGGGGTGTGCAGGGTGTGTGTGTGGGGTGCAGTGTGGGGTGTGCAGGGCATCTGGGGTGCAGTGTGGGGCCCCCCTGTCCCACGCTGACCCACCTGTTGATGGTGGACTTGTGCAGCAGGACGGTGCCGGCCTTTGTCCGGTACGCGTAGCTGTTGGGTTTGAACTTCCCCTGGCGCGTCACCTTGCCTTGTCTCACCTGCAACAGGAGCAGAATCTCAAACACCTGCACGACCAGCAGGCCCTGCCCACCCACAGCCACTTCTCACACGTGCTGTGGGCAGAGGTGAGGATGTTCCTCCGCTCCCAGAAGCTCTGCTGGGTTTGCAGAGCACGTTTGGGGGTGACCAGACTGGGCAGTCACACAGTGCTGGGCAAGAGGCAGCAGGCAGGAGGAGGAGCTACCTCAGCAGCTCCCACACCAAGTAACAGGAACCCAGGCCTGGATGCCTGGACCTGCACTGGCCCAGGTGGCCACTCCTCACAGATGGAGCTCCAGGGACAGCCCCAGAGCAGCAGGAGCCTGGCTTGGACAAACTCCCAAGAGAGCACAACCATCTCTGGCACCTCAACGCTTCCCTGTGTCCCCACTGTGACCAGCAAGCCCAGGAGGGTGGCAGCAGAGCCAGTACCTGGATGAGGTTGGGGTAGAGCCCAGCCATGAGGACTCCCTTGACGAGCTCCTCCTCCTCACTGTACTGGTTACACACAGATGAGGGCATGGTACAGTCAGACGGGGATGACACCAGGAAGGCTTCGTAAAGGTTCTCAGAGAACTGCTTGACAAGGCCTGGAGGGAGGAGACAGCCCCAGGGATGAGATCCACCCTCTCCTTCATCCCATGGCATGAGTAACCTCGGCAGGGCAGCACCAGCCCTGGTGCCGGGACGGGACGTCCCTGCTGTGCCGGAGCCACACACTGCCCAGCCCAGCCTGATTCAGCCCCACGCCCTCCCTGGTGCATCAGCCTCTCGGGGCAGGGGCACTCACCGTTGATGAAGCGCAGGCTGGGCCCGTACAGGTAGTAGTCCTGCAGGTAGTTGTCCCTGGCACGGCTGTCCCTGCGCCGCAGCACCTCCTCCCAGCCCGCCACGGCCCTCACGAACGCCAGGTGGTCACTGCCGCTCTCCCGGCTCAGCACGGCCTTGGCCTGGGGCAGGGGCACAGTGAGCCACCAGCCCTGTCCCTGCCGCCCACCTGCCCACTCGCTGTGCCCCTACTGCCCACCAGCCCGTGTCCTGTGCCCCCTACTGCCACCCCACCCACTGTGCCCCTGCTGCCCACCCACCCGTGTCCCTGCTGCCCACCAGCCCTGTCCCCCGTGCCCCCTGCTGCCCACCCACTGTGCCCCTGCTGCCCACTCACCTTGCTGCCCCCCTGCCCTGCTGCCCCCCCAGCCAGCAGCCCCTCCCTCACCTTGCTGTCCCCCTGCCCTGCTGCCCCTCCAGCCAGCAGCCCCTCCCTCACCTTGCTGTCCCCCTGCCCTGCTGCCCCCCCAGCCAGCAGCCCCTCCCTCACCTTGCTGCCCCCCTGCCCTGCTGCCCCCCCGGCCGGCAGCCCCTCGCTCACCTTGTCCACCTCGGCGCGGTTCTGCAGGCTGCTGCTGAAGGGGTCCCGCGTGAGGCAGGACACGATGACGAGCAGGGGGTGCAGGCAGCGGTAGATGGAGGCCAGCACGATGGCCTTGGCCAGCCGCGGGTCCGTGGAGATCTGGGCCAGCCGCTTGCCCAGCGTGGTGAGGGCCTCCCGCTGGTCCAGCACCCCTGCAACAGAGCCACGCTGTGGCAGTGCCCACCACCTCCCACTGCCCAAAGCTGCCAGGACAACCCCCCAGGGGCCTGGGAGATGTGGGGTCACCAGGGACAGGGGCCTGCAATAAACACCCAGAACCACCAAGTCTAACTGAGCTGAGGCCGAGGAAAGGGCTGTCACAGGCACCTGACAGTCAACAAGGCCCCAGCTCTGAACTCCAGTTATCATCCCCTTCTTTCTCTGCCACCTCAGCTCTGAACTCCACATCACCATCTCCTTCTTTTCCTGCCATCCCAGCTCTGAACTCCAGATGAATACCATCC
>CM031045.1:148458032-148473318 GCA_013398505.2 Rhegmatorhina hoffmannsi
CAAATGTGAGAAAAAACAAACTAATAACAATAACTACCAAGGCACCCAACCAAATGATACAGATTCCAGCCCCCAAACCCCACAAAACCTCCCAAAAACTCTTGCAGAGAAACCTCCCAGCAAGAGAGGAGAAAATGTTCCTCTCCCTGGATAACACAGTGGGATGATCCTGACCTGGGCAGGGCCGGGCGGCCTCAGGGGCTGAGGCAAAACCCAAAAGGAACAGAAGCTCCCCCTCTCTCTTTTTATGCCTCTTGATACTTCCTGATGATGTCAGATGATATGAAATACCTCTTTGGTTGCTTAAGGCAGGGGGTGCTTGTCCCTTCTGATCTCTGTCCCATCCTCTGGGCCTCCTGGAACTAAAGCCAAATCTGCCACACATGGCAAAACATCCCTGCCTGGCCCTGCTGCCACAGGGGCAGCCCTTGGAAGGTGCCTTTAGTTTTCATCCTCTCTTGGAGATTAAACCCCAGCTCTGCTGCTGAAGTGGCAGGTGGTTCTGGGTGAGTTGGGTGCAGCCAGAGCTGGTTTGTTGTTTGGTTCCTGTGTACAGAGAGCAGGGGCTGGTCCCAGAGTGGGCCTGGAGAAGGCAGGGTGTGACACAGCTGTCCCACACCTGTGGGCACAGCAGGAGGAACCTTGAAATTACTGGGATTCTTTGCTGTATTTCACTTTATTGTTGCCTGTGCTGAACAGAACAGGAGCAGCACTGGGTGGGCACTGTGTGTGTGAGAACCAACGTTTTGCCTTCCCAGTTTAAGGTACTGAAGGATCTGACCAAGTTTAGGGCTTCATGTCTGAGCAATGTGAACTGTCTTTCCACTTGTCTTGAGAGGAATACCCTGGGCTGTGCCCCCTGGGTGGTCTGAGGGCCTTTTGTGCCAGGACCATTCACAGCTGCAGCCAAGGTGTCTCTGTCCCAGATTCAATGTATTTCCTGCCTGCTGATCATGGACCATCAAATCAGCTTCTGTGGGAACGTTTCCACAGGTCACCTGTAACTGTTTGGCTGAGTTGGGGTGTTTGTCATTGCTTAGTGAGAGGTAATGAGTCAGTTTTCCTTTGATGAGGGAGTTCTTTCCTGAGGAGCTCTGTGGTGAGCCCAGATTGCTGTGTCCATGGCTGATTTAAGGGGTTTTTAAAGCAGGCAGCTTTGTCTCCCCAAGGATGTGAGGAGTTGAAAACAGAAATTGTCCCTGATTCTTATGTTTTTCTTTGCTCCACCTCTGAATTGTCATCTTGTTGCCACCTTTGCTCCTCATATTGTGATTATTTTCATTTCTTTACCCCCCTGCTGCCATCTCTGCTGTCCCCCACCCCCAGCACCTCCTCCCTGGCATCCCCAGTCCCTGTTGCAGCCTGGAATTCCATGTGCCTTGTCCCAGCACTGTGCCCTGGGAGGGGTCTCTGGGATCACTGGGCTGTCACTGGGAGGTTTGTCCCCTGTGCTGCTGGGGCTGCTGTTGCTGTCCCTGCTCTGGTGGGTGAAAAACATTCTGGGGAGGTGAGCTGGGAGTTTCTCACGTGGTTTCTTCTTTCCCTCCACGTTTCCCACAGGGAACAGTAACTGAAGAGAAGTCCAAGGCCACCCACCATGTTTATCCAAGCCCTACCTCAGTGGATGACGGTAAAGGTCCTTCCAGTGTGGAAGTGGGAATGTCTGGGATTGAATTCCATGAGCAGCTGTGGGAGTGTTCACACAGCCTCAGTGTGTCCCCAGCCTGCTCCCTGGAACCCTTCCTGGGTTATGGATAATGCTTTCCAGGGAGGTCCAGGTTGGATGTTGGGAATGTTCCACAGGGCAGGGGTGGATCCCCATCCCTGCAGGGATTTAACAGCCCTGTGGATGTGCCACTTGGGGACATGCTCAGTGGTGGCCTCGGCAGTGCTGGGGGAATGGGTGGGCTCTGTGATCCTAAATGTCTTTCCAGCCTTAGTAATTCCATGTTTGTGTGTTCCCCAGGAGTTGTGTGGGAATGCTGCTGCACATCACTGTGTGGCTGGTGAGCTGGTTGCACTGACAAGTAAAGCTGAGCAGTGAGGTTGTTTTCTGTAAACCAGTTCACTCTCCCCCTGTATGAAGTACTTAAAGTCTGAAAAAAGCAATTTATCAGCTGCATCCTTCAGCAAATAGGAAAAATTGCTTTTATTTGTTTGAGTCTTAACTCCATGTAGTTGCCTGTTGGATCATTGGTGTTGAGTCTGAGCTTCACAGACACAAACCCCCTTTTTCCATCCCCCCTGGCCTGTGCTGGCCACTAGATGGAAGTGCTCCCTGCTGTTTGCTGGAGCAGGGACTGTTGGTCCTCTGGAGCTGCTCCGTGCTCTGCTCTGGCAGCTCCATGCCCAGCCACAGCTCTGTGTGTGCCCTTCACCACTTCAGGTTCAGGGAATCAGAAAATATCCAGAGTTGGAAGGGACCCACTGGAGTCCTCACAGTCCAGGGGTGTTCCTGACAGAGCTCTGAGCCCCTGCTTGCACTGAGAGGGGAGAACAGCCCTAAATCCCAGCAGGGATTTATAGATACAGGTTCACATCCTCAGCATTTGTCCTTGGGTGCCTGTTTGGGCTGTACTCTCAATAGTTGGGTTGCAGAGTTATTGCTGAGCTGCCCCAGCCCTGGGAACAACAGCCCAAGGAGGTGGAGCTGCTGGAGAGCCCAGAGGAGGCCCCGGAGATGCCCCAGGGCTGGAGCCCCTCTGGGCTGGAGCCAGGCTGGGAGAGCTGGGGGGGTCACCTGGAGAAGAGAAGGCTCCAGGGACACCTGAGAGCCCCTGGCAGGGCCTGAAGGGGCTCCAGGAGAGCTGGAGAGGGACTGGGGACAAGGGAGGGAGGGACAGGACACAGGGAATGGCTTCCCACTGCCAGAGGGCAGGGATAGATGGGATATTGGGAAGGAATTGCTGGCTGGGAGGGTGGGCAGGGACTGGGATGGATTTCCCAGAGCAGCTGTGGCTGCCCCATCCCTGGGAGTGTCCAAGGGCAGGTTGGAACAGCCTAGGACAGTGGGAGGTGTCCCTGCCTATGGCAGGGGTGGCACTGGGTGGCTTTGTGTCCCTCCAACCCAAACCATCCTGGGACTCCATGACATTGTTTAAAAGAATCAGCCCTGGGAGCCCCGGCTGCCCTGAGGAGGGGCCCAGAGCCCAGCCAGGGCTCCTGCTGGGGCACCAACTCTGCTGGAAGAGAAGGAGCTGAAATCCAAGTTCTGTTTGACTCTTGAGAGTTTTTCTGTGTCACCTCCACTCCCTGCCCTCACATTCATCCTTCAAAACTCTGTTGTTTTGTGGATTTTTAAATACTTGTTGAGAGTAGAATTTAGATCTGGGAAGAGAGTCTTGAAATAAATATACAGCAATGAATATAAAGGAATAGATATTGTTAATGAGGGGGTTCAGATGTCAAACAAGGATACAGAAGGACAGAGGGGAAATGTTTACCACATGACCAGAAACCATGTGGGCAGAAGTTTAGTTTCTTTGTTTACACAGACATTTAAAGGAATGGGCAGATTGGAGGATGTGTCTCTCTTTCCATGTTATCTCAGGAATATTCAGTCTTTCCTGAATGTCCTCCTGGGGTATTTGCTCTGTGCCAGTCCTGCCCAGCCAGTCAGGGTTCAGGACATGAGCTGGGGTGAGATGAGCTGGCAGAGGATGGTGCTTTCACCTGTAATTATTAAATGAAAGCATTTAAATGCTTTTGTTCCTGTGGTATCTGTGCCCTGCACAGCAGGGCTGGTGGCAGAGCCTGTGGCAGGCCCTGTGCCAGGGCAGTGTAACTGTGCTCAGCAGACTTTCCCCAGGGCATTTGCAGTACCTTTGACTGACTGCAAAAGTGAAAGAATGTGCTTTGCCACCCAAACCTGACCCAGCTCTCTTTCCCTTGCAGATGAATGGCTGAGACCTGTGATGAAAAAAGACAAACAGGTGCTGGTCCACTGGGGCTTCTTCCCAGACAGGTAAGGGAGGGTGAGGGAGAAAGGAAACCCAGGTCTTAATTCAGTTTGTTGAAGGAAAAGTCCTGATCTCTGTCCAAAGCTGGAACATAATCTTTGGTTTACAGCTGACATGTGCACTCCATTAGTGGTGCTGGCAGGTGAGGGGGAAAGGACAGGGGTTTCTGCAGAGCCACAGGGAGCTGGTGCAGATGGATCCAGGTTTCAGAGAGTGGAATGGAATGAGCCTTTCCCTTCAGCTTTAAGGCAGAGCTCCCAGTGACCTGTGTGAGCTCTGCCAAAGAGGTTCACCCCATGGGTTGCCCTCAGCAGGTGAAGTGCCTGGTAAAGGTGCTGTTTGAGGGAGCTGGTGCTGTTGGGAGCTGTTAGAGGGCAGTGCAGGGGCTGCCACCTCAGTGGCTCTGCAGTCCTGGCTGTGCAGGATCCATCACAGGCTGATACCCAGCACTGACTTTGATTTGAATGGTTTTCAGGCTGTGCACACACACAGTTCCCAGCAGCCAAACGTCCCATGGGTGTTGCAGTGCAAGAGAACAAACATAACCACACCAAAGTTTATTTCTTCATACACATGGAGAAGCTTTAGATGTTTTTTATCAGTAGTCAGTTCTGTGTTGGTTCTGTGTGTATATTTATAAAGACCTGAGCAGTGCCCTGTGCACATCCTGCCTGGCTCATGCCTTGCCCCAGTTCCTCAGCAGGTGCCTGCTGTGGGTTGCAGAGCATTTTGGCTTCTGCTCAGGGCAGAAATAGTAAACAGACTTTTGAGGGAGTAGCACATGGAAAAGAGAGGGAATAGCCCTTGGAAAAGTGAATGTAAGTGATGAATGGTTTCCAGAAGAGAGGATGCAGACTCCTTCCTTCCAGGAATCCAGCAGCTCTTGCTTAAACAACTGGGAACACAAAAAAGTGAATTAAGTTGGTGCCAGGCTTTGCTCAGGTAGCTCAGAATTGTCTTTTCCCCTCTTGCCCTGTCCAGATTTTTTCCATTTGAAGCTGTTCCACTGAGTTGGATGTTGATCTGTGATGTGCATGGGGTGCCTGGGCCCCTCCCTGTGCACTGTGTGCTGTCCTGTGGCACAGCCAGTGCTGGTGCCAGGGGGGGCACTGCTTGTGGGTGGTGCTGGTGCCCCTGAATGAGCACCACAGGGTCCACAGGAGCCTCTCCTCTCTCCTCAGCTATGACACCTGGGTCCATACCAATGAGATAGATGCTGAGATTGAGGACCCTCCCATCCCTGAGAAGCCATGGAAGGTGAGTGTCCCTCACACCTCCAGGACTCCTGTGCTGCTGCAGGAGGTGTTGGCACTGCTGTGTCCTCTCTGTGTGTGCTGCTCATCCTGTGGTGCTGCAGGTGGGATATTGGCACTGCTTTGTCCCTGCCCTGTGTGTGCTGCTCATCCTGTGGTGCTGCAGGTGTGATACTGGCACTGCTGTGTCCTCTGCTCATCCTGTGCTGCTGCAGGGGGTGTTGGCACTGCTGTGTCCCTGCCCTGTGTGTGCTGCTCATCCCCCAGAGCAGCTCCACCCTCAGAATAACTTGGGGTGTGTTCCAACACCACTGACTCCAGGCAGTAACTTGTAACTCACTGGAAAACTTGCCTTTTTGGTGTAAGGCTACTATAAGATATAATTGTATAGGATATGACCCTGAGATCAGCTCAGCTGGTTAACACTTGGCTGTAATAACACCAAGGTCATGGGTTCAATCCCCTGTGTGGGCCATTGGCTTAAGAGTTGGACTCAATGATCCTTGTGGGTCCCTTCCAGCTCAGAATAGTCTGTGATTTAAGTCTGTGATTTATAAATTAATAATAAACTGTGTAAATTACTCTGAAGCTCAAGAAGTTTTTTTCAGTGAAGTTTTTTAGTTTTGAAGCTGTATTTGAAGATGTATGTCAGATCAAGGTGTGGCCAACTCTTGTTATTTTTTGATGTTTGTGGCACATCTGCCCAGGTGATCTGTGTGTTCAGGGGATTTTGGTGGTAATTCTCAGCATCCAGAGCTGTGTTCCCAGCTCAGAGAACTGACCTCACACTTCAGGAGGCTGAAAAATGGTCAAGGAGCAGAGTCTGCACTGTGTTCATCCTTCATAGTCCTGCCTCGTGAAATGCTCCTTGTTGTGTGTAAAACCATTGGGAGATACTGGGGTGTTCAGACCCTGGTGAAGCTCCAGGAGTTTCCTTCATCCTGTAAGGAAAGGTCTTTGGTGGAGTGTTTTGTTCACAAACCATCTGCATGTCCATGCCTGCTGTCCTCAGGTTCATGCCAAGTGGATCTTGGACACAGATGTGTTCAATGAGTGGATGAATGAGGAGGATTATGAGGTGGATGAGAACAGGAAGTCTGTGAGTTTTCGCCAGAGGATCTTCATGA
The DNA here is from genome assembly GCA_013398505.2 of Rhegmatorhina hoffmannsi. Lineage (NCBI taxonomy): Eukaryota > Metazoa > Chordata > Aves > Passeriformes > Thamnophilidae > Rhegmatorhina > Rhegmatorhina hoffmannsi. The sequence goes on from CM031045.1 coordinate 148,464,372, forward strand.
AGAATGAAGAGGTGAGTGGTGTGTGGGGAGGGCCCAGCTCAGGCACTGCTGTGGGAGAGCTGGGGGGGTCACCTGGAGAAGAGAAGGCTCCAGGGACACCTGAGAGCCCCTGGCAGGGCCTGAAGGGGCTCCAGGAGAGCTGGAGAGGGACTGGGGACAAGGGAGGGAGGGACAGGACACAGGGAATGGCTTCCCACTGCCAGAGGGCAGGGATAGATGGGATATTGGGAAGGAATTGCTGGCTGGGAGGGTGGGCAGGGACTGGGATGGATTTCCCAGAGCAGCTGTGGCTGCCCCATCCCTGGGAGTGTCCAAGGGCAGGTTGGAGCAACCTGGACTATGGAAGGTGTCCCTGCCCATGGCAAAGGTGGTACTGGATGATCCTTGAGGTCCCTTCCAACCCAAACCATCCTGGGATTCTGTCATAAGTGAAACCTTTGGCACCCAGAGTTGCTGCAGTGGGGCTGGTTCAGCAGCTGGAGGTGCCTGTGGAGGCACAGGTTGGTTGAACTCCCTCCTGATGTGTTTCCTTTATCCAGAAGTGTAACTGTTCACTTTGATTTTTGTTCTCCCCCCACCTCCTGAGGATGGTAAGAGATAGGAACTCCTAAGTGAAGCCAAAGATGTGTTAAACAGCATCAGTTACTGTTTGATTCCTGAATTCTCTGTACCCATGTGAGCTGATTTTTATATCCCTCCCTCTGCCCAAGCTGGTCAGGGCTCTGCAAACAGGTTCCCTCAGCCCTGAGGCTGCTCCCTGGGGATCTGTGCTGTGTGTGCTAGGGTGTCACTGCTCTTGGCTTGTGGGGTGGGGTGAATGAAGGAGGAGCTGAGCCTCAGTAATGGGGTGGGCTGAGCTCTCTGTGCTTCCCTTCCCCACAGCCCGTGCGGAGCCCAGAGAGGAGGGACAGGAAAGCAGCTGCCAGCACCAGGAAGAGAAAACACTCCCCCTCTCCACCCCCCACCCCTGTGGAGTCCAGGAAGAAGACAGGGAAGAAGGGGTGAGTGTCTGAGTCTTGGAATTTGAGGGGCATTTCCAAGGGATGCTCCTGGGGAAGTCTCTGTGCCCCTCAGTTTGCTCACCCCGCGGTGCTTTGGTGGCTGCTGCAGTGGGGCCCAGGGGCTGCAGTGGGGCCCAGGGGCTGCAGTGGGGCCCAGGGGCTGCAGTGGGGCCCAGGGGCTGCAGTGGGGCCCAGGGGCTGCAGTGGGGCCCAGGGCTGTCCTGCTACACTGTCTGCAGTCCCTCCCCTCTGCACAAACCTGGTGGCTGCAGGTGGGGCAGCCCCTGGGGCAGGTTGTCCTTTCCCTGTGCCAGGGACAGGTCTCATGGCAGCTCCAGAGTGGAAATGAAAGGAGAAGTTACTCAGCTGCTTCTGCAATGACCCAGAGTGGCTGTTGGGGCAGTCCTGGGGCACCTGCACAGCCTCTGGGTGCAGCCCCATCAGTCACTGCCTTCACTTAGGGAGGTTTGTGTTGATATTCAGGTATTTTGGAGTCCACTTTTCAAATGTACCCTTGACAGAGAGGCATTTGTGGCTTAAAGATCAGGGGGTTTATCAATGGTGGTGTGATCTCTTAAAAAGAAGAAAATCCAATATTCTACCCAGACTATTTATGGAGTTTTGTGTGTGGATATGGAGGGGAGCACTTCTGACTAAAAATTCAAGTCTGAAAAGACAAAACCAGAAATTTATCATGCAGGAAAGAATGGGTTGATAACCTGAATTCCTTCTTGTTCCAAATGTGAAACCTGAGTTAGATCCTGTTGGGAGAGATGTGGGTGGTTCTGCCTTTGTTCCCAAGGGGTTTTCAGGAGGGTTTGAATCCTGGTCTGTGGACAATGTGCAGGTGAGAACATGTGGCAGAGAACTTGTCTGCTCTGTTCTAGACAAGCAGCTTTGTATGGGAAAAGGAGGGGGCAGAAAGAAGAGGATGAACAGGAGGATCTTACCAAGGACATGGAGGATCCCACACCTGTCCCTAACATAGAAGAAGTGGTACTTCCCAAAAATGGTAAAATAAGCAAACACTGGGCTCTCTGAATGTGAAAAATGGCTTAAACTGCACAAAAATTACACCTATATTTTGTTAAATCTTTTAAATACTTTGTGGCCATGGGGCCAGGTGGTCTGAGCCCATCTCAGTTTGTCTAGTCAGGGATGTGATTGCTGGGAATGGGAATGGGAATGGGGCTGGACTGGAGCTGGGGCTGGGAATGGGAATGGGGCTGGGACTGGGAATGGGAATGGGAATGGGATTGGGCTGGGAATGGGAATGAGGCTGGGAATGGAAATGGGACTGGAGCTGAACTGGGAATGGGGCTGGGACTGAGAATGGGGCTGAGGCTGGGAATGGGAATGGGGTTGGGCTGGGAATGGGACTGGAGCTGAACTGGGAATGGCGCTGGGCTGGGAATGGGAATGGGACTGGGACTGGGGTTGAGCTGGGGCTGGTAATGGAGCTGGGGCTGGGGCTGGGCTGGGCTCCCTCTGCTCACCCTCCGCTCTGCCCTTGCAGTGAACCCCAAGAAGGACAGTGAGAACACCCCGGTGAAGGGGGGCACAGTGGCAGACCTGGGTAAGGCACTCACCTCTCCCCTGAGCCAGCACAGCCCCTGGGGCACAGCTCTCCAGTGCCAAAGCAGTCTCTGATCCCACTGTTTTAGTGAATTAACTCAGTTTTCATGTGCATTCCATCGAAATGTGTCAGCTCTTCTTCACTTGCAAGGCTCTTCCTTCACAGACTATTTTTACTCCTATTTTTTAATAGGATAAAAACAACCTCTTTTGTAGCTCTTTTCTTTGCTTTTACTGGCAATCAGGGTGAGTCCTGGGCTCCCTGAGCTTAGCTGAGCCTTGGCATGAGAGATCCAGACTGGTGTCCCATATCCCATTACACAGGGCTCACCTGGGGCACTGGGAAAGGTGGGAAGTGGGTTGGGATTCTGGAGTGGGGAAAGTCATAATGATCCTTGCCTGTGTTCTTACTGTTCCTGGGATGGGTGAGTGAGGATGCCATTGCTTTAGTGATGTGTCAGCCACTTTCCTTCCCTCCTCACTTCCCATCCAAAATACATTAAATGCTCTTTCCAGTTAAGTAGTTGTGTGGCTGGAAAGGCTCCTGAGTACTCAGGTGGGGGTTTTGGGGTAATTCTCAATGTTTTTGCCTTTCAGATGAACAGGATGAGGAGACAGTGGCCACTGGGGGAAAGGTAACAGCAGCTCATCCTTGCTGAATTCACAGAAACTGAGATCAGAGAATCCCAGAATGGTTTGGGTTGGAGGGACCTCAAGGATCATCCCATCCCACCCCTGCCATGGGCAGGGACACCTCCCACTGTCCCAGGGTGCTCCAGCCTGGCCTTGGACACTCCCAGGGATGGGGCAGCCACAGCTGCTCTGGGAAACCCATTCCAGTCCCTGCCCACCCTCCCAGCCAGGAATTCCTTCCCAATATCCCATCCATCCCTGCCCTCTGGCAGGGGGAAGCCACTCCTGCTTGGCCTGTCAAGGTCTTCATCTCACCATCAGTAACTGAACCTGTAATAAGTACCAAGTGATCTGTAGGATTAAATTAGTTACTCATAGGGATGTTTTTGTTGTTAGAAAGAGTCTGAATTCTGTGACATTACTTTGTCTCTTTAAAACCAGTCCATGGAAAAGGAGAATGAGGGGACAGGTGCCAAGTGTTCTCCAGGAGGCATTTTCAGACCTGAGGGTTTTCTTTAGGTTCAGGGCCTAAGTCTAAGCCTGGGCTGGGCTCCCTGGTGGCTTTAGTGGAGCTGCAGGGGTGGCTCCTGTATGGAATTGGCACATCCCAGCAGCTGCTGTTGCCAGATCCGAGTGTGTTCTGAGGGACAATTTGTGTTTGGGGGGATTAAGGCCCAGATAAAGTTCTGTTACTGATACCAGGGACTCTTCAAGGTCTTGCTTTGGTTACTTTTAATGCTGAGTTACCTACATGCTCTTCAAACAACACCTGAGGGGTTTGGTGCAGTTCATGTCATGTCCTCACCCTCTTTTTATTCTTCTGTGTCCTTCTCTTGATCATTTTGGGTCAGAACTGAAGGTTTACTGGAACTCAGGTTGTAGAACCTCAGGAATCTTGTGCTGTGAAGCAGCAGAGTGGCCAAAGCCTCGTCCTGCTCTTGGGGGTGTCACAGAACCTGTGCAGGACTGGAGAGCTCTTGTTCTGGGCCAGGGCTGCTGTCCCAGAGATGTGGGGGGTCCCTGGCAGCCCCTGAGCCATGTCCCCCCCTCTGCAGGAGGACGAGGACCCCAACAAGGGCGACCAGAGCCGGTCCCTGGACCCGGGGGAGGACAATGTGACAGAGCAGACCAACCACATCATCATCCCCAGCTATGCATCCTGGTTCGACTACAACTGGTAAGGGGCAGAGTGGGAGCTGGGGAACCTTCAGGTTTGGGGTTTCTTTTTGTAAATCAAGCTGAGAGCTGGAAGAAACAGCTGTTGGTTGGGTCTGGTTCCTGTGTCCAGGTGCCTCTTTTCCATCTGGGAATCTTTCTGAGCAGACTTCTGGCTGTTTGCAGGGACTGGGAGTGAGGAAGAGAATTTCAAACTGCAGAGACCTTCAGTGCCTTCTCAGCAGTTCTTCCTTCACATTGATTTCCCCCACAGTGTGGAAAATAATTCCTTTCTCTTCCCTGCTTCCCTAGTCCTTGTGTGATCTGTGTTTGTGTCTCCTTCTGAAAGCTGTGCCTTTCACTTTGCCTCAGAACTTGCCTTTGAGGGTAAGTCACTGATGGAACAGGGAGGATACTTGTTATGGCTCTGGATCCTCCTGGGAATGAGGGATGTGTGGGCTGTGGTGAGCACAGAGCTCTCTGGAGTGCCCCTGGTGTCCCCTGCCCTCCATCCCTGAGCTGTGGGGGCAGCAGAGTGGTGGGCACAGACAGCCCCTCTGGAGCTGCACTCTCAGCACTTTCTGAAAATAAAAGTGCTTGGGAAGCAGAACAAGGAATAGTCCCTTGTCTGGAAGGCTCTCCTGGAGCTCCTGCTTTGTCTGGGCTCTAGGATGGACTCAAAGGGTGTGCTGTGGCACTGGAATGTTGGGATTCATGTGCAGGTTCCAAAGGTGGGAGACCTGTTCGAGCAGTGGGTGGGGTGGGAGCTGTTGGTGCAGGGCCTGGATCAGTTCCCAGCTCTGCCAGATTGTTCCCTGGGGTCAGTGGCTTAAACTGAACCTTCCATTTCTCATCCCTGGATCTGTCCCACCTTGAGGTGGTGCTGGGGCAGAACTGGGTTTAGTTTCCTTTGGAGAAATGGAAAACAGGATGTAGTTGTGGCTGCCCCATCCCTGGGATTGTCCCTGGAGCACCCTGGGACAGTGGGAGGTGTCCCTGCCATGGCAGGGGTGGGATGGGATGAGCTCTGAGGTCCCTCCAACCCACACCATTCCAGGATTCTGGATTAAGCCCAGGATCACACAGGCTGAGTTCTGGGAGCTCCAGCCCCTGTGTGAGCTGGAAGCTCAAGGTCAGCACTGGGCCCTCAGTTCTGCTGAGCAGGGACTGGACCATGGGATGCTTTTTAGTGCAGATTTGCCTATTGGATGAAATAACCGAATTTCCAAGGCCGTGACAGAGCCCTGGGGTTTCCAAACCACACCAGCAGTAGAATGCCCCTTGCTGTGGGTGTCCCCTGCCAGCAGGCAGCTGTGGGTGGGCACAGCCCCCAGGGCAGTGGGTTCTGGGGTCTGACCAGGTGTTTCTGTTGCAGCATCCACGTGATCGAGCGCCGGGCGCTCCCCGAGTTCTTCAACGGCAAGAACAAGTCCAAGACCCCAGAGATGTAAGTCAGACATTGCTGTGAGTGTGGATGGGAGGGTGTGGCAGGGTGAGGGAGCTGCCAGGTGGGTGCCCTGTGGGCACTCTGGGGGTGCTGGGGGTGTTTCCTGTAGGGCACGAGCGGGCACAGCTGTAACATCTGTACAGTGCTGCAGTGGAGGTAAAGGGTGAACATCAGAGGGGTTGTCCAGGAAAATACAGCTCATTTCTCCCCAGTGAGATTGGCACAAGTTCTTGAACTTCTGTGGTACAAATGTGATCAACTTCCAAAGCCATCTGAAGATGTCTGACAGGGTAGAAGCTGAATAATCCCGCCGAGTTTTCCCTCTCTCCTCAGGCCACGCTGTGGGTTTGAGGCTCAGGAGTTGTGTGTGCAAGCACTGAGTGTGTTTTGGGTGCTGTGTCAGGCTGTGCAGTGGATTTTCCCCAGTTTTCCATGATGATTTCACAGTCCCCTGAGCATCTGATGGGTCTTTCTGAAGTGCAGGTGAGGGTCAGCAAATGAATCCTGCCAGGCCTCAGATGTTCTCAAGTACCAGGGCCTGGTTCACTTGCAGAGTTGGGCACTGCAAGAAGAGATTTTTCCTTCTCTGGCTGTTCCAAACCCTCTGGTGCCATTTCAGGCCATGCCTGTTCAGTCCAGGTGGATTTACATCCAGTTTGTACCTGTCTCATCTCCTTGTGGGGTGTGGTTACTGCAGGACTTGAGTGGTCTTAGTTCAGAATTGTCCACACAGAGCTGTTTAAACAGCCTCAGCACCTCCCTGGGGCTGTTTAAATTATTAATTAAAGCTGATTATTGTGAGGTATGGCAGGTTTTGACACATCAGATGATTAAATTCTGCTCTGCCTTAAATGGTAACAAGATCAGCTGCTGCTTTTTGCCTCATGCTTGAGAATCCTCTGCAAGGCTTGTTCTGGGCACTGGTGAAGTTCAGCTCTCCTGCTCTGAAAATGTTCTTTCCTGGCAGTAAATTTAGTTATTCAGACAGATCTTGACAGGTGATGGAGAAAGGAAGATGGTGAGTGTCAGCCTTTTGAACACTCTGCTTGTTTCTGTTTAAACAATCCTAAAACCTGAGATGTCACACAAAAAGAATGAGTTGGAACAGCAGTTTGTGCTGGGCCACTTGGGGCTGGTTGGGCTCACTTTGACTTGGCATCAAATCCTGGCCATTGCAAAGCAGCTTGGGGGGATTTGGAAAGGTTTTCCTTCGATCAGCTACGAAGTGGAGTGTTGGAGGTGTCTCCTCATGCCTCATACAAAGCCCTACGAAACCTGGTCAAAAGTCATGGCTTAGTAGGAGGTTGGATTAGAGACCTCCTGGGTCCCTGGAGCCCTGAGAGGGTCAGTCTGTAGCCTTTGCTCAACTTCTCTACCTGTCTGAGTTCCAGAGGTAACTTCAGCTGCATCAGGGAATTCCAGGTTTGGGTTGGAAGGGGCTGGAAGATCAGCTCATTCTGATCCCTGCCTTTTCAGCATGGGTTGGATTGAAACTGTGTGTGATGCTGACTCTGCTCCATCAGCTTTGCTGCTCAGCAGGTTGTAGTTTGGGGGTTTCTGGGACTCTGCCTAAGGCAGGAAACAGCTGGAATTGTGAAGGAATGCTGCTCTCTTGTGTTTCCCACCCACGGGGTTGTCCTGTGTGGTCCCAGCATTCCTTTCCCAGTTGGCATCAAAGCACCAGGTCTCCTGGTGCTGTTCCCTGAGCTGCTGCTGGTCTCTGCCTGTGGGTGGAGGAATCAGGGGCTCTCCCAGAGCTCCTGCTGTCCTGGAGGGGGTTTGGGTTGCCATTTGGTGGCTGTGGGAGCAGCACATGGGCTTGGCTTTGTTTCCCTCTCCAATGAAGGAGTTCCATCCCTGGGCGTGCAGAGGGTTTGGCTCAGCTGGGTGTTGAGGCCAGAGCAGGAGCTTTGGGAGCTCCCCAGGCTCTGTTGGGGCAGCAGTGCCTGGGGCAGCCCTGGCTGAAAAGGGGATTGGACTGAATCCCACTTGGCTTCTCCTCTCCCTGCTGACAGGTGTAGCTGGTGGGTTGTGTCACGGTTGAAAACTGTCTCCCCTCAGGATCAAACCTTGGGATGTTTGTCTTGGGCTCTCTCTGCACCTCATGATGTGGCCTTTGCTAATAAATGTTAATGTCTGCAGCCCAGAGCTGTTCCTGGGCAGGTGTGACCTCGCTCTGCCCTGCAGCACTCAGACCTGGCCCTCAGTGTTCTCTGGGGAAGGGGCTCCTCTTGCTTCTGGCCTCCCAAACATGCCCCAGGGAGCCTCTCCCAGCCAGAGTCCTGTGGAATTGGTCAGCAGGAGGATGTGGGATTCTGGCCCAGGGTCTCCTCCAGGGAGCCTGTCCCAGCCAGGGTCCTGTGGAATTGGTCAGCAGGAGGATGTGGGATTCTGGCAGGGATCTGTGCTTGCAGCATCTGTCTCCTTGTGCTTTGCCTGGGTGGTTTATTTATATTTTTGGTTACCAGCTGCTTTGCACACACGGCATGTGAGACATTCCCTCTGGAATTTTCCAAAGGCAGAAATCTGCTTATGATAGAGTGTTTCAAGCACAGCTTTCATGGATGCTCACTCCATGGAGCCCCAGGGTGCTTTGGGAGGGAGGGGACTAGAGACCCCCTAATTCCATGGTCAGGGACACTCTGCACAGACCAGGCTGCTCCAAGCCCTGTCCAGCCTGGATCATGCCAGCTGCTGTTTGACAGGTTGGGTTTGTTCCTTCTGAAGAACAGAGTTATTTGCTGGGAGGTTATTTTCTGGACAATTAGTATTAGGAAGCATCAGGATATTCCAGAAACTACTGCAGATCCTGTGGAGCCAAGTGCTGACTCTGGACCCCAGAGCTGCTTCCCTGGCCTTTGTGCACTGAAATCTGGGATCTCTCTGGGATTGTTCCTGCTCCAGCTGTTCCAGCTGTGCTGGCTCTGGGCTCTCATGCTCTGCTCTTTGAAAGTCTGCTCCTTGCCATGTTGGTGTTCTCCAGCCTTCCCTCCTCATCCCTTACCCACTGAAATTCCTGGTGCAGCCACAGCAATGTCTGCCCACTCTGCCGTTCTGTGCAGCCCTTCCCTCCAGCCTGGCACAGGAGGGCACAGGGATTATTATCCTGTCTTTGCTGTTCTGTGCAGCCCTTTCC
>CM031045.1:148581190-148593557 GCA_013398505.2 Rhegmatorhina hoffmannsi
CCTGCCGCAGCCCCTCCAGGCCGGACGCCCCCGCTGTGCCCCCCAAACGCCGATGACGTCTGTCCTTGACCCCCGGTGATTGTAGAGGCGGCGCCGGCCCGGCAGAGGAGGCACCTCCCGCCTGGGACCCCCAGGACGGCCCCCAGGGGTGGCCTTCGCCCAGCTGTACCTTTGTGCTGTACAGGGGACGCTTTTTGTACCGGATCGTGTTTTATAACGTGTGCGAGAACATTAAACGGAGCTAACCCGACCTGGCTGCCCCCCGACCCCTCAGCGCAGCACCAGCGCCCTGCAGAGAAACTCACTTTATTTTAGTAGCAAAGAGCTGAAAAAGTCAGTTCTACTGGAGCCAGTGTGGGGTGGGGGGCCGGGGGTCCCGCCCCCCTCACGCCTTGTTGAGTGTCCAGAGGGGGTCGAGCATGCTCAGGGGGTCGTCGCTGGGCCGGGGCCCGCGGAGCCCCTCGCCCGGCTGCGCCTGCAGGAAGTTCTGCTTGTTCATGCGCTGTTTGCCCTTCAGGGAGGCGTCCAGGCTGAAGGCCTCGGGCGTGAGCGAGGCCAGCAGCTCCAGCGAGGAGGAGGAGGAGGCGGGGGGCGCGGTGGGGGGCTCGGGCGGCCCCTCGGGGGTCTCCCCAACGTGGTTGCTGCTCTCGGTGTCACCCTGTGCCTCGGGCAGGGGCGGCCCCGGGGCGGGGGGCTCAGGCACAGGCGCCCCAACACCATCCACGACGCCGTCGGGGAGTACTGGCAGCACCTCGGGCTCCGGGGGGTCCGCAGGGGGGGCGGGATCCACACCCCAGCCCCCCCCGGGCTCCGCACTGGGCCCCCCCGGTTTGATGCTGAGCTTGGCGATGGTGGCCTGGATGGAGCTGATGGGCACGTCCCCCCCCAGCACCAGGTCCTGGGGGTCCTGCTGGAAGTAGAGCTGGGGGAGAGCAGCCCCGTGAGCCGCGGAGATGGCAGAGCCCCCCCGCGCCCTCCCTCCCCATACCCACCTTGGGGGAGGTGCTGCTGGGGGGCTTGGGCAGCGCGGGGGTCCCCACGCCGTGGCGCAGCAGCACCTGCTCCACGTGGAGCAGCACGGCCTCGAAACAGAACTTGAGGTGCAGCTGCAGGGAAAGGGGCCCGGTGAGATCCTGGGGGGCTGCGACCCCCGCCTGAAGCCCGTGGGGGGCTGCGACCCCCGCCTGCAGCCCCCGCCCCGTACCTTCTCCTGCAGCATGTGCTTGCGCTGCTGCCGCATCCGCCTCACCAGCTGTGCCAGGTCCGGGATGCCCTTCCCGGCCTCCACCTCCTGCACGGCCGCGTACAGGAGGCAGAAGGCCCCGGTGCGGCCGACGCCGGAGCTGCAGAGAGACCCCCACTGTGACACCCCGCGAGGGGACCCCGCCCCAGCCCGGGAGCCCCCCGAGCCCGTGGCCCCGCTCACCTGCAGTGCACCACGACAGGTGTGTGCAGCGGGCGCTGGTGCAGGTAATGGCCGTGCACCTCCTGGATGAAGCGGAGGAGGCTCCCCTTGCTGTCGGGCAGGCCCCTGGGGAGGGGGACACACACACGCACACTGGGGGTGGCCCTCGCACTCGGCACCCCCAGGAGGGGTCAGGGCTGCCCGAAGACCCTGCTGCGCTCCAGAGCTGCGGTGCCGCAGCCCCCGCGGGGCCGATCACGGCTCCCACCCACCCACCTTCCCCTGTCACCGCCCCCAGCCCCCCTGCCCGCCCCTTCGTACAGCTCAGGCCAGGAGGTGAACTGGAGGTGGGCGACGGTGCGCTTGAGGCTCTGGTCGCGATACTGCAGCGTCAGCATCCGCTCCACGTGCGTGGGGGTCACGCGCAGGCCGGTGAGCACCAGGGTCAGGGGGCCGTGGGCCACGGGCTGGCCCCGCTCCGACGGGAAGTACCGCAGCACCTTCTGCGGGGAGAGGCGCTCAGGACAGCCCGGGGACCCGCGGCCCCGGTGCCACCGCTGGGCAGAACAAGGGCGAGGGGCGCCGGCCAGGGTGTCCCATCCCCGGGGGGACAACGGTCCCATTCCCAGGGCCCTGCCCCGGCCATCCCCTACTGTCCCTCACCCCGACCAGGACGCACCTTGTCCAGCTCCTGCTCGGACACCAACATGACGACCACGGAGACCTTCTGCTCGTAGATCATGAGCCAGAAGTCGGCGGCGGTGCCGAGCAGCGGGGCCTGCGTGGCGATGAGCGCGGGGCAGTACGGGGACAGGTCCTCCACGCGGCTGGCGTTGATGTAGTCGTCCTTGCCCGAGCGCAGCACGACGCGGTTGCGGTCGTAGGGCATGATGTCCTGGTGCCGGTTCTTCATGGAGTAGCAGCGGGCGATGGCGATGGAGCGCTGCCGCGCGTCCCGCTCCTGCGCGTCCTGCAGCTCCTTCCAGAGCGCGTCCAGCTCGGAGCCGCCGCCGGGCAAGGGCCGCTCCAGCCGCTCGGCCAGCGCCCGGAACCGCTCCAGCTCGGCCCGCAGCCGCTGCACCCGCTCCGGCTGCGCGTACGGGTCCGCCTCGATCACCTGCACGGCCCGCGGCCGCTGCCCGTCCGCCTTGGTGGGCTGCAGCAGCCCCGCGGCCGCCGCGCCCCCGGGCTGGCTCTCGGGGCTGGACGACAGCAGGTCCGCGGGGCACGGGCTCTGCCGCGGGAACGGCGCGTCCCCGGCCGGGGCGGGCGGGGGGCGCGGGGCCGGGGGCTGCATGGGCAGCGCGGGCACCGGCGAGGGCGCCGGGGACGGCACCAGGGGGCCCGGGACCACCACGGTGCCCGGCCCGGGGCTGGGGGCGGGCGCCTGGCTGGGGGCGGGCATGGACCCGGGGGGCAGCGGAGTGCCGGGGGGCGCCGGGCTGGGGCAGAAGGGCAGCGCGGGGGAGGAGCCGGGGGGCACCGGCGGGAGCCCCCCCAGCGCCGGGGGGCCGCTCTGGGCAGGGGCTCTGGGGAAGGGCACGGCCCCCGGGTGGGGGGCGAGCCCCGGCCGGGGCAGCTGGTCCTGCCCCGGGAGCGGGTAGAGCTGGGGCGGCAGCGGGGGCTGCCCGGGCGCGGGCGGGGGCAGCTGCCCCCCGGGGCCGCCGAAGGGCTGCTGGGGGAACTGGGCCGCGGCCGGCAGGGAGGGCCGGGGGGGCGCCTGGAAGGGCAGCGGGGCCTGGGCCGGGGGCACGAACGGCCCCGGGGGGAACTGCTGGGGGGCCTGGGCCGGGGCGAAGGTGTGCGGGGGCTGTGCCGGGGGGAAGGGGCGCTGGGCCGGTGCCACGAAGGGCTGGCCGGGCTGGACCCCGCCCGCGGCGTAGGGGAAGGGGGCCGGGGGCGCCCCCGGGCGCTGAGGGGGCAGGAAGGGGCCCGGGGGTCCCCGAGGTGGGGCGGTGCAGCTGGAGATGGGGGCCTGGACACTGTCCACTGTGGTGGTGGCCGGGCGTGTGCCCGGGGGTTCCGGGCCGCCCATCCCCGGCTGGGCACCCAGGGGAGCTGCCCCCGGGGCGGGGGCGCGGAGCGGAGCGGGGGCCCCCCCGGGCTGGCCCAGGCCGTAGGCGGGGCCGGGCAGGGCCCCGTGCTGGGGGGACGAGCGCGGGGGCAGCACGTGGGGCCCCCCGAACGCCGGCTGTGCCGGGGCACGGATCAGGGAGGCGGCCGGGAAGAGCTGGGGGGCGGCCGGGGCCGGGCTGGGGGCGGGCCCTGCCGGGGCCGAGGGCTGCTGGAGCTGCCCCGGGGCACCCCCGGCGGGGGCAAAGGGGCCGGGGGGCCCGGGCAGGCGGTAGTGCCCTGGGAAGGGGGGCATGGGGGCCAGGGCGGGCAGCGGGGCATTGGCCACCGCCCCCGGCGGCACAAAGGGCTCGGGGGGCCGCAGCGCCCCGGGCAGAGTGGCCAGCACAGGCGGGGGCAGCTGTGCCAGGGGCCCGGGCAGCAGCTCCGGGGGGAGGCTCCGCAGCTCCTCGGGCAGGTCCGGCAGCCCCAGGGAGCCCAAATCCGCGCCCTCGGGGCCCCCCGGCTCCAACGCCTTCTTCTGCAGGGGGGGCTTCGGGGCCGTGGGCCGGGGGGGCGGCTGCTTCTTCAGCTCCCTGCGGGAACGGGGAGGGGTCTGGGAGGGGCCGGGCACTGCCCACCCACCAACCCCTCCACACGCACCGGGGACCCTCGAGCACCGCCCCAAGCACCCCAAGGCCCCTCCCAGCTCCCGGGGGGCTCACCAGGCTCCCCCCAAGGTGGGCTCGGGGCAGCACCCACCTCTCGAGCAGCTGCTGCCGGTGGGCCTGGCTGGCCTGGCACGCCGCCCGTGCCCGCTCCAGCAGCTTGGCCGCCTTCCCCTCCAGGTCCGTGTAGAAATCCTTCCCCTCCTGGGACTTCTTCATCAGGTCCTCGTAGGCCTCGTAGGAGGCCACCAGGGTCTGCACGGTGGTGTTCCACCTGGGACAGGGGCAGGGAGCGGAGAGGTGGCATGGGGTGCCAGGATAAGGGTGGGTCCCAGCGCCAGGCACTGGGGGAATCCCACCAGCTGCCCCTGGGCTGGGCACGGGGACAGGACAAAGCCACGGCCCCAGCAGTGGGGTGGGACAGGAGCAGCCAGGGGTGACCCCAGAGCTGTTGTGGGCACAGCCCCCACTCACTTGTGCTCCACCTCGGCCAGGCCCTTGCGCACGGCCGCGTACTTGACGTTGGCGTCGGTCAGGGCCTTGAGCACGTTCTCCTGCGCCGCCAGGTTCTGCTCCAGGTAAACCTTCAGCTGGTCGTACTTCCTGAGCTGCTCCTCAAAGAGCTTCTGCTGGGACAGGGGAGGGTCAGCAGGGCTGGGGCTGGAGGCTCCTGAGGGGACACGGGGTGTCCCCAGCCCCACCTCCACCATCCCCGGCCCCACCTTCATCTCGGAGTGGTCGGTGGTGACCAGCGAGGTGGTGATGTCGTCCTTCTGGATCATCTCCCGCAGCTGCTGCTCCAGGGACATGCGCTGGTCCCGCATCTCCTGCACCTTGGCCAGGATTCTCTTCAGGTTCTGCAGCACCTGTTTGTCATCTGGGGGTGGGACAGGGACAGGGCTGAGCCAGGCCCGAGGAACCACACAGAGCCCGAGGGGTGGGATGCACTGGGGTGAGGAGCCAGCCCCTGGGACAGTGACTGGGTCTCCGTCCTCTCTGTCCCCAGACAGGGCCCCACTTGGCATGTTTCTAGAGGGACGAGCCCCCACCCTGGCCTACACAGACAGTGTCAGTGCCAGGTGACACACAGAACCCCCAGGGGGGCACAAGGAGGGACAGCCCTGCCTCCCCCAGGGGGGCACAAGGAGGGACAGTCAGACCCCCACCGTGGCACAGGGAGGGCAGCTCTGCTTCCTCCAGGCTGGGCTGTGATGGGGACAGCCAGACCCCCAGAGTGGGGTGTGATGGGGACAGCCAGACCCCCAGAGTGGGGTGTGATGGGGACAGCCAGAGCCCCACGGGGGCACAGGGAGGGCAGCCCTGCTTCCTCCAGGCTGGGCTGTGATGGGGACAGCCAGACCCCCGGGGGGGACAAGGAGGGACAGCCAGACCCCCACGGGGGCACAGGGAGGGCAGCCCTGCTCCCCCAGCCCAGGGGGACACACCCAGCCCCCCGAGGGGGCACACTGCAGCCTCACCTTCGCTCAGGCTGGGCGTGGGCAGCGCGGCCCGCACCTGCTCCAGGGGCCCGCCGAGCAGGCGCAGGTTGCCCAGGTGCAGGTTCATGGCGCGGTGCAGCTCCGTGTTGGTGAAACTGGCCTTCTCGTGCAGCTCCAGGTACTTGGAGCACTCCTTGCTCACCTCGGCCAGCCCCGGGGGCGACGCCGGCGCCGGCGGGACCCGCCCCAGCAGCTCCTGCAGCTTCTGCTCCTGCGCCTCGTCCTCCTCCAGCAGGTCCCGGATCTCCTTCAGCGACGCCTCCACGTCCGTGAAGACTCCGGAGAGCACTGGGGGGACACACGGGGGCTGGGGAGGGGCTGGGACACCTCCTGCCTGCTCTGGGCCTGGAGCCAAGCATGGACATGGCATCCTGGGAATAAACCTGGCTGCGGGCAGCCCAGGGCAGGGACATGGCAGCTCTGGGAATAAACCTGGGTCTGGCCCCCTGGGCACGCACCCCCTCGGGGTCACAGCCCTCCCATCCAACAGGCAAAACGCTTTGGGATTCAGGAATTTACACCAGCACAGAAGCAGATGTTGGTGTGGCCATTCCCAACGCCCAGCCCTGAGCAGGGGGCAGTGCCACCCCCAGTGCCCCCAGCCCTGAGCAGGGAGCAGTGCCACCCCCAGGAGCCCCCAGCACTGGGCAGGGGGCAGTGCCAGCCCCAGTGCCCCCCAGCACTGGGCAGGGGGCAGTGCCAGCCCCAGGGGTCCCAACCCCTCACCCTGCATGGACTGGACGAGGTTGCGCACGGTGTCGGGGCGCACGCTGAGCGCCGCACACTTCTCCATCAGCACGGGCGGGATGTGGTTGTACATGTCCAGGTTGTCCACAGTCTCAGGATCCAGCTGCATGGAGTCCATGAACTGGCTGTGGGACAGAGAGGGGCCCCTGAGGGTGGCTGTGTGCCCCCTCCCAAAAGCCTGGGACCACCAGGACCCCTGTGGGCTGGGCCCCACCAGTCCCACTCACGTACTCCAGCACTTCGTTCTTGGCCTCGATCTTGGCCATCACGTCCCGCAGCAGTTTGGCCTTTTCCTCGCTGTGACAGGACAAAACACCCCATGAGTGCAGGGAAGCCTCTGCCAGCATTCCCGAGTCCTCTGAGCCCTGGTCCCCCTGGGGGACCAGCTGGAGCCTTGTCCAGCTGTGGCCATGACTTTGGTCCCCTCCAGCTCCTCCAGCCTGTGGAGCCCGAGCTGGGACAGGGGGCCCTTGCTGGGACCCACCTCCCCATCCCCCTTGGACACACCTGTACAGGGACGAGGCCTCGTGGGCAGCCATGGGCACCAGCTTGGCGAAGATGTCGGGGCCGGTGACCGCGGGGTCCGTGGGGTTCACGGGCAGAGCCTTCACCAGGGGGGCACCTGCGGGACACAGCCCGGCTGGGGTCGCTCCCAAACGGATCCTCCCGCTCAGTCCCAGCAGATCCCTGTCCCTGGGGGTCCCAGAGCCCCCTGGGTGTGCCCCACTGCCCACCTTTGACAGACTGCAGGGTGTCCAGTGCAGGCACGGCCTCGTGGTAGATGAAGTCATTGTCCTTCTTGGCTGAATTGTACCTGGAGTTGGGAAGTGATGCTGTGTCAGGAGGAGCAGGCGCCATTCCTGGCTCCCTGAGGTCGCTCCCACTGGGATCACTCCAGCAGCCGCCCATCCCCAGAGCCCGGGGCAGTGCCAAGCTCTCCATCAGGGGCACCAGGAACACCTCCCTGGCTCCCTGTCCCCCAACATTCCCAAGCCCTGGAGAAGGACAAATACACCCCCGTGGGGTGCCCCATCCACACTCACTTCCCACCGATCACATCCATGGTGAACCTCAGGGCTTCCTGCACAGTTTCGGGCTGGCCCTGTGGAATTGAGAATGGGAATCACTGTCCAGGTGTTCCTGTGTTCCTGAAGCCTCCCAGGCACCTCCCGCCCTGCTCCAGATGGGAACAGACAGGCCTGGAGCCTCTTAAACCCACCCCAAGCCTCCCCTGACAGCCCAGGGCCCAGCTCTGGAGTGGGAATCCCCCAGTCCCTGCTCCCAGGGACACACCTTCGCCAGCTTGATGGCTTCGTTGAGCTTATCCAGAGCACTCTGGAAGTAGATGACCTGTGGAGAGAGCAGGAATGGGGGCTGGCACAGGAGTCCATGTCCCTGCTCTGCATGAGGGCAGCAGTCCATGAGGGCCAGAGCTTCCCAGGGCTCTCCCAGAGCTCCCAGACACCAGCAGGACACAGGACACGGGCAACACACTCATGGGTGTCCAGCGTGCCAACCTCAATCCCCTTCCCAGGACCAGGACACAGAGCCTGGAGCGGATGAAAAGGGATGAGGGCTCCACTTACCCTTTCCCCAAACTTCTGCTGCTCCTCGGCCTGTTTCCCCATGTGCAGCTGCAAGAAAACAGGGATCAGAGCTCTGCAGCTCCAGGGAGAGCTCTGAGGGGGGCAGGACAAGCCCAGGGAGCAGCCCAAGGAGAGAGGGGAGCACAGGGAGAGCCCCCTGATCCTGTCCCACTCACGTGGGCCACAGCAGCGAAATAGTAGATCTTCATCTGAACCAGCTTCTTCCAGTCCTTCTGGATCTTGCCCAGCAGCGAGGCTGTCTCCGAGTTCTCCAGGGCCCTGCAGGCCTCCTTGTAGTAATCCACCACCTGTGGGCAGGGACAGGGCTGGGGGACCCCGGGGACACAGAGCCCAGCTGGGACCAGCCCCAGGATTTGAGTGGGGAACTCAGGGATGTGTCTGGGATCAGAGCCAGGGACTGGCAGCACCACTGGGACACCTGGCCCCAGCCCAGGCTGCTCCAAGCCCCACCCAACCTGGCACTGGACACTTCCAGGGATGGGGCAGCCACAGCTGCTCTGGGAAACCCATTCCAGTCCCTCACCACCATCACAGCCAACAACTCCTTCCCAAAATCCCACCCAAACCTCCCCTCTGGCAGTGGGAAGCCACTCCCTGTGTCCTGTCACTGCAGGCCCTTGCCCAAAGTCCCTGTCCCTGGATTGTGCTGGGAGCAGCTCCTGGAGCTCACCTGGGCACTGATCCGGGCCACAAGGAAGCTCTTCCTGTTGTCCAGCATGGACTTCTCCAGGAGACACTCCTGTGCCTGGCCCTGCCAGGGACAAGAGGGGAATGTCTGATGTCCCCAACCCTTGGAACACCCCAGACCCCAGAAAGACCCACCAGCTCCAGCCCTTCTCCTGAGAGGTCAGTCCCAAAGTGCCTGGAGAGCCCAGGAGTGTCACAGAGCCCTCCCTGACTCCCACTGCCCCCCAGAACCTCCTTTCCGCCCTGCAGGGAACTCAGATCCCACAGACACCTCCCTGGATCCCCAGGAACACCCCACCCTACAGACACAGCTCAGGCTGTCCCAGTGCCCCCAGTTCCCACCAGCATGAGGTTGATGTTGAGGCTGAGGATCTGGTGGCTCATGTCGACGCTGTAGGAGTGTGGGAAGTGATCCCACAGGTAGGTGAAGGCACCGGCAGCACACTGGAAGTGGGTGCAGGAAACCTTCATGCCCTGAGGGATCCCAATTGGTGGGGTTGGAGAACTCTCCCAGACCACGGAGTTCACAGGTGCCCCCAGCACTGCCAAGGCCACCTCTGACCATGTCCCCAAGTGCCACATCCATGGGGCTGTTAAACCCCTGCAGGGATGGGGATCCCCCCCTGCCCTGGGCAGCTGTGCCAGGGCTGGGCAGCCCTTCCCAGGAGGAATTTCCCTCAATATCCAACCCAAACCTCTCCTGGTCCAACTGCAGGCCATTTTCTCTCATCCAGTCCCTTGTTCCCTGGGAGCAGAGCCTGACTCCCCCATGGCTCCACTCTCCTGCACCTCTCAGGTCCCTCCTGACCCCCTCATCCCTCAGTCCCTCCTGGTGCTCCAGCCCCTTCCCCAGCTCTGTTCCCTTCCCTGGTGACGCTCCAGCCCCTCCAGGTTTGGCTCCTGGTGACCCCAAAGCTGCCCCCAGGATTCCAGGTGTGTCATCCCAGTTTCCAGCACAGGGACAGTCCCTCCCCTGTCACAGCCCCGCCTCCAGGTGCTCCCCCATCCCTCCATTACCTCCTCGGACACTCTCTTGTCCATGGCTCCCAGCATGGAATGCAGTGCTCCTGTGGGGACAGGCCAGGGCTCAGCAGGGCAGGGACCCCCGGGATCGGGGCCTTGGAGCAGGAGGAGCCCTGGCTC
The DNA here is from genome assembly GCA_013398505.2 of Rhegmatorhina hoffmannsi. Classification (NCBI taxonomy): domain Eukaryota; kingdom Metazoa; phylum Chordata; class Aves; order Passeriformes; family Thamnophilidae; genus Rhegmatorhina; species Rhegmatorhina hoffmannsi. The sequence goes on from CM031045.1 coordinate 148,590,999, forward strand.
CCAAACCCACGGGAAGGGGGGCCCGGGAAGGGAGGGGGGCCCCGGGAGGGGAGGGGGGCCCGGGAGGGGAGGGGGCCCCGGGAGGGGAGGGGGCCCGGGAGGGGAGGGGGCCCCGGGAGGGGAGGGGGCCCCGGGAGGGGAGGGGGCCCGGGAGGGGAGGGGGCCCGGGAGGGGAGGGGGCCCGGGAGGGGAGGGGGCCCGGGAGGGGAGGGGGCCCGGCCCTCACCCAGGTTGTAGAGCACACAGGCCTGCTCGTACTTGATGTCCTCGTGTGTCACCGCCTTCCCCGAGAAGATCTCGGTCCTGCGGGAAAGGGGGTCAGGGCAAGGCAGCAACCAGGGACCCCTCCAGGAGGAGGATCTGTCGGGAGCCCCAGTCCCCAAAGGATCCCTGGGCAGGGCACGGCTCCCCAAAGGATCCCTGGGATCCCCCCATTCCACCCCGGGACAGGACACTGATCCCTGAGGGTTCCCCAGGACCCTCCTGTACCAGGACCCCATTACCCAAAGGGTCCTTGGGATCCCCCTGTGCCATCCCGGGGCAGGACCCTGTTCCCCGAGGGGTCCCTGGAGCAGCCCCTCCCCAGGGGTGGGCACAGCTCCATCCTGCCTGGCTCAGCCCCCACCCCAGGACCACCCTCCCCAGGCACAGGCCCCCATCCATCCATCCATCCACCCCAACCCCCAACTCCAGGCACAGGCCCCCATCCATGCCAGCCCCTCACCATGTGACGGGCACAGCCCCCCATCCATCCCAGCCCCCCAACTCCAGGCACAGCCCCCCATCCATCCATCCACCCCAACCCCCAACTCCAGGCACAGCCCCCCATCCATCCCAGCCCCCCATCTCTGGGCACAGCCCCCCATCCATCCCAGCCCCCCATCCATCCATCCACCCACCCCAGCCCCTCACCATGTGACGGGCACTGCCGCGTCCTGCCCGGCCCCCATGGGGATGCGGCTCTGCAGGAAGTGCAGCTGGCCCAGGTATTTCCGCAGGGTGCTGCAGCCCTCGAAATCCCTGGGCACGCTGACGGCGCTCTGGGAACCGAGAGGAGGGAGGGGAGAGGAGAGGGAGGCCCCGGGACACGCTGCGGGCGGGGCCGGCACCATCCGGCTGCCCGGGGTGGGGGGGTCTGAGCCCCCTCCCTGTGCCCTGGGGACCCCCCAGAGCTGTCCCTGCTCCCCCTGCCCGGCAGCCCCCGGATCCCCGGGACCACCCCCAGGCTGTTCTGTGGGACACGGCAGGGACAGCAGCAGCTCCAGCCCCACTCCCGGCCCGGGGGCCTCAGGGGGGTCGGTAGAGCCACCCCAAAGCCCCTGCGAGGGTCCCACCCGGGCAGGCCCCGCCTCACCTGCCGGAGCAGCTCCAGCTTCCGCAGCTCCTCGTTGTAGTTCTCCGGGTTCTCCCCGTAATTCTTGAGGACAAACTGGGACAGGGGAGGGCTGTGAGGGGCCTGGAGACCCCCGAGGGGGCAGCGGGAATGGGGGACCCCGGGCTGGGTCGGGGGGCTCAAGGCTGCTGCGGGGAGAGGGGATCCCCCCGTGCCACCCCCGGCCCCATCCCGGCCCTGCCCCGCAGCCCCCCCAGCGCCAACTCCGCTGCCACAGCACCCCCAGATCCCAAATCCAGACCCCTCGGCTCTGCCCTCCCCAGGCACCCCGGCCCGAACCCCCCTGAGCCCCCTCACAGACCCCAAACACCCCCAGAGCCTCCCAGAGCCTCCTCACAGACCCCAACCCCTCCCCCAAAGCCATGACCGCCCCCCTCGCCCCTCCCTCACAGCCCCCCCCGCCTACTCAGGCCCCGCCGCCCCTCCCCGGCCCCACCTTCTTGACGGCGGCGTTGAAGGCGAACTCCCCGGCCTCCTTGAGGTCGAGCCAGATCATGGGCATGCGGGGCACGGCCTCCATGGCGGCCCGGCCGCTCCCGGCCCGCTGATCCCGATCCCGGTCCCGATCCCGATCCCGGTCCCGATCCCGGTCCGGGCCCGCCGGAACCGCGCGCGGGGGATCACGGGACACGCAGTCCGCGCGACACTTCCGATTTTTGTTCCCATGGCGACGCCCCGCCCACCGGTGGGCCGCTCGCGGGGCCACGCCCCCTGGGCGGGTCATGCGATGTTGTCATGGCGACGTCGCGCTCGCTGATAGGTCGGACAGGTGCAACCATGGCGACGTCTCGGGCGCTGATTGGAGGAGACGGATGTTGTCATGGTGAAGCTCCGCCTACTGGGGCGGACCATGAGCTGTTGCCATGGCGACGCCGCGCTCGCTGATAGGCGAGAACGGATGTAACCATGGCAACGTCTCGGGCGCTGATTGGAGGAGACGGGTGTTGTCATGGCAAAGCTCCGCCTACTGGGGCGGGGCGGTCCCCATTGTGGCCCCACGTGACCGGTGCTGTCCGGGCCTCTCATTAATTACTCGGCTAATTATCCCTTTCCCACCTCCCCCGATTCCCTCAACGCCGTGACGTGACCGAGGGCTCCAGGACCTCCCCCTGCCAGGCCTGTTCCAACAACGCGGAACGACCTAAATGGCAGTTCTTACCCTGCAA
>CM031045.1:148604226-148620054 GCA_013398505.2 Rhegmatorhina hoffmannsi
AGGTTTCTGGCTCTTGGCTCGGGGTGGTGGTGGAGCCAACACACTCCACAGTGGCCATGGCCTGTGGTGTGTCCAGATCCTTCCCTGCTCCCACACCTTGTGGGACACACAGGCCTGGATTTAGGGATGCCAGGTGTGGATTGGGCATGGCTGGAGCACAGGGTGATCCCTGTCTGAACCCTGGGACACAGCAGGGTCTCCAAGGATGGTTCCCCCTGGTTCCTGCTCCCCAGAGCCTCCTCCAGCAGCAGAAATTCCACAAGGCCAACAATCCCACAATGGAATTGTGTTGATCAGGGTGTTTTCCCAGCACTGACCTGGGAGTTTGTTTCATCCAGTGTTTGGATTCAGAGATTCCAGTCTCGGTCTCTCCAATCTTCACTCAGGGTGGAGTTTCACTCCCCACATTCCCAGTTGTGACACTTCCTGGGCCACTTCCAGCTCTCTGGGATGCAGGTGATGAGCCAAATCCCAGGGAGCTGCATGGAGGAGCCTTGGCCACATGGAATGTGGGGGCACTTGAGTAGATGTTGGAGCATCCAAGCTCCCATTGCCAACTGGGAAAGGGTTGGGATGTTCCTCTGGCAGAGTGGGAGGGGGGTGGACCTCAGATTCGAAGGGAAAGGCCACAGTGGGGTTTTCCAAGGCTCCGTGCTTGTTCCCAGGTGGGTGCTGAGGAGCTCTGCTCCCTGCTCAGCCAAGTCTTCCAGATTGTTTACACCGAGTCCACCATCGACTTCCTGGACCGCGCCATCTTCGACGGGGCCTCGACGCCGACTCGGCACCTGTCCCTGCACAGCGGTGGGTCCGGCCTGGCCGGGGGTGTTCCCACCAACCCCCCATCCAGCACCTCTGCCAGGCCACAATCAGGGAATGGTGGGGGATGGAAAAGCCTCGGAGACCCCCAAGCCCACCTGTCCCACACCCCTAACCCACGTCCCCAGATGCCACATCCACATGGAAGTAAAATCCCTGCAGGGATGGGGACTCCACCCTTGCCCTTGGCAGCCTGGGCAACTCTTTCCATGAGGAATTTTCCCAGGCTCCAACCTAAACCTCCCCTGGCACAGCCTCTCATCCTGTCACCCATTCCCAGCCTCTCCCCTTCCAGCAGAGTCAGGAATCCCTTTGTGTTGCTCCTGGGCTGGGATATCACCATGTTGGTGCCTCCCACGCTTCATATCCCAAATTTTTGTCCTTGCAGATGACTCTTCCACCAAAGTGGATGTGAAGGAGCCCTTCGAGGCAGACGCCAGCACTTTGTGAGTGAGCCGTGGCCCCTGGAGCCGGGATTAGCCCCGGATCTGCTGCCCTTGGCACGGGGGGAAGCTCAGCCCAGCCCCCAGGGGGTGTTGGCACAGGTCCTGTCCAGCCCTGGATTGTCCTGCCCTCAGCATTCCAGGGAAAGTCACGTCCACAGCGAGCAGTCCCTGTGTCAGCACAGGATGGGTCATCAGCCCTGCTGGAGCTGGGAGAAGGGTTTTCCCAAAAAACTCCTCTGTTTGGGAAACTTTTCCCTCCTGGAGAGCTGGAAACATCAACAGTGTTTGGGGGATGAAATCCCAACAGACAATCCCTCAGTTGACATGAAGGGATGCTCTTGGAATGTCCACCATGGAGGGATGCTCTTGGAATAGACATTAAGGGCTGTTCTTGGATTGTCCATCATGGAGGGATGTTCTTGGAGAACCCAACTTTGAGTAATGCTCTAGAAATGTTTAACGTGAAGGAATTATGAACATTGCTGGAAATTTGCACAGTTCACCCCAAAATGAGGAGTTTGGGGGATTTGTCCTTGTGCTGGTCCAGTGAGGAAGCAGCTGGAGGGATAATTCCCATGTGGGGCTCTGTTGTCACTGGGTCACCAGACCAGTGTTTGTTTCCATGAGAGCCTTGGGGCGCCCTGGGGGCTCACGGAGTCATGGAATATCCTGGGCTGGGAGGGCCCCCAAGGATCATGGTCCACCTCCTGCCCCTGCACAGCCCACCCCAAATTCCCCCCTCCACGTGTCCCCCAGCCCCTCCATGCCCGTGTCCGTGTCAGTTCCTTCCCAGACACCCTGGAGGCAGGAGACACGTCCCCGTCGTCGCTGTCGGCGCGCCCGTCCCCGCACGTGACCACGGCGAGCGAGAGCGAGCTCAGCACCACGGCCACAGAGCTGCTCCAGGACTACATGATGACGGTGGGGCCTGGGATTGACCCTCAGGGGGCTGGGACAGTCCTGGGTGTTTGGATTGTGGCCTCCGTGTGAGGGATGTGGAGAGCAGGAGCAGCTCATCCTCCTCCTTCCCAGCCAGGCTGGGCCTGGAGGGCCTGACTGTCGGCTCATGTCTTGGAGTCATGGATGGTTTGGGAGGGAAGGGAACTTTCAGATCAGCCAGTTCCAACCCCCTACTATGGGCAGGGACCTTTCACTATCCCAGGTTGCTCCAAACCATATCCAGTCTTGGACACTCCCAGGGATGGGGCAGCCACAGCTGCTCTGGGAAACCCATCCCAGTCCCTCCCCACCCTCCCAGGCAGCAATTCCTTCCCAATATCCCACCTGTCCTTGCCCTCTGGCACTGGGAAGCCATTCCCTGTGTCCTGTCCCTCCCTCCCTTGTCCCCAGTCCCTCTCCAGCTCTCCTGGAGCCCCTTCAGGCCCTGCCAGGGGCTCTCAGGTGTCCCTGGAGCCTTCTCTTCTCCAGGTGACCCCCCCAGCTCTCCCAGCCTGGCTCCAGCCCAGAGGGGCTCCAGCCCTGGGGCATCTCCGGGGCCTCCCCTGGACTTGCTCCATCTCCCACAGGAGCATCCCCACCTTTGTCCCCTTCCCCCTGTCCAGAGCCATCCCTATCCATAAGTCCCGGCCCCAGTGACACCCACAGCCTGTCCCTGCTTTCCCATTGGGATGAGCAGGTTCCTGGCTGCAGCCAGTGCCATTCCCCCACCTTCCCACTGACCTGGTGCCACGGGTGCTGTCCCCCAGCTCCGGACCAAGCTGTCCTCCCAGGAGATCCAGCAGTTCGCGATGCTGCTCCACGAGTACCGGAACGGCGCCTCCATCCACGAGTTCTGCATCAACCTCAAGCAGCTCTACGGGGACAGCAGGAAATTCCTGCTCCTGGGTGAGTGCTGGGACCTGCACAGAGCGGGAGAGCCCCAGGGATGGGAACAGTGTTGAGGGATGGGATTGTGGGATGAAGGGGTGGGGGCACAGGGAGGCCTTGGGGTCTCACCACACAGTGGGAATGTCCCAGTCCATCTCTCCTGGTCCATCTATCCCACATTATCCTAGTTTGAGCTTCCCCCCTGGAGCTGCTTCCTGTGGAGCATCTGGGAACCTCCTCTCAAACCAGGGAATCTTCTCCAGAACCAAGAAACCTCATTCAGAACCAGAGAGTTTAATCCAGACCTAAGAACCCCTCCCAAACCTGGGGACCTCTCTGTGTCCAGGGAATTTCCTCCAGACCAGGGACATTTAAACAACCTGGGCTTGAATGTCTTGGTCCTCTCACCTGGTCTTTAATATCCAAGGAAAACAGGCCAGGAATTTAAAATTTCCCCCAGTGATCCAAGCAGTGTGTCTCACCTGGGCCCCACTGGCCCTTGGGGACACTGAGGGGACAGGACAGATGTCCCTGATGGGACAAATTACTGGGATAAGGTTAGCAAAGCTGAGCAAGATGTCGGGTGAGGAATTAGATCCTGTGGAGCTTGGAAAATCCCCCTTGAGCTGGATTTTGCCCTCAGTAGGCAGCGGCCACAGGCCCCAGGTGTGAGTGGGATGCCCTGGAGGTCCCCATGCCCCCCAGAGAGGCTCCAGGGTTTTTTGGGAAGGCTCAGGAGCCTCGGGAACACCATCCAGGTGAGGAATCCCACAGATACCTGCCCGGGGATGCATCTCCATGTGCCGCATCCAGCCCCGTCCGTGCTCTGTCCCCGCTCCAGGCCTGCGCCCCTTCATCCCGGAGAAGGACAGCCAGCACTTCGAGAACTTCCTGGAGACCATCGGGGTGAAGGACGGCCGGGGCATCATCACGGACAGCTTCGGGCGCTACCGCCGCTCCCTCGGCGCCGCCTCCGCCTCCAACGGCACCGGCGCCGCCGGCAGCTCCGACGAGCAGTCCGTGCCCTCCGAGGAGGACGAGTGGGACAGGATGATCTCCCACATCAGCAGCGACATCGAGGCGCTGGGCTGCAGCCTGGACAGGGACTCGTCCTGAGGGAACGGGGGCTGCACCCGGGGGGGGCCCGGGATACGGAGCTGCTCCCGGGGGAGCTGCCCTTGGAGGGACATGGAGCTGCCCCCGGGGGGAGCACCAGGATACGGAGCTGCTCCCAGGGGGAACACAGAGCTGCCCCCAGGGGGAGCTGCCCTTGGAGGGACACCAGGATACGGAGCTGCTCCTGAGGGGAACACAGAGGTGCCTTTGGGGGACATGGAACATGGACCTGCCCCTGGGGGGATTCCAGACTTGTCATTGGAGGGATACCAGGATACGGAGCTGCTCCTGAAGGGAACACAGAGGTGCCTTTGGGGGGCACCAGGATATGGAGCTGCCCCCAGGGGGAACATGGACCTGCCCCTGGAAGACCCTGGAGTGACCCAGGAACACCAACCTGCCCTTGCTGGGGACACAGAGCTGCCCTGGACCATGGACCCTTCTCCCGCAGGATTTGGGGCTCCAGCAGGATGGAATCACCCTCCCCTGTCCTTGGTAACGGCACTGGGGGCAGGAGCATCTCCAGTGTGGATTCGGGGGACAGAGCTGGGTTTGGGGTTTGGATTTTTGGGGGCAGATCTCTCCTGAGCATCGGGATCTCCTCCCACAGGGACAGCCCTCCTGAGGGCAGGGATCTCCTGAGCCTCAGGATGTGCCTGCCCCAAGTTTACAGTTTGCACAGCAGGTCCCCCATAACTGTCCCCCACCCCCAATGAAGTTTTGCCACAATGTGAATCATTCCACCCTCGTCCCTGGTGTCGAACATTCCAGAACATTCTGGCTCCCCCAGGCTGGGATTCCACACAATCCCCCCTGCCCATTCCGGGGGTCCTGGTGTGGGCAGGAGCTCGGGGAGGGGGGGGTGCTGGGGCACCCCAGGGCTGAACCAGGACACCCCATCTATCTGCCCCCCCGAGGGGGGTCCCCAGGTACTCCCCAGCTGCTCCCGGGGGGCTCTGCCCCCTCAGTGGGTGCCCCAGGGGAGGGGGGGCCTGGCTCTCTTCCCCCAGGCAGACACTGACTCAGCAGTGTGGGGGATCCGGCACCTCCAGCACATTCCAGTGGCTTCAGCCCCAAATCCCCCCCTGCCCCTCCCAGCACCTTTAACCCTTCTCCACCCAGCACTCACCAACAGCCTTACTGGTGTGCCCCCAGTTTACCAACACCCGTAACTGGTGTGTGCCCCCCCCCCTCCCCGGTCTCCTTCACCTCCCGGGGGTCCCCCAGCCCCAGCCCTGCCTCTCCTGGGAGCTGAGAGACCCTGGGGACTCACCTGGGGGGCACAGGGGGGCCCCTCCCACTATGAGGCTGAGGAACTGGGGAGCAGGAGGGGGACAAAGCAGGGGGACCCTCGGAATTTGGGGAGCAGGAGTTCCCTCCTTCCCTCCCCAGCACTAAGAGCTGGGAATGGGGTTCCTGCCCATCATTAAACGCTTTCTGAAATTGTGGATTTCAGGGAAACCCCCACTTTGACAGGATTCCTGAGAGCTCCAAACAGCTCATGGGGGAGATGGAAGTGGTTTTATATTTCCTTGGGAAATGGGATTTAATTCTGGGAATAACCCAGAGCTGTAGTGTCCTGGCAGGTCTCTGCCACCTCCCCACCACCCCCCTAAATGTGGGGGGTTGTTGGGAACACCCTGGGGCACTGTCACACACCTCCCCCGAGCACCAGGAGCCCCCCAGATCTTGCCCACCCCCGTGTCCCTCCACTTCTCCCAGTTACAACCCTGGGCACTGCCCTCCCAATCCCACTGCTGGAAAAGGGGCTCCCTGGAACCCCCAAATCATCACAGGGAAGGCCAGGTGCAATCCAAGGGGTGCATGAGGCCTTTATTGAGCGGTCCAGAGGAGGAGGAGGAGGATGGGGGGCAGGAGGAAGGACTGGGGGGGCTCTGTGCATCTATACAGGGGGGCCGGGACAGCCCCGGCCGCTACATGGTCAGTTCCTGTGGGAGAGACACCGAGTCAGGGACCCCCACCCTGCTGGGAAGGGGTCCCAGCCCCGGCTGCCAGGGAAGGGGGGGGGTCCCGGCCCCCAGGGAAGGGGGCTCCCCCCGCAGCCCCCCACTCACCATGATGGCATTGACGATGTCGTTGTTGTTGTGCCGCAGCGCCCGCACGGCTTTGGGGCGCGACACGTTGGCCTGGGCCATCACCAGCTCGATGTCCCGCACCTCCAGCCCGGTCTCGTCCACCTGTGGGGGGCACAGGGCTGTCACACCCCCACGGCACCCACCCAGGACTCTGGGGGTCCCTGCATGCCCCCTACCAGAACACAGGACCTTGGCCTGGGCCATCCCCACCTCTGTGTCCTGCACCTCCAGCCCTGTCTTGTCCTACCTGAGAGGGGGTTGACACCACTTGCCCCCACCAAGACTTCCCCAGGACTTTGAGTGTCCTCAGCACCCACCCTGGGTCCCTGGGGGTCCCTCAGCACCCACCCTGGCACCCCCTCAGCACCCACCCTGGGACCCCCTCAGCACAACCCACAGAGCACAAGACTCAACCTGAGCCACCCCCAGCTCCTCCCCCAGGGGAGGGACAGCTCCATTAGCCCACCAGAACAGCCCTGGGGGTCCCTGAGCCCCCCAGCACCCACCTCCTCCTCCTCCTCGCTCTCCTCCTTGATGGCAAGCGCAGGGGCCGTGTCGGTGACCAGGGCCGAGTGTTCCAGGGGCACCTTGAACTTCTCGGCCGCCGCTTTGTGCACTTGCTGGGACAGGTCCTCGATCTGGGGGACAGGGCAGGGGTCAGCACCAGCCCCCCCCGTGGCCCAGGCTCCCCCCAGGGCCCCCAGGCCCACCTTGGCCTCCCCAAAGACGATGTAGATGTCGGAGGCCGGGCTCTTGAACACGTCGGGCTTGGAGATGACGAACAGGATGTTCTTGGACTTGCGGATGGTGATGCGGGTGACGCCGTGGATCTGCCGCAGCCCCAGCTTGGACATGGCCTGGGGGCACCGGGGGGCACAGGGTGACCCCCTGCGCCCCAGCCTGGGGGGGCTGCACCCCCCGTGACCCCCCAAATCCATGGGGTAATGGGGAAACCAGGGATGGGCATTGTTGTCCCCTGTCATGGCCAGGATGGGCCCCCCAGCCCACAGTGGGGACACCCAAACCCACCCCAGTGTGGCCTGGAGACCCCCAGAGTGGGGACTGTTGAACCTCAACGCCCCAGACATGATCCCCCTCGAAATCTGAGGTGGGATAAGGACCCCGAGCCCGAGGGCTGCCACCAACCCCACCCCAGTGTGGCCCAGGGACCCCCGAGTGGGGACCTGACCCGCAACACCCCAGAACTTGTTCCCCCCAAACCCTGGGATGTGGTGGAGACCCCAGCCCTACAGTGAGCCGAGCTCCATGGGTGACCCCCACCCCACAGGGATCTCCTGGGACCCCCAGCCCCCCCAGGGACCTCCCGCTCCCCCCAGGGACCCCCCACCTTCCGGGCCTTCTTCTCGCTGCGGCTCTGCTTGGCCTTGCTCAGGGGCTCCTCGCTGGGGCCAAGTGCGTGGCCAAGGGGCACCTGCAGAGAGGGGCAGTCAGGGGGGCCCCCAGCACCCCCAGGGGGGTCCCCCCACCCCTGACCCCCCAAACCCCCACCTGGGGCTGGGCAGGGGCCGGCTCCGAGCCCTCGGGCTCCTCCAGCTCCGGGATGGACTCGTCGTTGCTCTCTGACTCATTCCCGGACCCTGGGGATGAAGGGGGTGGTGAGAGGGGTCCCCCAGACGCCCCAGTCCCAGGAGAGGTCCCCCAGAGTCCCCCCTCACCTCGGTGGTTGGGCTGGCAGCGCTGGGGGGCTGGGGGCGCCGGCTCGGCCCGGGGGGTCTCAGCCTCACTGGACGAGCTGGACTCCGACTGCAGAGACCCCCGGGGGGGCCCCCGGGCCCCCCCAGCCCCCAGTGCCCCTGCCCGGCCCCGGGACTCCGGCTCCTTCTGTGGGGAGGGCTGGGGGGCTGCAGGGGCACGGGGGGCTGAGCTGGGGGGAGTCCCAAAGCTCCACTGCTCGCCCCCATCACCCACCCTGGGACCCCCCCAAAGGCACCTCCAGCCCCCCAGGTGCCCACCCTGCTGCCAAGAAATACCCCATGGGGGGCTGAGCTGGGGGGCTCCCCAAAACCGCCTATGGGGGTGAACCCTCCCCTCACTCCCATCACCCACCCGGGGATGCCCCACCCCCAAAGCATTCCCGGCCCCCCCGGGTGCCCACCCTGGTGGTCCCAGGCAATGCCCCCATGGCCGTGGGCGGGGAGATTGAGCTGGGAGGGCCCTCAAAGCCTCACCCCCATAGGGCTGAACCCACCCAGGGACCCCTCCAGCCCCCCCAGGCAATGCCCACCCCAGTCCCACAGCCACAGGGGGGTCGGGGGTCTCTTACCTTCGAGGTGCTTCCTGGAGGGGGGCGGCCCCGAGGGGCTCTCCTGGCCCGGGACAGGCCGGGGAGGGGCGGGGGTCGGCAGGGACACGGCGGCGGGAGGAGGCACTTGGCTGAGTTTGGGGGGCACAGGGCGGGGGGGCTCAGGAGGGGTCAGCTCGGGGGGGGGCCCTGGCTGAGCCCCCACAGCGGGCAGGGGGCTGCAGGAGACCCCCCGCATCACCTCCTGCTGCTCCTGCTGCTCTGGGGGAGCTGGGGGGGATCTTTGGGGGCCGGGGGGGCGTGGGGGGCTGCCCTCCCCTGAGACTTTGGCATGGGTGCCCCCCTCAGCGTGGCCGGGGGGCTCAGGGCCCGGCCGGGGGCTGGGGGGCTCCTGCAGCGGCGGGGGCGGGTCCCCGAGGGCCCCCCGGGGCAGGGCGGTGACCCCCGGGCCGGCCCCGAGCCCCGAGAAGGCACCGGGTGGGGGGAGCAGTTCTGGGGGCGCCGGGGGGGTCCCCACAAACACCTCCCGCTCCGAGGCCGTGAACAGCGGCGGGGGGGCTGCGGGACCCTCCTCCTCCTCCTCCTGCTCCCGGCCGGGGGCGCGGGGCGGGCCGGGGGGCGCGGGCAGCGGGGCCGCCTCCCCCGCGCTGTCCTCGGGCGCCGTGAAGAAGCTGGAGTCGGTCCGGGAGCGCGACGTGTCCAGCGGCTCCGGCCACGAGTCCTCGGACGAGGCCGTGGCCGCGTCCCCCCAAACCTCGGGGGGCTCCGGGGCGTCCCCGGGGGGCTGGGACAGCGTCCCCCGCTCCAGGGGACACGGCGGGGACTCGTGGGACGGGGCCACTCCAGCTGCCAGTGCCACGGGGGACACCGCCTGGAGGGGGGGGCTCGGGGTCACCGCGGTCACCAGGTCAGTGGCCGTGGTGTCCATCAGGCCGGGGGGCACTGGAGTCACCAGGCTGGTGGCCGCAGTGGCCTTGTCATCCAGGGGGGTTGGTGTCACCAGGTTGGTCTCCGTGGTGTCCCTTGGGCTGGGGGTCACTGGGTCAGTGTCCACAGAGTCCATCTCGTCCAGGGGGGTTGGTGTCACCGATGTCACCAAGTTGGTGGCCATGGAGTCCTTCAGGGGGCGTGTCACCGATGTCCCCACATCAGTGGGCACACCATCCTTCAGGGGGGGTGTCACTGATGTCCCCACATCAGTGGGCACAGCATCCTTCAGGGAGGGTGTCACCAATGTCCCCACATCAGTGGGCACAGCATCCTTCAGGGGGGGTGTCACCAATGTCCCCACATCAGTGGGCACAGCATCCTTCAGGGGGGGTGTCACCAATGTCCCCACATCAGTGGGCACAGCATCCTTCAGGGGGGGTGTCACCAGGTCACTGTCCACAGTGTCCATCTTGTCCAGCAGGCTGGGGGTCACCGGTGTCACCAGGTCAGGGGCTGTGGTGTCCATCTCATCGGGAGGGCTTGGTGTCACCAGTGACACCGTGTCGGTGGCCTCAGTGTCCGGTGGGGTCGGTGTCACCAGGTTGGTGGCCCCTGCAATCGGCTCAGCCAGCGGGGTCGGTGTCACCATGTCACTGGCCAGAGTGTCCAGCTCATCCAAGGTGCTGGGTGTCACCAGTGTCACCAGATCTGTGTCTGCAGGGTCTGGTGGGCTGGGTGTCACTGGGCTGGTGGCTGTGCTGTCCACCAGGGTCGGTGTCACCACATCAGCATCCGGCTCATCCAGTGGAGTTGGTGGCACTGCTGTCACCATGTCAGTGGCCACAGTGTCTGTCTCACCAGGTGGCACTGGGCTGGTGGCCACAGTGTCCATCTCCTCCAGGGGGGTTGGTGCCACAGGTGTCACCAGGTCAGCATCCACAGTGTCCATCAGGCTGGGGGTCACCACTGTCCCCAGGTCAGTGCTCAGAGCAGGTGGCACTGATGTCTCCAGGTCAGGGTCTGCAGTGTCCACCAGGCTGGGTGTCCCCTCGGTGGTCTCAGTGTCCATCCCATCTGTGGGGGTCGGTGTCACCGATGTCCCCAGGCTGGTGGCCGCAGCGTCCAGCTCACCGTGGCCATCAGGGCTTTCTGTTCTTCCTGTGCTGAGCTCAGTGTCACTGTCACCATCATTGTCACCATCACCATCATTGCCACCTCCAGGGCCATCCTGCGGCTCCCCATTGGCCCCCCCAAGCTGGTGGCTCTGGGGGTCCCTGGCGCAGAGTGGGGGGGGCTGAGGGACATCACCAGTCACTGTTGGCTCTGTGTGAGGTCCCTGTCCCAGCGCCACCACTCCAGAACCTTCTGTCACTTCCACCTCCTCGGAGGGCCCTGGGGGAGACCACCCCCCTGCCCGGGGGACAGAGGTGTCACCGTCCAGCTCCGTGTCCCCTCCAGGGGTGGCCGGGGGGGTCCCTGTGGGTCCGGGGTCGGGTCCCTCTGCCGGGGGGTGGCCCGGGGGCCCGGCGTGCAGGAGCAGCTCCACGCCGGGGGTGGCCGTGGGCACCGGGGGGGTGCCCGGGGGGGTGGGCGCGCCCCCCGCGTGGCGCTCGGTGCCGAACAGCCGCTCGTCCTCGTCCCCGTCGTAGGCGGCCGAGTCGGACGAGGCGTCGGTGTCGTCGCGGAAGGCGAAGGCCTCGTCCCCGCCCTCGGGGATGGAGCTCTCGGACAGCGAGCGCAGGAAGGAGGCCGAGGTGCTGCCTTCGTCCTCCTCCTCCTCCTCCTCGCCGTCGGCGGGGCCGGCCCGGGGGGAGATCTCCACGGCCTCGGCCTGGAACAGGAGGCTGCCCCGGAACGGGAGCAGCGCCGCCGGGATCAGCCCCGACACCTCGTCCTCATCCTCATCTTCCTCCTCCTCCGGCGTCTGCCCGTCCTCATCCTCCTCCTCCTCGCAGCCCGGCGGGGCAAAGGAACCGTCCTCATCCTCATCCTCTTCATCCTCCTCCTCCTCAGGGGACAGCGGGGGAAAGGCCGGGGGGTCCCCCAGGCCGAGGGGCAGTGCCAGGGTCCCCCCCAGCCCCTCGGGGTCCCCCTCGGGGTCCCCCAGCCCTTCGGCCTCGGCTGCCAGGTTGGGGGAGCAGGACGGGGAGGTGCTGGCGGTGCCCGAGGACCCCCAGCTACCCCCCTCGGCCGTCATGTAGGACCCCGACGGGGAGGTGGGGGGCGAGCACAGCCCCTCGCTGTCGCCGTCCGTGGGCTCCTCGGGGGGCGGCCGCGCCCCCCCGGCCCGCACCGGCGTCGAGGGCGCCGTGAAGAAGAGCTCGGGGTCGAGCGCGGGGGGGCGACCCGGGGGCGGCTCCTTGGGGGGCGCGGGGAAGGGGCAGGGCCCGGCGGGGCCGCCGCGGGGCTCGGGGGGCGCGCAGTGGGTCTCCTCCCCCATGACGATGCGCGTGTCCAGGGGGGCTGCGGGCGGCGGGGGCCGGCACGGGGAGCCGGGGGGGGCGGCGGCGGCGGGGCCGGGGTCGCAGCTCGCCCCCTCGGGGGGGGGACGGGCCTCCTCCTTGGCCGGCATCGGCGGGGGGGCTGCGGAGAGAGGGGACAGCCCTGAGTGCCGCAGACCCCCCCGGTCACCAGGGACAGAAGAGACTCCGCCCTCTGTCAGTGCCACGGACCCCCAGGGTCACCACGGAGAAGGGACCCCCCCGTTCTCAGTGCCATGGACCCCCACGATCACCAAGGACCCCCAGAGTCACCACAGAAAGGGGACGCCCCCATTTTCAGTGCCATGGACCCCCAGGGTCACCGCAGGACTGGGGAGGGGGCACCCAGGGGGTGTTGGTGTCACCCCGCCCATCCAGGGATGGGAGAACGGGGTGACCCCCACCCAGAGCACCTGCGGGGGTGGGGGGTCACGGGCAGCTCCCCCTCCTCAACCCCCTCCCTGCGGGGGCGCAAAAGGCTGCAGCTGAACCGGGGGGGCTCCAACCCAGACCCCCAACCGGGGGGGGTGTCTCTGGTGGGTGGGGAGAGCACCCCAGCCCCCTCCCCACGGAACCCCGTGCCCTCCTTGCGCTGAGTTCGGGGCTGGAGGCGGCCCCTTCTCCCCCCCAACACCCCAAATCCTTGTGGGACCCCCCCACGTTACCCGGACCCCTTCCCCCATCACCTGAGACCCCCTCCCTTTACCTGCGCCACCTGCCCCGTTACCCGGGGCCCCCCCCGCACCCCCTGGGCCCCCCCCGCACCCCCTGGGCCCCCTCCCGGTTACCTGAGCCCCCCGGGGGTGGGTCCATGTGGCCGCAGTGTCGGGACCCCCAACCAGGAGCGCGGTCCCCCCACCCGGAGGGGGCTTAAAGGGGAGGGGGTGGGGTCAGCGCGGGGCGTGCCGGGAGGGGGCGGGGCCTCGGGTAATTACGGGGCAGGTGCCGCCCCCCCTCCCCCCCCAGTCTGAGATGGTTCAGTCCAACCCCCCCGCACGTGCTGGGGGGGACCCCCGAAAGGTCCATTGTGGGGAGTGTCACCCCATCAAGGGGATCCTGTGCCCCCCTCCCACCCCCCGGTGCCATTTGGGGGGACGATTGTGCCCTAAGACGTGGGGGTGCTGCTGGGACCCCCCTAGCGCAGCCCTCCCCCACCCCTGCCTGGCCGGGGCACCCCCACACTCTGGGGGGTGTTTTGGGGTCCCCACACTCCCACCTGGCACGCGGTTCCCTCGGTCCCCCCGGAGGGGATGCCCTGCCCTCCCCCGCACGAATCGGGCCCTCATCCCGTTCTGGGTCCCCCCCCAGACTCGGCCCTGAGGCACAGGGGGAGGTGACACTGGGGTGTGTCCCTCCCCCCGGCAGGTGACAGCCCCCCCCCGGGGACACCGGGCCGGGGTGACCTTGGGCCGTGCCCGGGTTTGCCCACGCGGTGGTCTCCGAGGGGATCTGAGTCGGCCCCCGGACCACCCAGTACAGGGTGGGGTGGGGGACAACCCGCTGCGGACCCCGCGGGGGCTCCTGGGAGGTGAGGGAGGGAGGGGCGGCCCCCAGGTGGGGTCCCCAAAGTCCCCCCCGGCCGGGCCGGAGCCCCCGACTGTGCCGGGCCCGCAGCCCCGGCCCCGCATCCTGCAGCTCCCGCTCCATCCTCATCCTCCGGCTCCGTCATTCCAGCCTGTCCTTCATCCCCCAGCTCCATCCTCATCCCTTCTTCTGCTCTGCCCTCCATGGCTCCCTCTCCATCCTCATCCTCCGGCTCCATCATTTCCACCCTGTCCCTCATTCCCCCCCTCCATCCTCATCCTCCGGCTCTGTCCTTCATCCCTCTGCTCCATCTTCACCCTTCCATCCCGCACCCCTCCCGCTCGCTCTGTCCTTCATCCCCCCGATCCATCCTCATCCTCTGGCTTCATCGCCCCGCTCCTCTCCATCCCTCCCCGTCCTTCATCTCTCCATCCGCAGCCACATCCCTCGGCTCCCTTTCTTCCCGCTCCCTCCTCATCCTCCCGCTCCCTCCTCATCCCCCCGCTCCCTCCTCATCCTCCCGCTCCCTCCTCATCCTCCCGCTCCCCCCTCCTGCCCTCTCCCCGCTCCTGCCCGCGCCCCCCCGGCCTCACCTGCCTGCGCTCCCTCCGGCATCCCGCTCAGGGTGTCCGATGGCCCCCCCGGGCTCTCAGCGCTGCTCCGGTGTCGGCGCTGCCCGCGGCCCCCCCGGCCCGGCCCGGCCCCCCCCGCTCGGGCGGACGCGGCTGCGGCGGCAGCGCCGGAGCATCAGCGGGGCGGGGGCGGGGGGGGGCGCGGGGGGGCTCGGCCCCGTCCCCCCGCTGATGTCAGCGGGAATCGCGGCCCGCCCGGCCCCGCTCTGTCGCGATACAGCGATTGTGCCGGAGGGCGCTGCGGCGGGGAGGGGTCGGGGGGGCTCAGGGCCCACCCAGCGCTTGCATCAGCCGCGGGGGGGGCGGGGGGCGGCGCCGGGCTCGGTGTCCCCACTTTGTCCCTTCAAAGAGGGGGCTGAGCCTCCCGCAGCTCCCGGGGGGGACACACAGGGCGGAGCCCCCCAAAAGAGTCTGCGCGCGTGGTGACACCGCGGGTGGGAGGGGGACACGGCCCCGCGTGTGGCCCGCGTGTCCCCAGAGCCCCCCCTGTCCCCCGGGGGTGCAGGGGGGGGACAGGGCTGTGCGTTGCCATGGAAACGTCCCCCCCTCCCCCCCCCCGCCGTCTCACCCTGAAGATGAGGAGGGAGGAGGATGAGAAGGGGTCCCTGGAGGGGGGGGGTGGGAACAGA
Source organism: Rhegmatorhina hoffmannsi (assembly GCA_013398505.2). NCBI lineage: Eukaryota > Metazoa > Chordata > Aves > Passeriformes > Thamnophilidae > Rhegmatorhina > Rhegmatorhina hoffmannsi. Next base: position 148,618,986 of record CM031045.1, read on the forward strand.
CGGGTGGGACGGGGGTGATGCCCAGGGGGCACCGAACACCCCCAGGGCCTGTCCGGGCTGGGGATGTGTCACCCCGCGGCCCGGACCCCCCAAAAACACTACGAGGAGCTGATGAGGCAACGGGCACGTGGAGCGCTGCCAGGGCTGCCCCGGGCACTGTCTGTCACCCCCCCCCGGGCACTGACTGTCACCCCTCGGGCATTGTCTGTCACCCCTCCCCCCCCGGCACTGTCTGTCACCCCCCCGGCACTGTCACCTCCCCTGGCACTGTCCCCCCCGCCCCGGGCTGGCACCGAGGCCGTGCCCGCGCTGCCGGTGCCAGGCACAGCCCCAGCCCCGGCGGTGACTCAGCAGCTCCGGCCCCGCAGGGTCCCCCCTGTCACCCTGTGTGTCCCCGCGGGGGTGGCCGGGGCCGGAGGGGCCCCGGGCCAGGTGGTCGCTAATCTGTCCCTAAAGCCCTTCCCGGCCCCCCGAGGTTCTCCTGAGCCACCTTGTCCCCTCCTCCGTGCGGGGACACGTGGCCCGAGGGACAGGGGGACACTGTGGAGGCTCCGGGCCGGAGAAAGACCCCCCCCAAATCTCGGGTCCTCTCGGTGCCCCCTCCCCACCCCCAGTGCCGGGCCAGCCCTGTCCCTGTCCCTGTGCCCATCTCCAGGGGGGGACAATCCCGGGATAATCGGGAATAAAGGTCGGGTGGCTCCTGATCCCGATCCTGGCTCAGACTGGCGGCCCCGGCCACGGGGGAGGGGGGACATGGAGGGCGGGTCCCCCCCGGGAACGGGCACAGCCACGTGCCACCAACACCGATGTCACCTAGCACTGATGTCACTTGACCCCGATGTCACCCAGAATGATGTCACTTGACCCCACTGTGACCCATCCCCACTGTCACCCGTTCCCAGTGCCACCCATCCCCCTCTGTCACCTGGCACTGATGCCAAGAGCCGCAATGTCACCTGGCACTGATGTCACCCATCCCCAATGTCACTTGGCCCCAGTGCCATTTGACCCTGATGCCAACTGGCACTGATGTCACCTGGCCCCAACATCACCCATCTCCAATGCCACC
>CM031045.1:148653066-148685973 GCA_013398505.2 Rhegmatorhina hoffmannsi
CTCCCCTCCCCTCCCCTCCCCTCCCCTCCCCTCCCCTCCCCTCCCCTCCCCTCCCAATCCATTCTCAATCCCATCCCATTCCCAATCCCATCCCATTCCCAATCCCATCCCACCACAGAGGCTCCGGTTCCTCCACTCCAGCTCCAGCCCCTCCCGGGCACATTCCCGGCCATAGGCGCCCAGTGCCGGGCACAGGCACCGCTCCAGCTCCCGCTCCCGGCAGGAACACACATCCCATCGGCACAGCTCCAGGAACGGCTCTGGATCCACCACGTGGTGACATGGCTGCGCCAGAGGGGACATTGTCACAGCCATGTCACCTGTTCCCGCTCCCCCTGTGCCGGGCCCCTCACCTGGAACGCCGCCCCCACGAGCACGGCGCAGGCGGCCTCGGCGCGCTCCCGGCTCCCGGGGAAGGAGCTGCAGGGATGGGGAATGCCGGGGCCCAGCGCCGGGCAGGCTCCGGCCGCCCGGAAGGCGTTGGCAAAGGTGGTGACTCCCAACTCCACATCCCCCTCTGGCATTGTGAACTCATCCTGCTGGTCCCCGTTGAAGGTCCCACAGAGCCCCCGCACCTGCACAGGTGTGTCCAGGTAAGCCCACCAGACCCCCATCCCACCAGATCCTCATCCCACCAGTTTCTCATTCCACTGGACCCCCATCCCACCGGACCCCCATCCCACCAGATCCCCATCCCACCGGACCCCCATCTCACCAGATCCCCGTCCCACCGGATCCCCATCCCACCAGATCTCCCCATCCCACTGGGAGCACCCTGTGGATCTCGGGGTCCCACTCACCGTGCCGGCCATGGCGGGCTGGAGGGTGATGTAAGTGGTGGGGGTGCCCAGACCCCAGAGCAGGTGGGCGTTGGGCACCTCCAGGTGCAGGAAGGCCGAGGACGCGCGGCGGATGCTCAGCTCGGCACCGGAGAAGGGCAGTGTCACCTCCCGCCCGGCCACTGTCACCTCCCCTGAGGGACACAGCGGCAGCACCGTTGGGGTGGGCCCTAACCCTGACCCATTGCTGTGGGGGCGTGGAGACGGGCACTGTGATGGGACCCACCACTCTGGGGACATTGGGATTAGGACACACTGCCATGGGGACATCAGGGACAGGCACTGGGTTGTCCCCCACCACCATGTGGATCAGGGATGGGTGTTGGAATGGCACCCAGTGCCATGGGGACATCGAGGACAGGCACTGGGCTGTCACCCACCACCATGTGGATCAGGGATGGGTGTTGGGATGGCACCCAGTGCCATGGGGACATCGAGGACAGGACCTACTGCCATGGGTACATTGGGGATGGGCACTGGGAAAACCGCTACCACCCCACCAGGGCATGGGGACAGTCCCAGTCCTGGTCCCAGTCCCAGTCCTGCTCAGGTGTGTCACCTGTGCCATGCAGATGGGCCGTGGTGCGGTTGGTGGTGACTGTGAGGGTGCGGGGACAGCCGAGGGGCCTGTGGCCATCACAGGGCTCGTGCTCAGCCGTGATCAGCAGCTGTCCCCCCACGAAGTCCTGGGGGGTAGAGACACAGTGACACCCCCCAGGCAGAGCCCTGCCACCGCCACCACCATGGCCACCACCCCATCAATCCCACAGCCACCACCACCCCACCATTGTGGTCACCACGATGAGACCCCCATGGCCACCACCACACCAGCCACTGTGACCACCACCAGGGTCACCCCCACAGCCACCCCTGTGTCCCCTCCATGTCCCCAGCCCCTCACCTCCACCAGGGTGTGGGCACAGGGGGCCGGCAGGGAGAAGCGGCGGCGGTCGAAGGTGACAAAGTGACGCCCTCCCAGCACCACACACTCGGCCGGGCACTGCTGCTGGTCACAGCGCCAGCGCCCACCCTCGCACGTGCTGGGGACACCGGGGACACCAGTCACCAGGGGGGACACCAGTCACTGGGGGGGAAACCGGGGGGACACTGGGGGGATGCTGAGGGGGCACACCAGGGTGGAGGGGGAACACTGCAGGGGACACTGGGATGGAGGGGGACATGTCACAGGGAACCCTGGGGGAGTGGGCAACACGGCAGGGGGCACCAGGCTGGGGGGCACACTCTGTAGGGGACGCCGGGGTGGGGCACATGCCATAGGGGACACTGGGCAGTGGGGGACACGTCACGGGGGATCCTGAGGTGGGAAGGACACCGCAGAGACACAGCAGTGGAGCCCGGGCTATGGAGGGGCCATGCACAGGGGCCCCTGGGACTGCCCAACTGCCGGGTCCCCCTCCAAGGGGTGCCACCCCAGTGCCACCACTCTCCCCGTGTTGTCACCCACCAGCGGTTGCAGCGTTGGCGGATGCTCTGGCCGGGCCCGTAGCGCTGTCGCCGGTGGTGGCAGGGGCAGGCGGCGGGGGGGACACAGGTGTCCCTGTCCCGGGCCAGCCCCGGGTCGCACTCGCAGCCGCCGTGGCAGTGGCGCTGGCACGTTCCCTCCTCGGCGCTGCCCGCGGTGACACAGGTGACCGGGCACAGGGACACGCAGTCGTAGAAGCGCTGCCCGGAGCCGCAGCGGCGCTCTGGGCAGGGGACACCGGGCTGGCACCGGTGGCACCGCAGGGAGGGGTCGGGGAGGGTGCCCCCCCCAGTTCCTACCGCAGAAGCCGGGACGGCGCCAGGTGACATCGACCTGGCGGCGGGAGCACTCCCGGGCGTAGGCGGCGAACGTGTCGCAGGCGGCGAGGGGCGGGGGGACAGGCGGCGACGGGGGGTCGGGGGGTGGCAGGGGACCGGGGGAGGGCAGGGAGTCAGGGGGCGACAGAGGGTTGGGGGATGGCAGGGGGTCAAGGGACGACAGGAGGTCGGGGGGTGACAGGGGACCGGGGGATGACACAGATCCGGTGTCTCTGTCCCCGCACAGCAGCGCCAGACAAGCTGCGTAGAACCCGCTGGGGTCCACCTGGAGGGGGGCGGCAGCGAGGACCCGCAGATCCACCTGGCATCACCCAGACCACCCAGAACCCTCCATGACCCTCAGAAGCCCCTGAAGCACTCCAGGGGTCTCCAGGACACTCAGAACCGGACCCCCTGCAACCCCCTGGACGCCTCGGGACCTCCCAGGACCCCCTGGACCCCTCAGACTCCTGGGACCTTCCAGTATCCCGACACACCCCCAGAACCCCTCAGGACTCCCTCGGATCCTCCCAGGACCTCCTAAGACCTCCCAGGACCCCCCAGTACCCACCAGGACCCCTTGGGAACTCCCAAACCCCCTGAATCTCTCCTGGTGCCACTGACCTCGCTGTGGCACTGCCGGAAGGGCTGGGCCAGCAACTGTCCACACGTGGCCACTGCAGGTGCCACCTCACCTGGGCCACACCTGGAGCCACTCTCCGGGACGTCCCTGCATGGGGGCTGAGCCGGGGGTCACTCAGCGCGGGGTGACCCCCGGGGACTCCCTAATCGGCACGGGGATGTCACCCCCACCCCCACGTGTGTGGGACTGCCCAGGTACCTCCGTGCCGGCCACCAGCACCTTCCAGGCATTGCCGAAGGCGGCAGCGAAGGGAGCCACGTCCCCGTCAGGGCGCAGGAAGTCGTCTGGGGGAACAGGGAGGGTGAGGGGATGCAGGTTGTCCTCCAGCCCTCAGGTGGCGTGGGGGTGGCACCGGGCAGGTGGCACTTACCCGCAGGGTCGTCAGTGTAGGTGCCGCAGAGCCCCCAGGTGCCCCCGCGCAGCTCGGGCTCTGCTGTCACTGTCACTGCCAGGTGTCCGTCCCAGGCCACCCGCACGCCCAGGCTGCTGGCCACGGACACCCAGTCCCCTGGCCAGGTGACACCGAGCCCTGCAGGATGGGGACAGGGATCCTGGTGGCAGCTTTGTTGCCACTCCTGATCCATTAAAGTGTTCTGGTGCCACCCAGTGTCACCCAGGACTCATCCCCACCATCCCCAGGGCTGGGGGCCTTGGGGACCCACCTTTGTGTAGGTAGGGATGGCCCTCTGGCACCACTGCCCCGTTCACCGACACATTCCGTCCCTGGGCCACCACCGTGTCTGTCCCAAAGGTCATGTGCAGCACCTGTGGCAGCACCATGTCACCAGGGATGGCTCCAGGGCACACAGGTGTGCCAGGGACAGCAGCGAAGGGGACAGGACACACAGGTGTGCTGAGGTCACCAGGGATGGCACCAGGACACAGAGGTGTGCCAGGGATAGTGGGGATGGGGACAGGACCCACAGGTGTGCCATCCCAGCACCCATTCCACCTCCCAGCACTCCTCCCACACCCCATCCTGCCTCCCATCCCATCTCCCAGAACCCATTCCCACTCCCAGCTCCCATCCCACCCCTCAGGGGTGACCCTGAGTGACCTGTCCCATGTCCTCCATACCCGGGGATGGCCGAGGCCGATGGTGACGTCCCAGGTGCCATCGGTGGCTGTGGCCAGGCTGTACTGGCAGGGCCCGGAGAAGCCGAAGTGCCGCCCATCGAAGGTGCGGAACCGCGTCCCGGCCCAGGCCTGGCACGTGGCCGGGGGGCTGCGGTGGGGTCGGGAGCCCCCCTCCCCACCCAGGGGCAGGCGGGTGCAGGGCAGGCAGGCCCCCGTGTCCCCTGTGTCCCAGGTGTCCCCACGGCGCCAGCTGTGCCCCCAGGCCTGTCGGCAGCACTCGGAGCGGCTCATGACGGTGCTGTTGTGCCCACTGGTGCCATCCTGGCACTGCCAAGTGCTGAAACAGTGGCCCACAGAGCCCGGGCCTGCAGGATGGGGCATCGAGTGGCACTGGGTGACACTGGAAGGATGGCACCTATCCCAGCACCCATTCCAATTCCCAACACCCATCCCAATTCCCAGTACCCATCCCAGCACCAGTTCTGACACTTGGAACCCATCCTGGATCCCACCCTGGATCCCATTTCTGCTCCCATTACCCATCTCAGCTCCCATCCTGGCACCTCCCAGCACTCCCAGCACCCATCCCAGCTCCCAGTGGGAATGACACCGTGGGAATGACACCGTGGGAATGACACCCATCCCAGCTCCCACTCCAGCTCCTGACACCCATCCCAGCATCAGTGGGAATGGCACAGTGGGGGTGGCATCCTGGGGACATTCCCGTGTGCCACCACCATGTCCCTGTACCCTCAGTGCAGCGGGGTCCGTTCCAGCCGGGACAGCAGCTGCGCTCCGTGTGGCTCCGGACCACCGGCCGTGTCTCTGGGGGGCTGCAGGGGGACTCCGGTGTCACCTGGTGTCACCTCAGTGTCACCCAGGGCCACCCCATGCCACATCATCCCAGGCTTACCGGTAGATGTAGCAGAGGGGGGGGTCGGTGCCAGTGTCCCCAGGTGGGTCCCTGGTGCCCCAGGGGGTGTCAGTGCCAGTGTCCCCAGGGGGATTGGTGTCCCCGGGGCTGTCCCCGTGTCCCCAGCGTGTGCGGTTCTGGTCCAGCTGCCACCCAGCCAGGCTGTACTGGTACAAACTGGGACACGGCACTGTGGCCTCGAGCCGTGGCCTCACCTCCTCCTGCTCTGTCACCTGCACCGTTCGCTCACACCAGCGCCTGCCGGGCATCCATGTGGGATCCAGCTGGGATCCAGTTTCGATCCCAGCACCTACCCCAGATCTATCCCGGCACCCATCTGGTACCCACCACACCCATCCCCACTCCTGCCTCCCATCCCACCTCCCAACTTGCATCCAAGCACCCATCCTGGGATCCATCCAGCACCCATCCCAGGTCCTGACATCCATCCTGGCTACCAGCTCCTGTCCTGGGATCCATCCCATACCCCAGCATCCATCTCATCCCCCATTCCCAGTTCCCACTGCCCCATTCCCAGCTCCCACCACCCCATTCCCAGTTCCAATTCCCAGTTCCTACTGCCCATTACCAGCTCCAAACCCCCATTCTCAGTTCCCATCCCTCAACTCCAGTTCCCACCTCCCATTGCCAGCTCCCATCCCACCTCCCACACCCATTCCCAGTTCCCATCTCCCATTCCCGTTTCCCACCCTCCATTGCCAGCTCCCATCCCAGCTCCCACACCCATTCCCAGTTCCATTCCCATTCCCAGTTCCCACCCTCCATGTCCAGTTTCCATCCCAACTCCCACACCCATTCCCAGTTCCATTCCCAGTTCCCATCTCCCATTGCCAGCTCCCACCCTCCATTGCCAGTTTCCATCCCAGCTCCCACACCCATTCCCAGTTCCCATTCCCAGTGCCTCACCCCGTGGCTGCCCCCACCACTGTCACCCACAGCACTGTGACAATCACAACCCCTCCGGCCACACTCTGCCACGTTGCTCCAGCCATGCCAGATCCCAGTTTTCCTGGAAAAGTAGGATCCAGGTGACTCCATTGACACAATTCCAGGGTTATCCCTGTGTCTGAGATCCCCTGGACACAAGAACTCTCCCAGTGCCACCCATCCCGATGTCACTCACCAGTCCTGGCTCTGGCACTGCCAAGTGGCTCCAGCATTTATGGAAAGTCCCCAGAAGTGCCACCAGCTGCAGGGACACTGATTGGGCCCAGCTGGCAGGTGGGGGGGCACATGGTGACATCAGGGTGACATCTCCCTGTTTCCTGGGAGAAGGTCATGGCATGGGACATCTGGGATCCGGCATAGGGTGGGGGACACGGATGTGGCAGGACTGCAGATCCTGGTCACACTCAGCGCCCTGTGTCCCCCTGTCCTCCCCCATGTCCTCCTATGTCCCCCATGTCCCTGTCTTGTGTCCCTCCATGTCCTCGCACTCTGTCCCCCCTGTATCTTCATTCCCTGTTCTGTGTCCCCCCATGTCCCCCCGTGTCCTTGTGTCCCTGCCCTGTGTCCCCTGATGTTCCCCTGTGTGCCTCCAAGTCCCGTGTCCCCATCTCCCTGTCCTGTGTTCCCCCCACGTTCTCCTCAGTGTCCCCCAATTCCACAGGTCTCTGTCCTGTGTCTCCCCCATTCCCCCGTGCCTGTCCCATGTCCTTGCCCTTGCCCATTGTCCCCTCTGTGTCACCCCTGTGTGCCCCCATGCCCCCCCTGTGCCCCGTGTCCCCCCCCGTGTCCCCGTGTCCATGTCAGTGTCCCCACGCCCTCCCCATCCTGTCCCCAGCTGTGTCCGTGTCCCTGTCCCCTCCGGAGGGGGCACGCCCGGTACGGCACCGGCTGGGGGGGCACAGGGGGGCACAGGGAGACACCGGTACACACCGGGGGCGGTGTCGCGGGGGACTCGAGGGGCACTGTGGGATGCGGACACGGGGGGTGTCCCTGGGGGGTGCGGACACGGGGGGGGCGGTCCCGGGGGATGCGGACACGGGGGGCGGTCCCGGGGTGGGGGGACCGGCGGGGCGGTCCCGGGGGGCGGTCCCGGGGCGGGGGGACCGGCGGCCACCGCGGGGGGCGGGGCTGGCGGCGGCGGCGGAGCCGGTGGGGCCGGAGGTGCCCCGAGGCCACCGGTAGGGGTGGGATCGGGACTGGGATCGGGACCGGGATCGCGATCGGATCGGGATCAGGACTGGGAGCGGCGGGGGGGCTGCAGGAAGGGCGGGGGGCGGTGGGGGTGGGGCAGGATTGGAGGGCGGGGACGGGAAGGGCGTGGGGGGGACAGAAAGGGTTTAAAGGGGACTGAGGGGGTTGGGGGACAGTGGCGTGGGGGATGGAAGGGGCGGGGGTGGCTTGGGTGGGGTTACGGGCGGCGCAGGGGGAGCGGAGCCGAGGTGGGGGGGCTGAGCTGCTGGGGGGACCAGCACGGGGACACCCCTACGAGGGGGACCCCCGGGACGTGTCGGCGGGGGGAGCTCGAGACTCCCCCTCTTCACTGGGAGGGGTCAGGGCCCCCTGCATCCCCCGGATCCCCATCCCTTTGCTGGGGGACTCCCCAGGCCCCTTGTCCCCCACGCGAGGCCGTGGCTCTTGCCCCCCCAGCCCCACACTCCACAGGACCCTCCCGGGACCCTCGTGGGCCCCCCTCAGACCCTCACTGGATGCCACGAGACCCCCCCAGGCCCCCTGCAGACCCTCCTTGAACCGCCCTGGACCTCCCCTGGACCTGCCATGCAGGACAGCATTGACCCCCACTGTGCCCTGGGTACGTGCTCGGGGGTCCTGGGCATCCCGGGGATCCCAGCCCCCTGGTGGGGTGCAGGGGGGTCCCCAGTTCGGGTCTGGGGGGCTCACCCAGTGCTAACCCTCACCTCGCAGGTCCCTCTGTGGCCAAGGTGGAGATGGAGGAGATGGAGGTGCCGGGATGTGCCAGCTCAGGTGGGAACCGGGGGGTCCTGGGGAGGCTCAGGTGGGCACCAGGGTGCCAGGTGGTCCTGGGTGGTCTGAGGTCAGCACCAGGGTGGTCCCAGGGCACTCGGGGCCACCCTGGAGCAGGGGGGACCTGGCTGTGCCCCTTTGTCCCCTCAGGATGGCTAGTGGTCCCCAAGGTGGAGGTGACCCCTGAAGGCGATGGTGACAATCTGGGGGACCCAGAGCTCCACGGCTCAGGTGAGGAACACGCTCAGGTGGGGGACACAGTAGTGACATTGACACTGGCACTGCCAGGGGTCCCCCGGGAACACCAGGGTCACACAGTCACTGTCACTCTGTCCTGAGGCTGGTGGCAGTGCCAGGACCTTGGGTGATGGTCACTGTGTCCCCAGTGCCATCGGCCTTGATGGTCACTGTGTCCCAGGGCTGGTGGCAGCTCCAGATCCTTGGATGACAGTCACTGTGTCCCGGTGCCAGTGACAACTTCAGGTCTTTGGGGTGGCAGTCACCATATCCTGGCGTTGGTGGCTGTGCCAGGACTTCCTGCCATGTCCCTGCAGGGCATTGGCTGGTGCGGAAGGTGAAGGTGGAGGAGGAGGATGAGGACGAGGCCTGGGCAGCTGGAGCTGAGGCCCCGCTGGCTCCGCAGCCGCTTCCCGGTGCCGTCCCCCCCGGTCCCGCCGGGACAGCGGGGTGTGCTGGCGCCTGCAAAGTTGAGGAGCCGTGCCCGGAGGAGCTGGGGTATGGGGTGCTGCCGCCCTGGGGGCTGGGGCAGCACCTGGACGGCACCGGCGCCGGGCTCGGCCCCGGGATGGGGATGGGCCCTGTGCCCGGGGGGTGCGGGCGCTGCTCCCAGCCGGCCCCGCGCCCCTTCTCCTGCGCCCAGTGCGGGAAGGCCTTCGGGAAGAAGGCGCACCTGACGCGGCACCTGCGGGTGCACACGGGCGAGCGCCCCTTCCCCTGCCCGCACTGCGGGCGCCGCTTCCGGCAGCGCATCCACCTGCGCTCCCACCTGCGCACCCACACCGGGGAGCGGCCCTACCCCTGCCCGCGCTGCGCCTGCCGCTTCCGCAAGAAAACGCACCTGGACCGGCACCTGCGCACCCACACCGGGGAGCGGCCGCACCCCTGCCCGCGCTGCGCCCGCCGCTTCGCACACCGCCAGCACCTGCTGCGGCACCTGCGCCTGCACGGGGAGCCCGGCGAGGGGCAGCAGGGCGGGCACCGGGACGGGCACAGCCCCCCCGAGGAGAAGCCGCTGCCCTGCTCGGGGTGCGAGATGAGCCTCACCTGGAAGCAGAACCCGGCGTCGCACCTGCGGCTGCACACGGGGCCGGCACCGGTGCCAGGGCACGGGAACGGACACCTGGATGGACACGGGCATGGGGACGGGGACAGGGACGTCCCTGCCGAGGAGAAGCTGCTCCCTTGCCCCCAGTGCAGGACAAACCCCGCCGGGAAACAGAACTCAACACTGCACCTCTGGCAGCACGTGGAGAACCGAACTCTGAGCTGCGCCGACTGTGGCCATGGCTGCATCCAGGACCCCCAGCACCCACCCCAGGTGCCCAGTGCCAAGTACAGCCATGGCTGCATCCAGGACCCCCAGCACCCACCCCAGGTGCCCAGTGCCCAGGCCCCCCAGCACCTCCTGCAGCCTCCGCAGGTGCCCAGTGTCCAGGACCCCCAGCACCTGCCACAGGTGCCCCCCTCCCAGAGCCCCTTTGCCCAGGACCCCCAGCACCTGTTGCAAGTGCCCAGTGCCAAGTCTGGCCATGGGTGCACCCAGGACCCCCAGCACCCACCACAGGTGACTGGCACTGAGCACCCCTTTTCCAAGGACTCCCAGCACCTATTGCAGGTGCCCAGCACCAAGTCTGGCCATGGGTGCACCCAGGACTCCCAGCACCTGTCCCAGGTGCCCCCTGTCCAGGGCCCCTTCACCCAGGACCCCCAGCCCACCCCGCAGGTGTCCCCTGCCCAGCGCCCCTTCTCCTGCCCGCAGTGCGGGCGCGGTTTCGGCCGCAAGGCACACCTGGCGCGGCACCTGTTGGTGCACACGGGCACCCGTCCCCACGCCTGTGCCCGCTGCGGGCGCCGCTTCACCTCCAAGACCAACCTGGACCGGCACGAGGCCGTGCACACCGGGCTGCGGCCCCACCGCTGTGCCCGCTGCGGCCGCAGCTTCACCCGCAAGACTCACCTGGAGCGCCACGAGCGCACCCACAGCCGCACCGGCACCGGGACGGGCACTGCTGGCACGGGGACCGGCACTGCGACCGGCACTGGGATGGGCACAGGGACTGGCATGGTCACCGCTGGCACTGCCACCAGCGTTACTGGGCCCCAGCTGGGCTGGTCAGAGCCCCCCACTCTCTGCCCCTGAGTGTTGGGAGGTGCCAGGGATGTGCCAGCGGGCCTGGTGGCTGCCAGCGTCACATCCTGAGCACTGGGATGTGCTGGGAGGTGCCAGGGGCTCCAGGGGGTGAATCCTTGGCACTAGGATGTGTGAGGATGTGCCCGGGGAGCGGGTGCCCTGAGGTCAGCTCAGTTGGTTAAAACTTGGTTGTATTAATGCCAAGGTCATGGGTTCAATCCTCCTCTTGAGTCCTCATTGACTTAAGAGTTGGGCTCGATGATCCTTGTGGGTCCTTCCAACTCAGAACAGTCTGTGATTTTCCCCTGCCAGTGGTGTATCTTGAGCTCTGGGATGTGCTGAGATGTGCCTGGTTCCCCAGGGACTGCCAATGCTGCACCCTTGGCATCCTCCACCGGGAGGTGTCAGGAGGTGCCAGGGACTTCTGTGATTTCCAGCACCGCATCCTGAGCACCAGGATGTGCAGGGAAGTGCCGGGATTTGCCGGTGGCTGGAGCAGCTGCCAGTGGTGAGTCCTGAGCACTGTGATGTGCCAAGAGGTGCCAGGACGTGCCTGGGGACCTGGTGTCCGCCAGTGCCACATCCTGGGCACCGGGGTCAGGATGCCGGCCTGCCCTCCCACACGTGGCGCGGGTGATGGATGGTTGAAGGGAGGGAGGGATGGATGGACGGACGGACGGATGGACGGCAGGATGGGGGGATGGGTGGAGCGCTGCGGCTCTGGAATGGCGGAGCGCCGGTGGGGGCAGGGGGCGGCCCAGTGGGGGGACGGGGGGTTTCCTCCGCCGCGGGTTGGAGACGGTGGGAATGAGCCAAATCTGCCAATAAACGCGTTTTTATGGAACATTCCCAGGGAGTGGGGGCGGGACCGCCATGATTTACGTCATTATGTGGGCGGGGCCGAAGCGCACACCCGTTACAGCCGGGGGCGTGGCCTAGACGGTGGGAGGGGACTCGTCTCCATGGCGACGGGGGGCGGGGCCTCGGGGGCCGCCGGGAGCCGCCGTGCGGTGAGTGGGGGGGGCAGGGGGGGTTGGGGAGGTTTGGGGGGGATTGGGGGCACCGACGGGAGGGGGGCACCTGGGGGGGGACGGGGGGAATGGGAGGGCTCGGGGGGCTGCAGCGCGGGGTAACCGGGGCAACGGGGGGGGGCAACAGAGGGGTCTGGAGCATCGAGGGAGGGAATAGGAGGGGTCTGGGGGGTCCAGGGGAGTGGATGGGCGTTGGGATGGGTGGCGGGGGCACCGGCGGGGGGAACAGGGGAGTCCGTGGGCTTCCGGGGGGGCTGGGGACTCCGGTGTGGGGGCAGGTCGGGGGCTGGGGGCTCCCCATGGGCTCTGGACCCGTCCCTGGTCTCCAGGTCCCCCCAGATGTGCCCCACAAATATCTCCACGCCCCCTGAGAGGTTTCCAAGTGCCACCCCAAGCCCCTTATCCCCCTCAGGACCACCCTGTGGGGATGGCAGGGCTTGGGCAGGAGGAGGTGACACCCCCAGGTGTGCTGCACGTACCTCCTCATGTGGGCTCCCGACCCCCCATGTCCTGAAGTCCCCCAGATGTGCCCCACTCAAACCCCCACACATCCCCAGGACACCCCCCAGTCCCCCCCAGGCAGTTCCCCAGTGTCACCCCCAACCCGTTTCCCCCCAGGATTCCCCTGCAGGGATGGAGGGGCACGAGGAAGAGGCAGCGGCGCCGGATCCAGACGTGTCGGAGCCGTCGGAGGATGAGGAGGAGGAGGAAGAGGAAGAGGAGGAAGGCTCGGGGGTGAGCGTGACCCCCGCCCTGCTGAAGGCCTGCACGGGCGAGTTCTCGCTGGAGTCCATCCTGCTGCTGCGGCTGCGGGGCCGCGGCATCGCCCACCTGGGCTGCCTGGCCGACTGCTCCAACCTGGAGTGGCTGGACCTGTCCGGGAATTCCATCGCGGGGCTGGCGCCGCTGGCCACGCTGCGCGCCCTGGCCGTGCTCAACCTGGCCGGGAACCGCGTGGCGAGCGTGGAGCCGCTGCGGGGCTGCCGCAGCCTGCGCCAGCTCAACCTGGCCGGCAACCGGCTGCGCAGCCTGCGCCAGCTGCGCTGCCTGCAGGGCCTGCGCCACCTGGAGAGCCTGCGCCTGCGGGACCCCCTGGCACACCTGGGCAACCCGCTGTGCGCCGCGCCCGCCTACCGCGCCACGCTGGCCGCCATGCTGCCCGGCCTCAAGGCCATCGACGGCCAGCGCGTGGCCGGGCGCGGCAGCGAGCTCTTCCGCCTGTGCCACGAGCTGGACGCCGCGCTGGACGCCGGGGACGCCCCCGGGGCGCCGGCAGAGCCCCCCGGCAGCGCCCAGCCCTGGGTGCAGGCCGGGTTCTGGGAGCCGCGGGCGCCGCGACGCAGCGCCGTGCTGGAGGAGGCCACGCGCCAGCTCGGCCAGGCCCTGCGCGAGTGCCGCGAGCTCGGCCGGCGCGCCGACGACTCCATCGCGCAGGCACAGCGGGCGCTCGGCCGCCGGCACGCCGGCAACTTCGGCTTCTGAGCCACAACCGGGCGGGGGGCAGCAATGGGGCTGGGGGCACCCAGAGACAGCACAGCCAACACCGGCACCGTGAGACCACCCTGAGCCACCACGGCGAGTTCTGAACTGGGGGACAGGCTAAGTGGGGCTGGGGGAGCTCCAAATGGGGCTGGGGGACTCCAAATGGGGCTGGGGGACTCCAAGTGGGGCTGGGGAGTTCCAGTTGGAGCTGGGGGACTCTCAGAATGGGGCTGAGGGACTCCAGATGGAGCTGGGGGACTCCAAATGGGGCTGGGGGAGCTCCAAATGGGGCTGGGGGACTCCAAGTGGGGCTGGGGGACTCCAAATGGGGCTGGGGGGCTCCCAGAATGGGGCTGGGGGACTCCAAATGGGGCTGGGGGGCTCCCAGAATGGGGCTGGGGGAGTTCCAGTTGGAGCTGGGGGACTCCAAATGGGGCTGGGGGAGTTCCAAATGGAGCTGGGGGACTCCAAATGGGGCTGGGGGAGTTTCAAATGGAGCTGGGGGGCTCTGAATGGGGCTGAGAGGTCCCAAACAGGGCTGGGGGCATCCAGAGCCACCACAGCTTATATTGGGACCATGAGACCACCCAGAGCCACCACAGACCACACTGGGGTCATGAGACCCCACAGCCCAGAGCCTTCATCTTCTAAGCTATGGAACCCCAAAAACAGAACTGGGAGACCCCCAGAGTCACCACTGGCCACACAGACATGGTGAGAACCCCTCAGAGCCACCACAGCCTGGCACAGGATCACCAGGAACACGGAGGAGCTGGGGGGAGCCTGGCCTTGGCTGTGGGACATCGTGGGGACTGGGGGGCATCCATTAAACATGTCCCACACTCCGGTATCCCTGTCCTGTGGCCATGGGGGGATTCCCTTGTACTCACTGCTCAGCCTGGACCCAGGGAGCCCCCACCCATCCCTGGTGACACAGGTGGTGGTGACGTGGAGCCCACCCCCCAGTTCCTGGTGGGAGTAAGAGCCGGGACAGCGGAGCCAGCGCTGGGTTTACTGGGAAGTGGGGACAGGTGGGAGGGGGGGACATGTCCAGGACTCTTCTTGGTCACGCAGTGCTGGGGGGTGACAAGCAGGGGGGGCCGAGACCCCCAGGGCAGCGTCTGTCGGTGCTGTGGTGCCTGCAGAGGGGACACAGACGGAGGGCTGAGGTGGGACCTGCGTGTCCCTGTGTCTCCACCCGAGGAAGTTCTCCCAGCCATGTCCTTGTTCTGAAGGGGTTCTCCAGCTGTGTCCCCATGTCCCCATTCCAGGGGCTTTCTGCAGGTGTCTCCCTGTCCCGAGGGTTTTTCCAGCTGTGTCCTCATGTCCCCATTAAGGGGGTTCTCCCAGCCATGTCCCTGTCCTGGGGGTGTCCCTGTGTCCCCATGTTGCCATCCCAGGGGGTGTCCCTGTGTCCCTGCCCCGGGGGTTTCTCAGGTGTGTTCCTGTCCTGGGGGGGTCTCCCACTCATGTTCCTGTCCTGAGGTGTCCTCGTGTCCCTATCCCAGGGGTTTCTCAGGTGTGTCCCCATCCCGGGGCGTTCTCCAGGTGTACCCCCATGTCCCAGTGTCCCCATTCAAGGGGGTTCTCAGGTATGTCCCTGTCCTGGGGTGTCCCCGGGGGTGTCCCCTTACCCACCTATGCTGGCAGCCCCCGGGAGAAGGCGAACATTCCGGGCAGGTACGGCGTGTCCCCTCCTTTCCCAGCCTCCTCCACCGCCCGGCACTCGGCCTCGTCCCGCTGCCGGATCTCCTGCGGGCACAGCACAGGCTGGCATCGGGTGGGGACACTGGGGGACACAGAGGGGACACTGGGGGGATGAGGGGCACCTCACCTTGGCCGCCAGGTGGTGGGCGGGGCCACAGTTGTGGTACTTGTCCAGCACCTTGGGGACATCGCTGGTGTCGAACTTGTAGCAAGCCAGGCAGGTCGGCTTCCGCTGGGGACATGATGGGATGTCACCCCCTGGGACCCCCAGTGTCCCCCCTCAGGGGGTCCCAGCCCCTGGCACCCACTGTCGTTCCCTCCATCCCACCATGGCATGTGCAGGAGCACAGTGAGGGGACAGGAGGTCCAGGGACCGTGTCACACCCAGGATGGGACCCAGGTGAGGGGACACACTCAGGGATGGGGCCCAAGGGGTGGGGACACCCCGGGACGTGCCCTGGAGAGAGGGGACACCCCCAGGACACGTCCCCAGGTGCCCCCCTCACCCGGTTCTCCATCAGGCGGCACTGCCGCTGCGGGCCCCGCTTCCGACACGACGTCTGTGCCAGGCCCAGCCGGAGCTGCACGAATGTCCCCGAGGGATCCTCCTGTGGGAACAGGGTGTGAGAGGGCATGGGAGGGGCCCCAAATAGCCCAGCAGAAATCCCAGCCCCCAGAGGGACCCCAACACTTGGGGAGGACCCCAACTCTCCTGGATGGGCCCCAAACCCCACAGACCCCCGTGAAAATGCAGCCCCCAGAGGGATCTCAGTCCCTGGGAGTGTCCCCGAATCCTGTGGACCCTCAGCTAAATCCAGCCCCAAGCACGATCCCAGGGTGGCTCCAAGGTGGGCAAGTGGTCCAAAGAGGGGGTGCCCAGAGCCCCCAGCCCTCTCTGGACACAGGGCAGTGCTCTGGGGACACCCTGGGATGGACCCGGCTCCAGGGGCAGTGGAATGGACGTGGATGTGTTAACGATTAACTGAGTTGAGCCAGGCCTGGCCAGCAGGGCCGATCCCGGGCACACCAGGACACCTGGCACCCACCTGTTCCCTCTGGGACACCCGACTCCCCCATCCCAACCCCCTCTGTGGCCACCCCGGATGGCAATCCTGAATCCCAAATCCTGGTGCTCACCTGCTTGATGCCTCCTTCCCCTTACCCACACCCCTGGGGGCACCCCATTCCCTTCCCATTCCCCCTGGGGCACCCCGACACCCTCCCTGTTCCCACGGCCATCCCAGATCCTGATCCCCCAATCCCATTGCTCACCCCCTCCATGATCCTCTCCACCCTCTGCTCCCTTCAGGACATCCCAGAACCCCAAACCCCCTCCCCAGTCCCATCCCTATTGCCTCTGGGCACTCCAACCCACTCCCTGACCTCCTCCCTGACCCCATCCCTGTTCCCATGGCCAGCCCAAACCTTGAATCCCAAATCCTGAATCCTGAATCCCATTACTCACTCATTCTATGACCCTCTCCACCAACTGCTCTCTTCGGGACAACCCAAACACCTCCCATTCCTTCCAGGGCATCCCAACCACCTCCCCGACCTCCTCCCGTTCCCGTGGCCACTCAACCCCAAATCCCAATCCCAATTCCAATCCCAATCCCTGCTCACCCGTTAGATGACCCCTTCCACTGCCTGTTCCCTCCTGGACACTCCGTCCCCCTCCTCATTCCGTCCGGGACACCCGAACCTCCTCCCCGACCCCTCTCCGTTCCCGTGGCCATCCCAGATCCCGGCTCCGAATCCCGCTCCGCTCCTCACCCTCTCGATGGCCCCGTCCAGCTCCCGCTCCCTGAAGAGGAAATGCACGTTGCTGCGCCCGTGGAAATATTCCAGCACGTCCCGGACCACGCGCCGCTGGAGCGGGGACTGCCCCGCGGCCACCGCGGCCACCGCCAGGGCCAGCGGCAGCCACAGGGACACCGGGAGCCTCATCCCGCCGGGAATGGCCTCACGGAGCCGCCGGCCGCTGGCGTCGGGCTGGCATGAGCCGATTTCCTGGGATCTGCCCCCAAATCCGCCCCCGGCACGGCCCCGCGAGTGACCGGGAGGAGGGGCTGGAGTGGGTTGGGGGGAGAGACCCCGGGAATGGCGGCGGGGCCCGCTGGGAAGCACGTCCTGCGCTCGGGAATGGCTCCTGCTCCCGGGAACAAACTCCCGTGCCCCTGGGAATGGGCTTCAGCCCCCTGGGAACAAACTCCAGACCTTTGGAATGGCGTCATGTCCCGCTGGGAATGACATCCTGCCCCGGGAACAAACTCGGCCCCGAGAACAAACTCCTGCCCCCAGGATGGGCTCCAGCCCCTGAGAACGGGCTCCTGCCCCCTGGGAATAGCTCCATGTCCCACTGGGAATGACATCATTCCCTGGGAATGGCTGCTGTCCCCCAGGAACGGGCTACAGCCCACTGAGAATGGGCTCCTGCCCCTGAGAACTACCTCCTGCCCCCGGGAATGTCATCGAGTCCCACTGGGAAGTGACATCCTGCCGCCAGGAACAGACTCCTACCGGGCAGAGGCTCCTGCCCACTGGGAATGGTGTCACAGTCCTGGGAACGGGCTCCGAACGCCGGGCACATTCTGCCCCCCGGGAATGGCATAACACCTTTGGGAAAGGTTCCTGTCACTCGGGGGGTGGCACTGGGAGGCACTGGGGAGGCCCTGGGAGTCACTGGGAAGGCACTGGGAGTCACTGGGGGGGCACTGGGAGTCACTGGGAGGCACTGGGGAGGCACAGGGGAGGCACTGAGTGGGTACTGGGAGGCACTGGGAGGTACTGGAAGACACGCGGGGTTCTGGGGGGCACTAGGGAACACTGGGAGACACTGGAGTGGCACTAATGCAGCACTGGGGAACACTGGGGGCCACTGGGGGGCACTGAAGGGACACAGGGAGGTACTGGCGGGCGCTGAGGGAGCACTGGGGAGCACTGGGGGGAAACTGGAGGACACGAGGGAGCAGTGGGAGGCACTGGGGGTCACTGGAGGAGCGCTGGGGGGCACTGAGGGAGCGCTGGGGGGCACTGGAGGAGCACTGGGGGGCACTGGGAGGTACCTGGGGGACACTGGGGGGACTCGGGTGGGCACCGGGGGGCGGGGTCGCTCCTCCCCTCCCATGACGTCACTGGGGCGCTGCCCCGCGGCGCCGACAGGGGGCGCTGCCGCCACCCCGCCCGACTGGGCGTGGTCACGCAATGGGCGTGTCTTTATACATGACGTCAGCTGCGCGTTGACGTCACCCCTGCGCGTGACGTCACGCGCCTCGGGACAGCGGCGGCCCGTGAGTTTGGCGGGGAGGGGGCTCGGGAGGTCACGTGACCCGGGGCTCGGGGGGGCTCGGGGTCTCCGAGGGGCACCGGGGGTGGGTTTGGGGGGGGAACACACGTGGCGGCGGCGGGGCCGGGGCCCCCCGGGGGCTGCTGGGGCGGGGCCGGAGTGGCCGCGGGGGTCACCCCGAACCCCCGGCCGGGACCCCCCGGAGCCCGCCCGGGATGGCCGGGCTGGGGCCGCTCCCGCTCCAGGTGATTCCATACGAGGCTGTTCCCGGCTGGACAAGGCCAGGCTGTCCCGGGGCTGTTCCTGGCTCCCAGCGCTATTCCGGACTGCCCGGGCGGGGCTGTGCCGGGCCAGTTCCCAGCGCCCAGGGCCATTCCCGGCTCTGGGGCCATTCCCGGCTCTCGGGGCCATTTCCATCTCCCGGGCCAATTCCCAGCTCCTGGGATCATTCCCAGCTCCTGGGATCATTCCCAGCTCCCGGGATCATTCCCATCTCCCGGGGCCATTCCCGGCTCCCAGGGCCATTCCCATCTCCCGGGGCCATTCCCATCTCCCGCGGCCATTCCCATCGCCCGGGGCCATTCCCATCTCCCGCGGCCATTCCCATCTCCCGCGGCCATTCCCATCGCCCGGGACCATTCCCGGCTCCCGGGCTAATTCCCAGCTCTGGGGCCATTCCCAGCTCCACTCCCGCTGTCTCCCATCCCATCCCCATCCCCATCTCTTCCTATCCCATCCCATCCCCATCCCCATCCCATCCCCATCCCCATCCCCATCCCATCCCCATCCCTTCCTATCCCATCTCATCCCAAACTACAACTCCCAGCGCTCCCAGCTCTCTCCGCCGGATCCGGCCCCGCTCGGCGCCTCCCGCACCCCAAATTCCGGGGGGAGGAGGAGAAGGAGGAGGAGGAGGGCGGGGGAGGCCGAGGCCGCTCCGGGGCTGCCGCGCTCCCCCGGCCCGGATCCCGATCCCGATCCCGATCCCACTCACATTCCCGCTCTCCCAGGAACCCGCCGCGGCCATTTGAGGGAGTCGGTGGCGGAAGGAGCCCAGGAAAAGGACGGGAACGACCTGGGAAGGAGCTGGGCAGGAGGCCGGGAAGAGGCCGGGAAGGACCCGGGAGGGGGCCGGGAAGAGGCTGAGGAAGAGCCCGGGAAGGGCTGGAATTCCGGGAGCCATGTCGGCGGGGGGAGCGCCCCAGGTACGGGAGGACTCCCGGGGTATCCCCCGCACATTTGGGGGGACATTCCGGGGGATCGCCCGGCCAGGGGCTCCTCCGGGACTTTCGCCCTCAGCCTCCGGAGGCCCCCGAGAGCTTTTCCGGGAAATCGGCCCTTTGGGAAGTGCCGGAGCGCGGGGGCCCCTCCGGCGCTGCCTCCGGGGCTTGGGAACACGAGGGGAATCCTGGGAGACACGGCGAGATTGGGGGTTTGGGGGTTCCGTGTCCCTGGAAAAGCAGGATCAGTTCCTCAGGAAAGGTTCTTCCCTCGGTGGGAACGATTGATGGAGGGGGCAGCGAGGGGGGGTGTCAGCCCCCAGCTCAGGGACTGGGAGCTGGTCTGGGAGGGCAGGGATCCAGTGTGGGGAGCAGGGATCTGGTTTGGGAGGGCAGGGATCCAGTGTGGGGAGCAGGGATCCAGTGTGGGGAGCAGGGATCCAGTGTGGGGAGCAGGGATCCAGTGTGTGGGGCAGGGATCTGGTTTGGGGAGCAGGGATCCAGTGTGGGGAGCAGGGATCTGGTTTGGGAGGGCAGGGATCCAGTGTGGGGAGCAGGGATCCAGCTGAGAGAAAGTGGGGAGCTGGTTTGGGGCTCAGGGATCTGTTTTGGAGGAGCAGGGAGGGGGAAAACTCTCTCTGGG
Source organism: Rhegmatorhina hoffmannsi (assembly GCA_013398505.2). Classification (NCBI taxonomy): domain Eukaryota; kingdom Metazoa; phylum Chordata; class Aves; order Passeriformes; family Thamnophilidae; genus Rhegmatorhina; species Rhegmatorhina hoffmannsi. The sequence continues at coordinate 148,673,031 of CM031045.1, forward strand.
GGGAGAAGGGACCCGTTTGGGGGAGCAGGGATTGGGAGATCTGTTTTGGGGGACTGGGGATTGGTGGGGACTCATCCCCAGCTCCTGGGGCTCTGCCAAGCCCTTCTGCCTCCAGTGGGGAAACAGACATGGAGGGCCCGCAGCTTCCCCGTGCTGAGGGAGATTCCAGTGGTGCCCAGTGCTGGGATTTCCTGTGGGAATGAGCCCACCCGGAGCTGGGACCACCCCCAGAGGACACGGGAGAGTGGGGGGGACATCCCTGTCACCTGGACAGGACATGCTGCAGTGCCGTGGGCTCCATCCTGGAGCGTGGGGCCTGGACACGGAATGCAGGATGTGGGAACAGGGGGATGATCCCTGCCCAGGGAAATGTCCCAAAATGCCACTGAGCTGCTGCCCCCTCCCCAGCCTGCCCACGCCCTGGATCTGCTCCCGTACTCCCGGCTGAGCCCGGCACCGGCACCGCGGGCCGGATCCCAGCTGGATGCCGTCGGTGCCGAGATCCCATCGGATCCCTGCACAGGTGAGTGCTGGGGGGCACTGTGGAATGGGAGGTGGGGAATTCTCCACTCAGAGCTCGTGCATTTTTGTGGGAGCTTTGAACTGCGATGATGAAAGTGTTCCAGGGGATTCCCAGAGGTGGGAGAGGCTGCAGGAAGAAACCAGAGCTTAGGAGTGGCTCCATCCCACCTCCCCTGGAGCCTGGTTCTTCAGGAGTGGCTTCATCCCCCCTCCCCTGGAGCCTGGGTCTTCAGGAGTGGCTCCATCCCCCATTCCCAGAGCCCAGTTCTCCCGAGAGCAGCTCAGTCCCACCTTCCCAGTACTCGAAGTGGCAGCTGCATCCCCAGTCCTGGCTCTCTGGGTGACAGCTCTGCCCCCCATTCCCAAATCCCTGTGTCCCCCCAGGGTACCGGTTCTTCAAGCCGGGGGGTTTATTCGGGATGAAGCCGCCGGAGGAGCCGTTCGGAGCTGTGCGGACGGGCCCGGAGGACTCCAAGGCTCTGGGCAGCCCCTGTGCTGGTGAGTCCGGATCCGTGGGAATGGGGGAATCGGAGGCTCCAGGGAAAGGACAGGCTGGGATGGTGTGGGGACATTTGAGGCCGGTTTGGGATCTTTTGGGACACTTTGAGGCCAGTGGGGGGCCGTTCTGAGCCAGTTTTCAGCCATTTTAGAGCCATTCTGGGCCAGTTTGCAGCCATTTATTCCTGACTGATGGGTATTCCACGTCAGTTTTGGCCAGTTTTGTGGACCAGTTTTGGCCATTTTGGACCCGTTTATGGCTGTTCTCAACCAGTTTTGGCCGTTCTGGGCTGGTCTGTGGCAGTTTTGGGCCAGTTCTTGTATTCCTGGACCAGTTTGCCCCCATTCTGGGCCATTTTGTGGCCAGTTTATGGTAATTTTGGGTCAGTTTTGGCCATTCTGGGCCAGTTACTGGCAGGTTTTTCCTGGCACCAGGACAGCACCATTGTAGGTGAGGGGTGGAAGGAGGTTTGGGGGGTGTCACAAACGGGAGTGCAGTGGATTTTCGAGGGGAATTTTGGGGTACTTCGGGGTGTCACAAACTGGGGGAGTTCACGGGCATTTGGAGGCTGTTTGAGGGCCACAGACCACAGTGATTCGGTGCTGGGGGTCCCACAAGGAGCTGGGGGGCTGGACCCAGGTCCTGCTCACTCGGGACAGCCTGGAATTGCTTGGGAGCCGGGCTGACGCCGGGGTCTCTCCGGTGCAGTGGAGCCTGGGCGGGTGAGCAAGGTGGAGCCCGAGGAGAAGCCTGGGATCGGCGCCGGCTCCCTGGAGCTGTTCCCGGCTGCCGGCAGCAGTTCCAGCCGCTGGTTCCCCGGTGGGCAGCGCGGCCCCGAGCCCCCCCGGGACCCCCCGGCCCCCCGCGCCGGCTGCTGGGGGACCCAGGGGGGAGCCCCCGGCCCCTTCCACTGTGCCCAGTGCGGGAAGGGCTTCCGGCAGAAGCAGAGCCTGGTGACGCACGAGCGGATCCACACCGGGGAGAAGCCGTTCCGGTGCGGGGACTGCGGGAAGAGCTTCAGCCAGCGGCCCAACCTGCTCACGCACCGGCGGGTGCACACGGGCGAGCGGCCCTTCCCCTGCGCCCAGTGCGGCAAGAGCTTCTCGCAGAAGGCCAACCTGCTGGCCCACCAGCGCATCCACGGCGCCCACCCCGACGAGGGCAAGGCGCGGGTGCGGCCGGCGCGGGGCTGCCCCGAGGACACGCCGTTCGTGTGCCCCGAGTGCGGGAAGAGCTTCCGGCAGAAGCCCAACCTCATCACGCACCGGCGCATCCACACGGGCGAGCGGCCCTTCTCCTGCTTCCTGTGCGGCCGCAGCTTCAACCAGAAAACCAACCTGGTGACGCACTACCGGGTGCACACAGGTGAGCGGCCCTTCGCCTGCGCCCAGTGCGGCAAGCGCTTCACCCAGAAAACCAACCTGGTCACCCACCAGAGCACCCACACCGACCTGCGCCCCTTCCCCTGCGCCCAGTGCCACAAGTGCTTCAAGGACAAGGTGTCCCTCAAGGCCCACCAGAAGACGCACGTCCCCCGCCAGCGCCGCTGCCTGGCGCGCGGCCCGGCCCCCGCCGCGCCCTTCGGGGCCGCGCCCGCCCTGCTGCCCCCCGCGCCCGCCCCGCAGGACCCCCCCTTCGCCCCGCTCCCGCCCGCCCCAAAGCCCCCTGAGGGCACCGAGCTGTTCCCCTGCGAAGAGAAAGTCTTTCCCGCCCCGCCCCCGGGCGAGCCCCCCTTCCCCTGCGCCCACTGCAGCGACGGCTTCTGCCCCAAGGTGCCCCTGCTGCGGCCCCCCGAGGTGCCCCCAACCTTCTCCAGCCCCCCCCTCCTGGGGCCCCCGGGGGCGCAGGCGGGGCTGGGGGACGCCACAGCGTCCCCAGAGAAGCCCTTCATCTGCAACCAGTGCGGGAACAGCTTCGGGCTCTGGCTCTCCCTTGTCGCCCACCAGAAGAGCCACGCGGGGCACAAGCCGTGCCCCGGGGCCCCCCCCGAGCCCGGCCCCGCCGCGGAGCCGCCCCCCGGGTCCCCCCTGGCGCGGGTGGGAGAGGCCCGGCCCTGCCCGTGCCCCGAGTGCGGGCGCAGCCTGGCGCAGTGCGAGCGGCTGCTGCGGCACGGCCACGGCGCCGGCGGGCACGGCCCCTTCCGTTGCGACACCTGCGGGAAGCGCTTCAGCCTCAAAACCAACCTGGCCACCCACCAGCGCATCCACACAGGTGAGCGGCCCTTCACCTGCGGCGTCTGCGGCCGCCGCTTCAACCAGAAGGGCAACCTGGTGACGCACTACCGGGTGCACACGGGCGAGCGGCCCTTCGCCTGCACCCAGTGCGGGAAGCGCTTCGCGCAGAAGCCCAACCTCCTGGCCCACCAGAAGACCCACCTGGGCCGCCAGCCCTTCACCTGCCTCGAGTGCCCCAAGCGCTTCAAGAGCAAACTGTCCCTGCGGGTGCACCAGCGGGTGCACGTGGGGCCCCCCGGCACGGCCGCCGGCACCGCGGACCCCGCCGGGACCCCCTTCCCCTGCGGGCTCTGCGAGGAGGCCTGTGGGGGGCACGGGGCGCCGCCGGTGAACCCGCGTGGGCGGCCACACTCCTGCACCGAGCCGCGCCACACCTGTGCCGGGCATCACCACACCTGCATGGAGCAGCGCCACACCTGTGCTGAGCAGCTGCACACCTGCGCCAAGTGCCCCCACGCCTGCGCCGAAGGGCCCCACACCTGTGCCAAGCGGCTGCACACCTGCATCGAGCAGCAGCCCCACGTGTGCATCGAGCAGCCCCACGCCTGCACCAAGCAGCAGCAGCAGCAGCAGCACACCTGCACCGAGCATCCTCACGCCTGCGTGGAGCAGCCCCACACCTGCAGCGAGTGCCCACACACCTGTGCCGAGCATCCTCACCCCTGCGAGCAGCCGCCCCCCTGCACCGGGCGGGCACGCCCCTGTGAGCAGCCGCCCCCCTGCGCCGGCCATGCCCACCCCTGTGAGCAGCCCCAGCCGTGCCCCGAGGCCCCCCAGCCGTGCCCCGAGTGCCCCCACGGCTGCGCCGAGCGGCCACACACGTGTGCCGAGTGCGGGAAGCGGTTCCGGCAGAAGGTGAACCTGGCCGTGCACCTGCGCACGCACACGGGGGAGAGGCCGTTCCGCTGCACCGACTGCGGCAAAGGCTTCAGCCAGAAGGCTCATCTGCTGCGGCACCGCCGCACCCACGGCACCGGCCTCGTGCCCGCCTGCTCTGCCGGGGAGCCCCTGGGCAAGGCCCCGGAGCCGCCGGCCCTGATGCTGCCCCCCTGTGCCCGCGGGGCCCCCCCGGCCCGCCCCGACAGCCCCTCGGGCGCCGCCGACATCCTCATGCAGCTCATGCAGGATGAGCCCCCCCCGGGCCCCGGGGCCGCCCCGGTGCCCCCGTGCAAGTGCCCAGAGGGGAGTCCAGGCCCCAGGGCGCCGGGGCTGCCCCCCCCGTGCTGCTGTGCCGCCTGCCTGGCCCCCCGTCCCCCTGAGCTCCCCCGGGGGCAGCTCTGGGCCAAGGCCGGGGGCTGCGCACGGGCCTTTGAGGAGAAGAGAGTGCCGGGAGCGCCGGAGCAGGAGCGTGGCGAGGAGAAACCGGCTCCATGTCCCGGCTGTCTGTAACCCCCACGGGACCGGCACTGGGATGTGCACCAGGATGCACACTGGGACCCCTGCCAGGACCCCCACCCCTGCCCCCGCACTGGGACCCTCGCTGGGACCTGTCCTGGCTGCCTGGGACCCCCTGCACTGGGTCCCCCAACGACAGGGACCCACCCTCGGCTCTTGTGCTCACCCACCCCACACCTGGAGCCAAAGGGGTCAGAGCTGAGGGGTCACAGCCAGGGTGACACTTCTGGCCAGACATGGCACTGGGACTTGGAGAAGCCTCATAGGGATTGGATGGGGCAAAGCAGAGCCAGACTTGGACATGGCACATTTCTGGCTCAGGAAGACACCAAAGGACTGGAGGGAGTGGCACTGAACCTGGATCTGCCATGTTGGCTCTGGCCACATGGACTGGGAAGAGCTGGATCCAGTGGGCTTAAAAGTTGGCATCCACTGGAGCCAGCTGTGGGATGAGAGAGGCCTCCGAGGGCTCTGGCTGCTTGCAGAGCCCTCCGGCCTGTTCCAGAGTGGATGGCATTCCACAAGGACACAGTTGGGATGGGAGCAGCAAGCCCTGCCAGTGCAGGAGTCCTGGGGCTGTTTCTGCTGCTGAGAGCCTGAGAGCCCCAGTCCAGCTCCACACGGAGGAGCTGGGAAAGCACTGGGAAAACAGCTGGGAAAATGGCCTGGAGGGGCTCAGCTCTGCTTCCAGAAGGGATCCAGAGATGCTTCCAGTGCTGGGGGGGAGGGGGGTCAGCTTGTGCTTCTGCTTGCTCTGGATAACTGCGCTTTGGGACTCGATATTCCGGGATGGGCAATGCTGGGAGCTGGTGGTGGGGGCTGCGGGGGGGCTTCCAGGGGCACAGGGGGCATGGGATGCTTGTTGGGCTTTACTTGGCATTTCCATGTCCCACCCCCGGTGTGACAGAGCCAGTGGCCAGGGAGGCACAGCCTTGGGCAGAGCTTTGGCCTTGGGCACCGGGAGCTGCCATTGCTTCATCCCAAAGGGAATCAGATCTTCCGAGGGGACCGACACCAGGATGGCCACCTCTGGAACCCCAGTGGGGCAGGGGGTCCCACCCCAGCCCCCTTCCGCCCCCACCCCGCTCTGCTCTCTGCAATTCTATTTTTTGAGGTTATTTAAAATAAAAGCTTCTGATGGCTCCAGCGACTCCAGGTCCTCTGTCCAGACCCAGGGGGACATGGCAGTCTCCTGGAGCCTCAGTGCCAGCCTGAGCCCTGGTTAAGGTTCTGCTGGCTGAAGCCACAGACCATCGCTGTGCCCAAGGAGCCACCGGGACAGTGACAGTGCTGGGACCCTCCAACATGCTCTGCGGCCACCAAACCTCACCTGGACACCAAGGGGGAGCTCAGGACCAGCACGGCCACTGAGCCCACTCCAGGGTCACTGTCACATTCACTGGGGTGGCACCAAACCCCACCCAGTGCTCCTGGGGATGGGCTGGGGGTCTCACACCGAGGGCTCTCGCTGCGGGGACACGGACACCCCCATCGTGGCTGGGGACACTCAGTGCCACCCTCGGTGGGTTCTGGGAGCTTTGGGTACAGGGGCTGCAGGGGCAGGACCCAGGGGGGCTTCAGTTGGTCCTGTCCTGGGGTGGACACCTGGTGTGGGACCCTCCAGTGTGCGACCCTCAGGCTGGGATGCTCCCTCCAGTGCGGGACATTCGCATGTGGGGGCTGCGAGACCTCCGGAGTTGCCAGGCTCGTTCCTCGGGATTCTGGGGGGTAGGGGGTGGTCGGTGGTGCCGGGATGGGCGATCGCCCCGCCAGTGCCCCCAGCCCCGTGGGCGTACCTGCACCTGCTCTCGGTGCTCCCCCGGTGCCCCCCCATTCCCCGGTGTGCCCCCAGTCCCCGGTGCCCCCCCCACCTCCTGGTACCCCCCTATCCGCCGGTGCCTCCCCCCTTCCGGTGCCCCCCATCCCCCGGTGCCCCCCTCATCCTCCCGTGCCCCCCACCTCCCGGTACCCCTCCCCATTCCCCGGTGCCCCCCTCATCCTCCCGTGCCCCCCAACTCCCGGTACCCCTCCCCATTCCCCGGTGCCCCCTCATCCCCCGGTGCCCCCCCTATGCCCTGGTGCCCCTCCGTTCCCCGGTGCCCCCCATCCTCCCGGTGCCGCTCCCCCCAGTCCAGCCTCTTCCGCCGCCGCCATCGGGCCCCGCCCGGCCATGCAGCGGGTGAGCCCGGGGAGGTTCCGGGAGGGCTCGGGGGGTCCCCGGGGGGTCCTCGGGATGCGGCGCCCCCGCTGTCCCGGCGAAGGGAGCGGTCCGGGGGTCCCTAGGGGGGCTTACGAGGGGGGGCGGTCCGGGGGTCCCGGAAGGGCGCACATGGCGGGGGGCGGTCCCGGCTCCTCCGGTCGGAATGCCCGGACAGGGAGGGCGGGCACGGACAGCCCGGAGCGCGGCACCCGAGGGTCCCCACGGCCCGGGGCGTCCCCACTAATCTCGGGGGTCCCCAGAGCCCTGTGAGTCCCCATAACTCGAGGGGTCTCCACAGCTCCTCCCGCGGGCCCCAGAGCCCCGGGGGTCCCCACAGCCGCTGGGGTCCCCACTACTGCATTCCTGGGGGTCCCCACAGCCCCGGGGAACCCCCCAGCCTTGGAGGTCCCTGCTTTTCTCAGGAGTCCTCACAGCCCTGGGGGTCACCCCAGCCTCCTGTGCTGATGGGGGGCCAGGAGCAGCCCCAGGACAGGACCCTTTGGAACCCGGGGGTGCTGCAGCCCCGGGGTGACCCCCTCGGGGTGGCCAGCGAGGAGTCGGTGCCACCAGTCCCCCTGAGCCCCCCGCTGTCTCCCCAGGGGGTGCCCCCCGAGGTGTCCTTCGAGGAAGTGGCCATTTACTTCTCCCCCGAGGAGTGGACGGAGCTGCAGCCCTGGCAGCGGGCGCTGTACCGAGAGGTCATGGCCGACAACTACGACCTGGTGGCCAGTCTGGGTGAGGGGCTGGGGGGCCACCGGGCTGGGGTGTCACAGAGTGGGGGTGTCACAGGGCTGGGGTGTCACAGGGTGGGGGTGTCACAGGACTGGGGGTATCACGGGGGAAGGGGTATCACGGGGGGGGGCGTGGAGCCGGGGGGAGCACAGAGATGGGGGTGGCACTGGGCTGGGGGCACAGCTGGAGGCTGAGGTGGGGGTCCAAAGGCCCAGCTGGGGATCAGAGGCTCAGGTGGGGGTCTGAGGCTCAGGTGGGGGTCCATGGCCTTGGCCAGGGGTCTGGGGGCTTGGCTGGGGTCTGCAGCCTGAGCCCCCTGGCAGACCCCGACCCACCGTCTCTGTGCAGAGCAGGGCCCCAAGTGCACCCCCAGCTGGGAGGATTAAAGGCACCAGATCCCCGGCCCTGCTGCCCCCCATCCCACTGACCCCCCAGCCCCCAGTGCATCCCCCTGGCCGGGTGGCAGTGACAGTCTCCCGGTAACGCCCACTGGACATTCTGGGGGGCACTGAGGGGGTCTCTGTTCTGCCCAGAGTCGGAGTCCAAGTTCCTCCACGTGAAGGAGGAGCCACCCAGGAAGGTCCCCTCTGCTGGGGGCGACAGCGGAGCTTCCGATGCCTCCAGCACCGGTGAGTGACCGGGGACACCCTGCAGGGCTGGGGGGTCCCTGTGGCACGAGGGGCTGGCCCCGGCCAGACTCCCTGTCTGGCCCCCCCCTGGACTGGTGGGGGTCTCCCTGCAGCCTCCCGGGTGTCCCAGGAGCGGGCGAGGGGCCGCAGTGACACCTTTTCCCAACAGGTGCCCTGGACGGTTCTGCCAGCGAGGCCGATGATGGGGAGCCCCGGGAATTGGGGTTCGAGCCCCCGGCCCCGGGCCCGCCGTTCGTGTGCGGCACCTGCGGCAAATCCTTCCGGCACCGCCGCAACCTCCTCACGCACAAGAAGCTGCGGGGCGGGGTCCGCGCCCGGCACTGCTGCGACGAGTGCGGGCGCCCCTTCTGCGTGCGCGGGGACCTGCTGCGGCACCGCCATGCCCACCGCGGGCCGCCGCGGGGCCTCCCGTGCCCGCGGTGCCCGCAGCGCTTCTCGGACGCGGCGGGGCTGGGCCGGCACCTGGCGGGGCCGTGCGAGGAGTCCCCGTTCGTGTGCGGGCGCTGCGGGCGCGGCTTCGCGTGGCGGGAGAGCCTGAAGCTGCACGTGCGGGACCACCACCCCCCCGAGCGCCCCCACCCCTGCCCCGAGTGCGGCCGCGCCTTCCGCAACCGCGGCCACCTGCGGCTGCACCGCCGGGCACACGCCGGGCACCGGCCCTTCCCCTGCGCCCGCTGCGGCCGCGCCTTCGCCACCCGCGCCAACCTCTGCGCCCACCGCAGGCTGCGCCGCCGCTGCCGCCCCCCCGCGCAGCAGGAGGAGCCCCCCGGGCAGCGGAACGGGGACCCCCGGGGGGACGGGGACACCCCCGGGGACTGACATCCCCTCGGGGACCTGGACACCCGCGGGGATGGGAACAGGGACCCCCTCGGGGATAGGGACCCACTCGGGGACTGACGTCCCCTCAGGGACCTGGACACCCACGGGGATGGGAACAGGGACCCCCTCGAGGATGGGGATACCCTCGGGGATGGGGATCCACTCGGGGACTGACATCCCCTCGGGGACCAGGACACCTGTGGGAACGGGAACAGGGACCCCCGTGGGGACAGGGACCCCCTCAGGGTTGGGGACACCCTCGGGGACTGACATCCCCTTAGGGACCTGGACACCCACGGGAACAGGGACCCCCTCGAGGATGGGGACCCCCTCGGGGACAGCGACCCACTTGGGTACAGGAACCTCCTTATTGATGGGCACCCCTTTAAGGACAGGGACCCCCTCGGAGGCGGAAACACCCTCAGGGACAGGGGCCCCCTTGAGGATGGGGACACCCTCAGGGGCAGGGACACCCTCGGGGCCAGCGGTGACCCAGTGGGTGACCAGCAGTAGCCACAGGATGGGGTTACCCCAGTGCTCCCACAGATGTGACCTCAGTGGTGCCACAACCCCTCCTGGACACCCCAGAGCCGTGAGCACTGGGGGGTCTCTGAAACCACCTGAGGGGCTTCTCCATGTCCCTCCAGACCTCAGGAAATCCCTCTGGGATGTGTCTCCGTGTTCCATTTGGATCTCGATGGATCTTCGGATTTGGAAAATCCCTCTGGGATGTGTCTCCATGTTCCCTTTGGATCCTGAAGTATCTTTGGGCCCTGCAATGTCTCTGCAGGGCACTTCCCAGTTTTTCCAGACTTTTGAAAATTCCTCTGGGATGTTTCTCCGTGTTCCCTGTGGGCACTGAAGTACCTTTGGACATCAGAATGTCCTTCCAGGACACTTCCCAGTCCTCCCAGTCCCACCAGAGCCTGGCCCCGTGTCTGCATTGAAAGCCAGGAGATTATTTATTCTGATTATTCTGTCATTTATTTATTCTTTTCTATTTTTCTATTGTATTAAATTCTATTTAAATAATGACAGTTGTTTTTCTCCTTATTCCAATTCCTCTCCTGTTCATTCCAGCTCCCACTGGACACCAGTGCTGGGACATGGCCAGAGCCCCTCAGTGTCCTGGGACAGCAGGAGCCACCACGTGTCCCCCCAGTGTCCCCCCCAGATAAAGCCCCCAAATTTGGGGGGTTAATGTAGAAATGGGTAAAAAATGCAGATGAGACTCGGGGGGTCACTCGTGGGGGGCACCCACATCCCTGGGGGCACCCTCAGCCCCAGCTACTCCCAGTATGGCCCAGTTCACACGGATCAGCCCCACAGCCATTCCCAGTACTGGAGTTCCTCTGTTCCCAGTAAGCTGGAGGCTGCCCGGCACTGGGAGCACTGGGAATGTCCCCCCACCTGGATGTCACTGGGTGGGGGAACAGATGGTGACATTCCCACAGGAATGGGGACAGACCAGCCCCCACAATCCATCTGCCCATGGAGCTGGGAGGGAGGGTGGGAATGCGCTGGGGAAACTGGGACACCATGAAATCAGGGAATTGCTGAGGTGGGAAAACCCCTGGAGACCTCTGCATCTGCCCACCCCCGAGGCCACCACTGCCCCATGTCCCCGAGTGCCACCACTGCCCATGTCCCCAAGTGCCACATCCCCACAGCTGTTAAACCCCCCAGGGCTGGACAGCCCTTTTCAGCACGAATATTCCCAAAATATTCCCAAATACCCACCTAACTCCCCCTCTCCCAGTTCCTCCCCTCCGTGCCACTTGAGGCTGTTCCCAGCACTGCCAGCCCAGCGCTGGGAATGTCACCCTGTCACCTCCCTGCCACCCCCGGGTGTGACAACGCCACGGCCCCGGTGGCTTTTTTGGGATGTCCCAGTTCAACGTGCCGGGAGCACACGTGGAGAATCCTCCGGAATCCGGGTCGGAAGGACGGGACACGGAGGGGGAGGTGCTGGGCCACAAATCCTTTGTGCTCCAGAACTCAAATAACCAGGAAAAATCCCAATATTTACCCTGAGTTTTGCCTTTGGGGTGAAATCACGAGGCCAGGAGACATTTTCCCAATTAAATTCCTGAAATCAGAGCTGGGCTGGGAGCGTGGAGGGGGGTTGGGATGCTGAGGTGTCCATCCTGCCCCTCCAACACCCTGAAGGATCCAAGTTTATGGGACTAAACCTCAGTTTTCCATCTCTGGAATGAGCTCTGGCAGGAGGGGAGGTTGGGTGAGGCTCATCCCGGGGTCTGCGGATCTTTTGGCCCCCAGAGGAACCTCGGGCTGCTCCAGGTGATGGGATTCCAGTCTGTGAAGGATATTTCCTCCCGTTTTCCCACATCCTTGGGGCTCACACGGTGCCTCTGCCCCCACTGCAGCTTTCCCAAGGCAAATCCAGGTCCCAGACCCGCCGGTGTCCCAGGATACCAGAATTCCACTGGCCCAGGCCTGCTGACCCCTGCACAACCCTGCTCTGGGACCAGAGGGAGCTGATCCCCCGATCCTGGAACCATCCCAGGGGTGGGAAGAGCCTGACCCTCTCCCATGGATTGATCCAGACTCTGCTGGAACAGGGACAGACCTGGAATCCCTGCAGGACATCGGTGATGTCATCGAGTGGGGCAGCACAGCTGGAGGGTTTGAGGAACTGGAAAAAATGATCCAAATCCTGCTCAAAGTGGGTTTTTCCATAAAATAAAGTGCAGGGACCTGCAGGGGAGATCCAGTTTTTAGGAATGAAATGGCAGGATGGATGTGGTGAGATCCCAATGGATAATGGGATAGCAGTGACCTCCCCACAACCTGCCAAGGAAACACAAGAATTTGGGGGTGCTGTGGGATGTGGGAGAAGGCACATCCCAGATTCCAGTCTGGTTGTCTGCCCTCTCCATGCAGTGATTGGGAAGAGCAATTCCCAGTGGATGCTCAGCAAGTTTTGTGGAATTCAAGCCTGAGATTTCCATGTTGTCCCCTCGGGCCAGTCCAGACTGGGGGAATGGCCCTTCCTGAAGCCTCTGGCACAAAGCACCAGGACACTCCATGCTGACCCCTGGGCTTTGGGAATCAGGGACACAGAGGATCCAAAATCCACAATGCTCCAACTGGAAAAGAGATCCTGGCAGCCTGTGCAGGGGTTGGAGCCACTTTGGAGGTGGCTGGATCTGAGTCCCAGCTGCTCCTGGTTATCCCTGCTGGGCTGGGTGTTCAGAGGGAGGGTCTCCACGGTCACACAAGCTTGGAGGGGAAATCCCAGTCATCCGGGAATCTTGGAAGTGATCATGGAATGGCCAGAAGGCCAAGATTTCGGAATGTCACTGGAAAAGGTGACACGTTCTGAAGAGGCCCCACTATGGCAAAAATTCTCAGGAAGGGAGAAGAAATATCCCTTATTTCCTGGTGGATTCTGAGGCTGGTGGGAAAGAATGGGAGAGGGGAAGCAGCTGGATGGAGCCCCCAGGACAAGTATGGAAATTCCTGAAGGAGCAGGTGAATGGAGTCATCTTGCAGAGGGGAAAGAGCTCCACCTGGCCTGGGACATTCCTGAAGGAGAGAAATGGGCAGAACTTTATCCCTGCACTGACTCAGGGATGGTGGGAGTGCCCTGTGGGCACAGCAGAGGGATAACTGGGAGCACAGGGATAACTGGGAGGAGAGGGATAACTGGGAGCACAGGGATGACTGGGAGGAGAGGGATGACTGGGAGCACAGGGATAACTGGGAGCAGAGGGATAACTGGGAGGAGAGGGATAACTTGGAGGAGAGGGATGACTGGGAGCACAGGGATAACTGGGAGGAGAGGGATAACTGGGAGCACAGGGATAACTGGGAGCACAGGGATAACTGGGAGCACAGGGATGACTGGGAGCACAGGGATAACTGGGAG
>CM031045.1:148690477-148703594 GCA_013398505.2 Rhegmatorhina hoffmannsi
ACTTTTAAAGTTACTTGTCCTGAAGTGGTTTTTTTATGGGATGTGAAATTATTTATCCCAATCTCGGAGGGGCTTTTAAAGCCACTTTATCCAACTAAAATTACTTGTCCTGTTGTTTTTTTGTTTTTAAACCCACTCATTGCACTTTTAAACATCGTTTCCCATTTTTTGGGCTTTTAAAGGGATTTTCCCAGTGAGTTTCTGCCTTTTTAAAGCACTTTTCGCCTTTCTGGAGTTTTAAATCCACTTATCTCGAATTTTTGGGTTTTTACAAACCACTCACCTCGTTTTGGGGCCTTTTTGGGGAAAGTGCCCCTTTTTTTTCCTTTTAAATCCACTCATCGCTGTGTTGTGAGGGGGCGTGGCCGCGAGGGGCGTGGTCATACGAGGGCGTGGCCATGCGAGGGGCGTGACCGGGATGCGTTGCCATGGGGACGGGATGCAGCCGTGGGGAGGGGGCGGTATCAAAGCCCCTTTTCCATGCGGATTTCGGGTCTCGGGGCCTCGTTTCCATGGGAATGGGCGGGTCAGGGACGCGTTTCCATGGAGACGGGATGCAGCCGCGGGGTGGGAGTCTCAAGGACCCTTTTCCACGGGTGTTTTTGGAGGGGGGGTGCCAAACGCCCCTCAAGCCCCCCCCGGCAGGTCCGGGAGCGCACGGTCTCCCACGGGATATTCCCGGCTCTTATCGCTCCTCATCCCTGGAATTTGATCGGTCGGAGCCCCCGCAGCGCGGGGAGGGGGCAACGACCGGGCGGTGGCGAAGCGTCGGTGACCCCCCGGCGATCATTAACCCGGGGGGGTCCCGGGGGGGCCCTCCCTGCCCTTCCCGTGGATGTGGCGGAGACAGCGCAGGTACCGGGGGGGGGGGGGTGAGGGGCGCAGCCCCCCGGGGTGGGAAATGGGGGTCCTGCTGGGGGCCTTGAACCAGGGGAGTCGGGAAGGGGCGGCCCGAGGCGGGGGGCGGGAGGGGGCGGATGCGGGGGGCGGTGACCGCTTGGGAGGGCGGGAGGGGGTGTCAATGCCCCTGGGGGGCGGGGAGGGGGTCACTGCCCCCAGGACCGGGCACAGACCGGCAGCTGCTGCACTGAGGGGTCGGCGGAGCCCGGGCAGGTGAGTGGGGGAGCTGGGGGGACTCCTTGGAGACACTGGGGTGTCTCACCTTGCCCACCCCAGTGGGGGCTCAGCACTCGGCTGGTGTTCAACAGCCACCCTGGGAGGGGTGCAGAGCCCCCCAGTCCCGGGCTGAGGGGATTTTGGGGAGCCCAGGGGGCTCAGGAGGAGTGGGGCTCACCCCACGGTGCCCCCCAGTTTCACTGGGAACATCCCATGGTACCCCTGGTTTCATTGGGGTCACCTCAGGTGTCCCTGATTTTCCTGGGGGTCATCCTGTGGTGTCCCCAGTTTTCCTGGTAGTCACCACACGATGCTCCCAGTTTTCCTGGTGGTCACACCGTGGTCCCCCTGAATTTCCTGGGTGTCATCCCACAGTTCCCCCAGTTGTGCCAGGGTGTGCTGGAACGGGGAAAGCTTGACTGTCCTCCATTCCCTCCCCAGTGCTGACTCGCTCTCCCCGTGTCCCCCAGGATGTGGCTGCTGGGGGTCCCCTGGGCGCTGGCCCTGCTGGTCACCGCGGCCGCCCCCGACCCCTCGGCGGCCCCCCTGGACCCGGCGTCCATCTTCGCCGACCTGTCCCCGGCGGAGCTCCGGGCCGTGCGGACCTTCCTGATGGAGCGGCCGGAGCTGGGCCTGGCCCCGAGCCGGGGGGGGCCCCTGGCCAAGAACTCGCTGTTCCTGGTGGAGCTGCTGCCGCCGCCGAAGCGCGTGGCGCTGCGGTTCCTGGCACACGGCGGGCGGCGCCCGCGGCGCGAGGCTCGAGCCATCGTGTTCTTCGGGGCGCAGGCGGAGCCCAACGTCACCGAGCTGGCTGTGGGGCCCCTGCCCCGGCCCAGCTCGTACCGGGTGCTGGGGCGCAAGGGCGGCCGTGCCGTGCCCTTCTGGGCGCGGCCCATGACCCAGCTGGAGTACGAGCTGCTGTACGAGGCGCTGGTGGGCGCGGTGGCCCCGCTGGAGCCGCTGCTGCGCGAGGCCACCGGCTTTGGCTTCCAGAACTGCTCCGGGCGCTGCCTCACCTTCTCCGACATCGCCCCGCGCGGGCTGGGCCCCGGCGAGCGCCGCACCTGGCTGGTCATCCAGCGCTTCGTCGAGGGCTACTTCCTGCACCCCGTGGGGTTGGAGGTGCTGCTGGACCACCGGGACCCCGACCCGCGGCGCTGGGCCGTGCGGCAGCTCTGGTACAACGGGCGCTACTTCGGCAGCGTGCGGGAGTTGGCCGAGCTGCACGCGCGGGGGGCGCTGCCCCTGGCCCGCCTGCCCGAGCCCCCCGCCCGCCACCTCTTCTCCAGCTACGAGCCCCGCGGGCGCTTCTTCACCGGCACGCCCAGCGAGGTGCACGGCGCCAAGGTGTGCGAGCCGCAGGGCCGGCGCTACCGCCTGCGCGGCAACCGGCTGGAGTACGGCGGCTGGAGCCTGGCCTTCCGCCTCCGCTCCTCCGCCGGCCTCCAGCTCTTCGACGTGCGCTTCGGCGGCGAGCGCGTGGCCTACGAGCTGAGCGTGCAGGAGGCCATCGCCTTCTACGGCGGCCACTCGCCCGCCGCCATGCAGACCAAGTACATGGACGCCGGCTGGGCCATGGGCGCCTCCAGCTACGAGCTGGCGCGCGGCGTGGACTGCCCCGAGACCGCCACCTTCCTGGACGCCCACCACCTCCTGGACGCCGACGGCCCCGTGCGCTTCGCCCGCGCCCTCTGCGTCTTCGAGCTGCCCACGGGGGTCCCCCTGCGCCGCCACTTCGACAACGACTTCCAGGGCGGCTTCAACTTCTACGCGGGGCTGGAGGGGCGGGCGCTGGTGCTCAGGACCACCTCCACCGTCTACAACTACGACTACATCTGGGACTTCCTGCTCTATCCCAACGGTGTCCTGGAGGCCAAGGTCCACGCCACCGGATACATCCACGCCACCTTCTACACGCCGCAGGGCCGGCGCTACGGCAGCCGAGTGCACAGCCACCTCCTGGGCAACCTCCACACCCACCTCGTGCACTACAAGGTGGACCTGGATGTTGCAGGTGAAGGGCCCTGGCAGCTCCCAACACCCTCCGGCCATGGGGAGGGTGCTGGGAGGTGGGGCTGGACCCATGTTGGGCTCCAGGGCCAGAGGCCCTTGTCCCTGAGGGGGATGGTACCACCTGGGCATCACCTGGATGCTCTGGTGATGACCCCCTCTCGATGGTGGCATCTCTGTGGGGTCCCACCCCTCTGTGGTGGCGTCTCTGCAGGGTCCCAGTCTTCCATGGTGGTGCATCTCCTGGAGTCCCAACCCTCCGTGGTGATGGAGTCTCTGGAGGGTGCCCCCCTCCATGGTGGTGGCATCTCCCTGGTTTCCAAGTGCTCCATAGTGGCATCCCCACTGGATCCTACCTGCCCATGGTGGTGGCATCTCCACGGGGTCCCAGTCCTCCGTGGTGGTGATATCTCAGCCCTCCATGGTGGCACCTCCATGGGGTCCCAGTTCATATCCATGGTGATATCCCCACCGCATCCCACCCCTCCATGTAGCACCTCTGTGGGGTCCCACTCCTGCACAGGGACACCTCTATGAGGTCCCATCCCCACACCGGGGGGTCTGCGCCGCTGTGCCCCCCCACTGACACCCCCCTCCCCGCAGGCACCGGGAACAGCTTCGAGACGATGGACATTCGCTTTGAGAACATCTCGAACCCCTGGAGCGCGGGGGCCCGTGTGGTGCAGCCGTGGCTGCACCGGGAGCCGCGGCGCCGGGAGCGCGAGGCGGCACTGCCGCTGGGCCGGGCCCCGCCGCGGTACCTGCTCTTCACCAACCCGCGCCGGCGCAACCGCTGGGGCCACCGCCGCACCTACCGCCTGCAGCTCAGCTCCCACGCCGGGCCCGTGCTGCCCCGCGGCTGGCGCGAGGAGCGCGGCGTCACCTGGGCCAGGTGGGGTGGGCACGCCCCAGCGCAGGGACGTGGCTGCTGGTGGGCTCTGCCATTGTCAGCTCTGAGCTGAGCCACCGGTGTCACCCAGAGCCGTGGGCATGGTGCCCTTCCCCTGGTCACACCTTCCTCTGGTGGCACTTCAGCTTGGTGACACGTACCCTTAGTGGCACCTACACCTTGGTGACACCTTCCCCTGGTGTCACCTGCCCTTGATGGCACCGTCCCCTGGTGGCAGCTTTCCTTGGTGGCACTTACCCTTGGTGACACCTTCCCCCTGGGGGCACCATCCCCTGGGGCACCTTCCCATCCCCCCTGGAGCTGAAGAGTCCCCTGAGTCCTTGGGACCCCAGGAACCCCCATAACTGGGAACACCTCTGGAGCTGGGGAGACCCCCTGGGAGCTGAGAAACCCCCTGGAGCTGTGGAGACCCCGAGGCTGGGGAGCTCCCTGAGAGCTGGGAAGCCAACAGGGAGCTGGAGAACTCCATGGGAGTTTGGGAGGCCCCAGAGCCAAGGAACCCCCCAGAGCTCGGGGTGCCCTTGGAGATGGGATTCCTTGGAAGATGGGGACCACCAGAAGCTGAGGAACATCTGGGAGCTGAAGAGTGCCCGGGAGTTGGGAAAACCCTCGGGATCCGGGGAACCCCTGGAAGTGGGGTGACCTATGGACCCCCAGGGCTGGGGAACTCCCAGAACTGGGAAGTTCCCAGGACTTGGGGAGCCCCCCTGGTGTTGGGGACACCCTGGGAGCCGGGGAACCCCCCAGGAGCAGGCGGCCCAAAGCCAGGGACCCCCACTGTGAATGGGCAGGGGGTGGCACAGCCCCGGGCAGGAGTGGGAGAGGGACCGTCCCCTGCAACATGGGTGGGCACCGCCCCCGGACTGACCCCGCCCCCTCACCTGTCCCAGGTACCACCTGGCCGTGACGAGACGCCACGAGAACGAGCCGAGCAGCAGCAGCATCTACACCCAGAACAACCCCTGGGACCCCCCGGTCACCTTCGAGAGCTTCATCCGCGACAACGAGACCATCGAGGACCAGGTGACATGGGGACAACCAGGGGACACAGGGCTGGGGGTGGCTGAGGGGCTCGGCTCTGGAGGCTCCCCAGGTCCAGGGGGGTTTCCCAGCTCCAAGGGGCTCCCCAGCTCCAGGGCTTCCCCCACTCCCTCAGGGTTCCCCAGCTCCTGAAGGGCTTCCCAGGTCTCAGGTCTTCCCCATCCCAAGGGGTTCTGCAGCTCTGGGAGGTCTCCCAAGCTCCCATTGGTCTCCCCAACTCCAGAGGGTCTCCCCAACTCCAGAGGGTGTCCCCAGCTCCAGGGTTTTCCCCATTCCCAAGGAGTTCTGGGGTGTCCCTCCATTTCCCACTGGTCTCCCCAGTTTCAGCATCTCCCCACCTCCCACAGGGGGGTCCATGGTGCCACAGGCCACGCTGACACCACTGTGTCCCCCCAGGACTTGGTGGCCTGGGTGACCGTGGGCTTCTTGCACGTCCCCCACTCTGAGGACGTCCCCAATACGGCCACCCCTGGCAACGCCGTTGGCTTCTTCCTGCGCCCCTTCAACTTCTTCGACGAGGACCCATCGGTGGCCTCGCGTGCCACCGTCATCGTGCGCCCGCTGGACCCCCCGACCTGCTCCCGCCTGGACATCCAGCGCTGGACACCCCCCAGCCCCGGCCCCTGCGTCCACCCCGAGCCCTTCACCTACAATGGCACCTACCGCCAGGTGTGACCCCGGGGACACGGGGACACCAGCTGTGGGACGGGCCACGTGCTCATGCCAGGCTCAGTAAAGGTGATGCCACCTCTGAGCCCAGCACTGGCACCACGGGGACACCAGTGCTACCGGGACACAGGTGTGGGATGTGTCACGCCATGTCACACAGTGCCATGTGTCACACCCTCACATGGCGCCACGGTAACATGTCACACAGCTGTCACTTGGTGCCACATGCGACAGGCTGGGCTCAGTAAAGGTGATGTCACCTCATCTGACCCCAGTACCGGCACTGGCACCATGTGGGACACCAGTGCCACCAGGACACCATGGCATGGGACGTGTCACACGGTGCCACACAGTGCCATGTGCCACCTGTTGTGCTCAGTAAAGGTGATGTCACCCCCTCCCCCACCATGTGGGACATGTCACACAGTGCCACTGGGACACGACAGCATGGGACATGTCACACAGGGGCACATGCCCTGCTCAGTAAAGGCGATGTCACCTCCTCTGTCCTGTCTCTGCCACTACCCTGACCTGCCTGCCCCGGGCTGTCACAATGTTTAATCACAGCCATGTTCGAGGTCATTGTCCCTCCCCGCCCACCCAGAGGTCCTGTCCCCTCCCCCGGTGACACACAGAGCCAGGGGGTCTCTGTCTGGTTTATTGGGGGCACCTACGGCGGGGGTGACATGCAGGGGTGACACGAGACAAACACGGCACACGCTTTGGGGGTGGCAGCTGCCCCCCACCCCGTGTCCCCCTCCCTGTGCGTGGGGTGACACCACAATGTGCCACCCGGCTGTGCAGGGGGAGCGCCCGGGGAGCTCAGGGGGCTTTGGGGGCCCCAGGGGGCAGCCAAGCGGGGAGGGCACACATGTGTCCCCAAACCCCCAGCTGGGACATGGACAGGGACACGCAGGGGGGACACACACGGACCCACCAGACCCCGCCGGTGCTCACACATGTGCTGAGGTCCCAGTGGGGGGGACATGGCAGGGACACACACACACATCGATGGGGGGGCAACACACGTGTCCCGGCACAGCGGGACCCCCCGACACACACGTGACGTCCTGGGGACAGGACACGGGGACACACCTGTGCACACACACACCTGTGCACACACACACCTGTGCACCTCCACCGGCCCCGGGGAGCTCAGAGGGGCCCCGGGGGGCTCGGGGGCTCTGGAAGGAGGAGGAGGAAGAGCAGCAGAGTCCGACAGTCCGGGGCAGGGGGACCCCGGGGCAGGTCGGATAACGAGGGGTCCCAGGGGGTCCTGAGCCCCCTGTCGGCAGTGGGGGGAGTGTCCATGTGGGGCAGCGGCCGGAGCCCCCTGGCAGGTCATGGCCCGGAGGTGGGGGCTCCGGGGGTCCCACATCACCGGGGTCAGGGGTCCTGTGTCTCCGCAGCTCCGGGGGCCCCACGTCCTGGGGTTCGGGAGTTCCATGTCCCAGGGTGTGGGGGGTCCCACATTCTGAAGTCGGGGGTCCCGGGGCTCCAGAGCTCCCATGTCCTGGGTGTCGGGGGTCCCACATGCTGGGGTCAGGGGGCCTGTGGCTCCGGGGGTCCCACCTGCTGGGGTCTGGGGGTTCCAGGGGTCCCAGGTCCCAGGGTGAGGGGGTCCGAGGGCTCTGGGGTTCCCCTGTTCCAGGGTCGGGGGTCCCAAGGCTCCAGGGCTTCCAGGGCTCCGGGTGGCCCACGTTCCACGGCCAGGGATCCTGTGCCTCCAGGGCTCCCAGGCCATGGTGTCCAAGGGGGCCGGGGCTGGGGGTCCCACATTCTGGGGTCTGGGGCTCCCATGGCTCCCAGAGTCTCACATCCTGGGCTTTGGGGGTCCCACATGCCGGGGCCCGAGGACTCCAGGGGTCCCAGGTCCTGGGGTCCAAGGGCTCCGGGGGTCCCATTTCCGGGGTCGGGGGTCCCGCGGCTCCGGGGGTCCCGCCGCGCCCCGGCGCTCCCATTAGCTGCCGGGGTCGGAGCAGTGTCTCTGGAGCGGGGGGGTCCCCGGGGGGGTCCCCGCGGGCGGGGGCAGCGCCCCGGGCAGGGAGCGGCGCCGCGGCGGGGGCGGCTCCAGCAGCAGCACCACGTCGGGGGCGTCCGGGGCATGCGGGGGGTGCGGGACCTGCCAGAGCCGGGGGGGGGACAGAGTCAGGGGGCACAGGGGGCTCAGGACATCCCCCCACCCCACCCCAGGACCCCCAGAGGGTGACCCCAAGCCACAGAAGGGCTGGAGGACACGGTGATGGGCACAGAGGGAGGTGTACCCCAAATCTGGGGGACTCAGGAGTGACCCCAACCCACAGAGACACTGACAGTGGATGCCCCCCGGAGCAGGTGCCCTCCGACTCCGGGGGTCCCTCACCTGAGCGAGCGGCCGGAGGGGGGTGATGGGCAGGGGGGGCTGCAGCGGCCCCGGGGGGGGCTGGTGAGGGGAGGCCACGGTGCTGTAGGCTGGGGGCACCAACACCTGGCGCTGCAGCAGGTGCACAATGGACGAGATGTCCGTGCTCAGCCGGGATTCCAGCCTGGAATGTCCATGGTGGAGCATCAAGGGCCAGAATGAAACGTGGGACCCCCATCCCCACCCCTCCCCCAACCCCCCAGGGTCCCCAAACCTGCCCAGAACCTGCCCCTGCACCCCCATCACCCATCAGGGGGTCAGCATGGGGTGGGATCCCCCATTCCCCCTCTCCTCACTCAGGGCTATAAGCCCCCCCCCCCCAAACCCCAGCACTCCCAGCCCAGCCCTCCACCAGCCCCCCAGGACCCCCAGCACCTTCCCCTGCAGCTCTATAAGCCCTTAAGGTGGGTCAAGGGGCTCTGGTTGGGACGGGGGGTCCCCCATTCCTCCCCTTCCACTCAGGGTTCCCCAGGACCCTTTGGGGTGGTCAGGTTACCCCTCAGGTTACACCTGAACCCCTCAAATTTACCTATTGAGCTGTTTTTGGAGCAGATCCAAGCGGGACTCCAGGTCGGAGCGCTGGCGGCGGGTCAGGGTCGGGGTGGGATTTGGGGGGGCCCCGTGGGAACAACGCGGGAGCTCCTGGTACTGTCGGCCCCGGGTGTCACCCCAAAAACTGAAGATGTTGGAGACCCCCGAGAAGGCCCCTGAAAAAGGGGGTGGGTGAGTCTGGGGGCTGAATTGGTGGGGGAGGTTTAGGGGGCAGTTTGGGGGAGTGGGGGAAGGATGGGGAGGGGGGCGTTGGGGCTTTGGGGAAGGTGTCAAACAGGGCAGGGAGGGGAGGGTTGGGGTCCCCTCACCCATCCTGAGCCCTGCCATGCCCTCCTGAGGGGGTGCAGGGGCCAGTGCTGGGCCAGGAGTGGAGAGGGGGGTTCAGGGTTGTGGAGGAAGTCTGTAAAACCCTGAATGAGGAGGGGAGGAACGGGGGACCCCCCTACCCCAAACCAACCCTCCCAACCCACCTGAGGGGGGTACAGGGATTAAGGGACAGGTGCTGGATGTGAGCTGGGGGTCTGGAGGCCGAAGGAGGAATGGGGGTACCAGGGTTTTTGGGGGGTCTGCAAGACCCAGAGCAGGGAGGGAAGGAATGGGGGACCCCCACTCTCCCCCTGATCCCCCACAAACCCACCTGAGGGGGATACAGGGGTGCAGGGGCAATGCTGGGGGACCAGGGGGCTGAGGGGAGATTGGGGTACTACAGATTTTCGGGGGTCTATTGAGCCCTGAGGGAGGAGGAGAGGAATGAAGTTCTCCCCCCAGCCTGAGCCCCCCGACCCACCTGAGAGGGGGTTGCACATGTCGCTGCCCTCACGTTCCTCGGGCTCGGGGGGCACCGGGGGGGCACTGTGGAAGGGGGACAGTGCCGTGGCCCCCGGGGGAGGAACGGGGAGCTCCTCCTCATCGCTGGAGCCGCAGCTGGAGGGGCTGGGGGGGTCCCACTCGGCCGGACCTCTGGGGGCGCCGGGGGCCTGACCCCCCCCATTGCCCCCTCGCAGCGCGCGGGACTCCCCAGGGCTGGGGGCATCTGCAGGGGACAGGTGAGGTCAGGGCGGGGGTCCCGGGGACCCTGGGGTCACCCCCGGAGGTCCCGGCCCCCCACCTTTCTCGGGGCGTCGGCGGAAGGAGAGTTTGCGGCGCCGGAGCCGGGAGAAGCCGCCGTCCAGCTCGTCACTGCCCGGGGAGCCGGGGATCATATTTGTCTGCGGGGACAGGGGGCACAGTTGGGGGGCTGTGGGACCCACACGCTTTGTCAGGAGCCCCTCAGACTGCTCAGGACCCCCCAAGTTGCTGAGATTCCTCTGCCTTGCTCAGGATGCCCCAGATGACTCGAGACCCTCCAGATTGCTCAGCCACCCACAACTTGCTCAGAACACCCCACCTTGCACAGGACCCACCCCCCTCCAGGGTGCTTAGGAACCCCTAAACTTGCTCAGAACACCCCACCTTCCCCAGGCATGTTCAGGCCTCCCCCTGAACAAACCTGCTTGGAACCCTCCACTTTGTTCAGGACCCCCCTCTTTTCTTTAGGACACCCCCAGCTTGCCCAGAGCCCCCCAACCTGCTCAGCCCTTCCAGCACTCAGGACCTGCCCTAGCTCAGTCGGGACCCTTCCTTTTGCTCAGGGCCCAACAACTTACTCAGGATCCCCACCAAGCATGCCCAGCACCCTCCAACTTGCTTTGAACCCCTCACCTGGCTCAGGATCCCCCCCAGTTGCTCAGAATTCCCCAACCTGCCCAGGAGTCCCAACCTTACTCAGGACTCCCCCAGCTTGCCCAGGACCCTCCAAGGCTACTTAGGACCCCTCAACTTGCTCAGGACTTCCCCGCCCCAGCCCACCCAGGACCCCCCCAGCCTGCTTGGAACCCCCTTCTTTGTTGACTCCTCCAGCTTCCTCAGGAGCCCCCAGTTAACGTGGACACTGCAGCTTGCTCAGGACCCCTTAACTTGCTCAGGACCCCACAACCTGCTCAGGGCTCCCCCCCAGCTCCCCCCGGTCCCCCCTCACGTCGCGCAGGTTGAAGGTGATCTCGAGGGTGCCCCAGAAGCGGTCGGAGAACTCGGGGTACATGTCGAGCACCTCGAGCAGGTCCTCGCGCAGGATCTTGTGCAGGTCGCAGTAGGTGAGCGCCCGCACGTCCGCCCGCGACTTCCCGGGGCGCGTGTGGAGGTGCAGCGGCTCCCCAAAGGTGTCGTTCTTACCTGGGGGCAGGGGCTTGTTGGGGGGCACTGGGGGCGTCCCTGGGGATGGGGGTCCCGGGGGCTCAGACCTGCCCAGCCGCACATGCGGGTGCAGTGTGTCCCCAAAGGTGGTGTTTGTGCCGGGGGGGGGCACCCTGGGACACAGGGGGGGTGTCACTGGGAGGCCCCCAAGAAGGGGGGGAGGGTCACTCTGGGGTCCCCGAGAATGGATGGTCACTCGGGGAGCACCCGGGGCTGTGGGAGAACCCCAGGGGCTCAGGGGTTCAGCAGGTCCCAGCACTGCCCTGGCTGCGAGTGCAGGTGAAGCAGCTCCCCAAAGGTGTTGGTCTTACCTGGGACAGGGGCAGAAGGGGCACTGGGGGTCCCTGAGAGCGGGGACACCCCGGGAGGTGGGAGGGTCACCCCAGGACAATGCAGGTCCCCCAGGATGAGCGGGGTCAGTGTCGATTGCCCCCAGCACTTTGGGGACCCTGGGAGGGAGGGTGGTCACCCTGGGGGGCACTGGGGTTGTGCCTGGCACTGGGGGTTCCCCAGGAGGTGGGTGGGTCATCTAAGGGGTACTGGGGGGTTCCCAGGAGGTGGGAGGTCACCCTGGGATGCCCCCAGTGCTGGGGGTCCCTGGGAGCCAGGGTGTCACCATGGGGACCCTCAGGCTGTGCACAGGACTGGGCAGGCCCCCAGAGACAGCAGGGGGTCCCCAGGAGGTGGGCTCTTACCCCAGGGTGCACCAAGAGCTGGGGGGACCTTGGGTAGCACTTGAGATGTGCCCAGCACTAAGGGGACTGTGGGAGGCAGGGGGTCTCCCCATGGGACACTGGGGGGTCCATGGGAGGTGGGGTGTCACCCATGGGGCACTATGAGACCCCAGAAGGCCAAGGGGACCCCTGGGGGGCATTGTGGAGTCCCCAGAATTGGGGATGTGCCACATGGGGCACTGGGGAGTCCCCCAGGTGGGAGCGTCACCCACGGGGCACTGGAGGGACCCCAAGGTACAAGGGGGTCCCCCACGGGGCACTGTGAGGTTCCCAGGAGGTGGGGGGGTCACCCTGGGAGTGCACTCAGGACACTGTGGGTCCCCCAGGGGACACTGAGGGATCGTCAGGCCGTGCTGAGGGTCTCACCCAGGATGGCGACGACGACGTCCCCACGCAGGATCTCGATGGAGCCGCGGGAGATGAAGTAGAGCGCGGTGAGCACGTCCCCGGCGTGCACCAGCGTGTCCCCGGGGGGCGCGTGGGTGGTCTTGAACTTCATGGCCAGTGCCCGCAGGCAGCCCTTGGTGGCCCCCCGGAACGGGGCACAGTTCTGCAGCAGGCTGCGGTTCAGGTGCAGGCAGATGTCGGCCTGCAGGCACTCGGGGAACCCCTTCAGCACCTGGTGGGGCACAGGGGGGTTACCTGGGAGGGAACAGGGTTAGGGGGAGTCACAGGGGTCAGGGAGCATGGCAGGTTTTGGCAGGGGGTGTCACCATGTTCATGTCGATGTTGGTGTAGGACCAGCACTGCTGGAAGCACTTCCTGAGCAGAGAGGGCTGAAGATCATGGGGGATTTTAGGGGTCTCTGGGAGTCCCCAGAGCTGTCCAGGGGGGGTTCACTGCACTCACGTCAGTGCCATTTCTGTAGGACCAGGTGTGCTGGACATACTCAAGGTGTGAGGAGCCAGGGGACTGTGGCAGGTCCTGGAGGGCCCTGGCAGGTTTTGGGGGTCCAAGGGGTCTCACTGCATTCATGTCGATGCTGCTGGTGCAGGACTAGGACTCCTGGAAGCTCCCCCTGAGGAACAGGGGTCTGAAGGGATTTTAGGGGTCCTTGGTGGGTTTGGGGGGATCTCACATCAATGCCATTAGTGCAGGACCAGGAGTGCTGGAAATACTCCTTCAGGAGTGGGGGGCCAGGAGACCATGGGAGGCTTAAGGGCATCCCAGGTGGGTTTTGGGGGTCCCAAGGGGTCCTGGAGGTCTCACCACGTTCATGTCAAAGCTGTTGGTGTAGGACCAGGAGTGCTGGAAATATCCTTGAGGAGTGGGGATTCTGGGGGGGGATTCTGGGGGGCCATGGGGGGTTTCGGGGGGATGCGGTGGGTTACAGGGCCCCATGGCAGGTTCTGGGGGTCCCAGGGGTCTCACCGCATTCATGTCGATGCCGTTGGTGTAGGACCAGGCGTGCTGGAAGTACTCCTCGAGCCGCTGGCGCAGCGGGTTGGGGAT
>CM031045.1:148759419-148791808 GCA_013398505.2 Rhegmatorhina hoffmannsi
CATCATCATCATCGTTGTCATCATCATCAGAATAGCGTCATCATCATCATCCTATTTTTGTTAACTCCTCAATCCAGTGATGGGATCTGAAACCAGGAGCACTGATTTGAGGAGTGGATTCTCCATCTGCTCCCCCAAACCTCCCCCAGCCCAGGGACAGAGATGTGAAGTGGCCTTGGGGGCTTTGGGGTCTTGCTGGGGTTTGGCCATTTTTAACCCACCTGTCCTCCCCCATCAAACTCGTTAATTGGTCTGTCAGCAATTAGGGAATGGGCTATTAATGCCACCAATCCCGAGGGTTTCCTTGCTTATAGCTGTACCACTTCAATAGGTGGAACCTTGGGGTTAGAATGGGGAATTTTGGGTTCATTCTGCCCTAGAGGTGCCTTAAAATCAAAATCTTCAGATACTTAATGGCTCTGGGGCTGCTCCAGAGCTCCTTAATCTGGAGTCTCTTGATCCGGAGCTCCATAATCCCTGCCTTTTATCCCAGGTAGCAGAGCAGGGATAAAGGGACGGAGCCTTTTTAGACCAGGTCTGGCTCTGGATTAACCAGAGCGTGGCCACAGCCACGGCCTCCTGGATCCATGTTCTCCATAGGCTGCTGGACACTGCCAGCCCTGTGTCCTGGAGCTCCTCTCCCACTGCTGGTGGGGCTGTGCCGAGTGGCCCCGCCATCCCACCCGGGCCGATGCCTCCCGGCTCTGCCGCTGCTCCGGCAGCGAGTGAGATCCCCTTACACATTCTGCTCCCAAAATAACTCAGGCTGAGCCTCTGGCTGTGCTGGCCAAACCCCCCAAGCCCTGTCTACTGCGGCCTCTTCCTGGGAATGCTGCGGTCCCAGGGCTTCCACAGTTCCTGCTCCCTCTGGGAATGGGCGCAGCAGAGATGCAGGAGCTGCAGTTGAGGCTGTGGTGGTGCAGTGCCGGGGGGTTGAGCTGAGATGGAGGAGATTGGGGTTGTGTTGAGATTGAGGTCATGTGGAAGTTGAGGCTGAATAGAGAAGGTTGAGCTGAGGTTGGGTAGAGGAAGTTGAGGTTGGGTTGAGGTTATGGTTTAGTTGGGTTGGTTTGTGGTTGGGTTGGGATGGGGGTGGGTTGGGATGGGAGTGGGTTGGGTTGTGTTGGTGATGACCATGGTCTCTCCCCTTCCTGAGCTGATCTGGGCACCCTCTCTGCTCCTTCCCAGACGATCCGGACCCCGACGACGGCTTCAACTACAAACAGATGATGGTGCGGGATGAGCGGCGCTTCAAGATGGCTGACAAGGACGGGGACCTGGCGGCCACCAAGGAGGAGTTCACGGCCTTCCTGCACCCCGAGGAGTACGACTACATGAAGGACATCGTCGTGCAGGTGGGGCCAGCACAGAGGCGCTGGGAGTGGGGTGTTCTGGGAGCTCTGGGGAGTGGGAATTGCTCCGGGCCTGGCTCACTGTGATGTGTCCCTGCAGGAAACCATGGAGGACATCGACAAGAACGGTGATGGCTTCATCGACCTGGAGGAGTACATCGGTGAGACGCTGGAGCCGTGGCACTCCATGTGCCCTCCGTGTCCCCTCCGTGTCTCTTCCATTTCCCTGGGCAGCATCAGCTACTGCTGACACATCCTTCCTCCTCCTGGAATTCTCTCTATCTCAACTTCTGCCTGCACCCTCTGTCTCTGTTGAGGATTTTGGAGAGAAATCCCAACCCAAGTGGTGCTTTAGGGATGGATTTAGGGAGCTCAAGGCTTCGGGTCCATCCTTGGGTTGGGACTGGGGCTGTGGGGCCATTGGGGTGGTTGGGAGGATCCCAATCCCGCTGTCCCCACAGGTGACATGTACAGCCAGGACGGCGATGCCGATGAGCCTGAGTGGGTGAAGACAGAGAGGGAACAGTTTGTGGAATTCCGGGACAAGAACCGAGATGGGAAGATGGACAAGGAGGAGACCAAGGATTGGATCCTGCCCTCAGACTACGATCACGCCGAGGCCGAGGCCCGGCACCTCGTCTACGAGTCCGACCAGGACAAGGTGGGCTGGCGGCTCCGGTGGGATTTTGGGAGCGGGATGGCAGGTGCGGGGGGAATAGCAGCACGTGGCCTTCCCTGCAGGACGGGAAGCTGACGCGGGAGGAGATCGTGGACAAGTCGGACCTGTTCGTGGGCAGCCAGGCCACGGACTTCGGGGAGGCGCTGGTGCGGCACGACGAGTTCTAGGCCTGCGCCGGGTCCTGCTCACGGCTCATCCCGCGCCGCTCCCGCCGTGGGAAACCCCATCCCGGCACCAGGGATGGGGCTCAGGAAAGCCACACCCCCCGGCACTTGGGGCTTGTCGTCTTGTGGGTTTTCCTGGGATTTTAACGACTTTGGGGTTATTTTTGTATGTTTTGGTTTTACCATGTGTGGAAATGGCTCCCCCGACACGGGAGCAGCGATGGGGCCGCCCGGGGCCGTCCGGGGCCGTGGGGGAGAGGGGAATTCACAGCGGGATTGGGATTGGGGTTGGAGGTGGAATAAAAGTCAGAATTGGAATTGGATTTGAAATTGAAATTGGAATTCAAATTGGATCTAAAGTCGGAATTGAAATTAAAATTAAAATTGGAACTAAAGTTGGAATTGAAATTCGAATTGGAATTGGGCATTAAAATGAAAATCACAAATTGAAATGGAATTTGAACCTGACAAGTGAAATCAAATTGAACGGAAACATTGACGTGAAATTGGAATGAAAAATGGACTTTGGAACTAAAATTCAAACCCCAAGAAAACCCTGAAACCGATCGGAGCAGCAGCAGGACCCCAGGGAGGTTCTGGGGGGCACCTGAAGGGACCCCCAGGGGAGGTGGCCCTGGGGGCATTGGAACCCCCTTCCCCTCCATCGTTGCCCCTCAGGATCCAGTCAGGCGCCCCCCGGCCCTGCTCCAAGTGCCTTGAACGCCCCAAACCCGGCCTTGGGAGGGCTCATCCCACCATCCCACCCTGCTCTGGGATAATTTCCAATGTTTTCCCTCTTCTGTGTCATTTGTCCCCGCCCACAGCCCCCGGAGCTGTGTGGAGTTGGCCCAGCTGCCCCCAGGTTCCCGGGTTTTCCCTTAAATCTCTTCCAAGGGTTTCCAAGTGCTGACTGGATCCTCCCTCCTCCTTCTCCTCCTCCTTCCCCCCTGCCTCCTCCTCCTCCTTCTCTTCCAGGCCCCTATCCTTTTATCCAGGGGTGAGTGGGTTGGGAATGTGCCTCCACACTGGGCTCAGGGATCTGGGAATGCCAGGGGTGGTCTGGGAATGCCAAGGGTGATCTGGGAATGCTGGGGGTGGTTTGGGACACCAGGCATGATTTGGGACATCAGCAGTGATGTTGGGAACACCAGGAAAGCTGCCCTGGTGTCACCCCCAGTGCAGCCCCACAGCCCCTCTCCTGCTCCCCATCCATGAGGATTTGGGTCCTGCTGACGACTCCGAACATGGATTTTTCGCTCCCTCTGGGTTTATTCGAGTTTCTCCTCATGCTGATTGAAGGGATCCAGATCAGTTGGGTCTCAATAAACCTGTTCAACCTCCCATGGGCCGGGGGGCCAGACCCCAATTCCTGTGTCACCTCAAACAGGGATCTGGGGGAGTCCCCCCAGACTGAGCCAGGAGGGTTTGGGTGGGGAGAGCCCTGGGAATGGGGTGGGGAAACGCAGCAAGGGAGTGGATTTGGGGTCTGGGGAGAGAGTGATGTGGGGCTGAGGGGAGTCCTGGCCCTCAGCCCTGGAGATCGGGGGCTCAGCCCCATGGAGGGAATCCAGCCCCACCCCAGCCCCAGGGAGAGGAGGCTCAACCCCACCCCATCCCCAAAGATGGGGGCTCAGCCCCATACCAGCTCCATGAATAGGGGGCTCAGCCCCATACCAGTTCCAGGAATAGGGGGCTCAGCCCCATGGAGGGGATCCAGCCGCACCCCAGCAGCATGAATGGGAGGCTCAGCCCCACAGATGGGGGACTCAGGCCCATACCAGCCCCACAGAGGGGATCCAGCCTCACCCCAGCTCCATGGAGAGGATCCAGTCCCACCCCAGCCCCACAGGTGGGGGGCTTAGCCCCATCCCACCCCACGAAGGGGATCCAGCTCTGCCCAAGCCCCATGGGTAGGAGACTCCGCACCACCCCAGCCCCGTGGATGGAGGTGGAGGGGGAGCATCCCACCTCCCTGCTCCCCACTGCCTGTGGGGCCTGGATGGGACAAGGGAATGAGTCCCACCATGGCATTGCTGTGGGGCAAAGCCACCCCAGAGACCCTCATCCCACCCCACTGTGGGGCACAGCCTCCCCTTAGACCCCCATCCTACCCAACCATGGGGCACAGCCACCCCCTGGCCCCCCATCCTGCCCTGCTATGGGGTGTGCAGTGTGTCCCCCATTCCCTGGGTCCCACAGAGGGTCCTGTGGTGTGTCCCCCATTCCCTGGGTCCCCCAGAGGGTCCTGTGGTGTGTCCCCCACCCCAAGGGCCCCGCAGAGGGTCCCTGTTGCGCTCAGACCGCGGCTGTGGTTTATTGTCCCACCCGCGCTACATCCTAGGCTGGCCGGGGACCCCGGACCCCTGGGGCAGCGCCGGCCCCACAGCTGGGGCAACCGGGGGTCCTGGGGGGCAGCCAGGGGTCCTGGGGGCCGGAGTGGTGCTGCAGCCCCTCAGCTGGGGCTGACCTGGCTGGAGGACACGGAGGAGACCTCGGTGCGCTGGGCCGAGCTGGACACCTCGGAGTCATCTGTCATGGGCCGCCCACACACCGTCTCCATGATGCAGGCGCGGAACTGCGAGGACAGGGGACAGCTCAGCCTGGGGGTCCCGCTGGCCCCATGTCTGGCCCTGGCACTGTCCTCACACCCCTGATCCCCATGTTGCTCCCAGCCCCTGTCCTGGGTACATGGTACTGCCAGCCCTCCAGGTGGCCCTGGGCATGACCAAGTGTTCTCAGGTGTCCCCAGGTGTCCCCAGGTATCCCTGGATACCCCATGTGCCCCATCGCCACGTGTCCCTGGGTGCCCCGGGTGTCTCTGTCTCCTGTGTGTCCCCGGCTGCCCCCTGTCCTGTGGTGTCACCTGTTTGTTCATGAAGCAGTAGATGATGGGGTTGTAGACGCAGGCGCTCTTGGAGAAGAAGGCAGGGACGGTGACGAGGCGCAGGTCGAGGCCGTGGTCACGGTTGTTCACCATGTACATGGCCAGTGCCGCGTAGGGGACGTAGCACAGGCAGAAGGAGCCCACCATGACCACGACCATGCGCGACACCTCCCGCTCCGCCTTCTGCGTCGTCGCCGACTCCTGCTGCTGTGCTGCCACCTGGGATGGGGATGGGGACACCTTGGGCCTGCACAGGCTGCTGGGTTCCTGCCTGACCCCCTCATGCTCTGCCTGACCCCCTGCCTGTGCTCCTGCCCACCCTTCTGTCCAAGCAGCCTGCCCTCCTTCTCTCACTTTCTCCCTCCTTCCCTCTCTCCCTCCCCCCCTTCCCTCCCTCCAATCCTCCCTTCATCCCTCCAGCCATCTCTCCCTCCCTCCTGCCCCCATCCTGCCCACCCTCCATTCCTCCCTTCACCTCTCCATCCCTTCTCTCCTTCCCTTGATCCCTCCAGCCAACACTCCTGCCCTCTCCATCCCTCCTGCCAGTCATCCCTCTCTCTCTCCATTTCTCCATCCTCCCATCCCTCCAACCATCCTTCCTTCCCTCCATGCCTCTTGTTCTCCTGCCCTTCATCCTTCCCACTCTTCATCCTCTTCCTCCATCCCTCCATATCTCCAACTCTCCTTCCCACCATCCTACCAATCAATTCTCCATCCTTCCATCTCTGTCCTGCTGTCCCTCCCTCCACCACTCCCTCCTGCCCTCCTTCCCTTCTCTTCCCTCCATCTCTCCAGTCAAAAATCCCTCTCCCTCCCTCTCCCCTTCCAATCAGTTCTCCCTCCATCCCTCCCCTCCATTTCTCCGTCCCTCCCGCCCCTCCCAGCCCCTCTCCACCATCCACGCCCTCCCTTTCCCCCGGGGCACACCTGGCCCCAGTGCCCCCCATGCCCCAGGGACTCACGGCCCGCAGGGCGCTGAGCAGCTGGGAGTAGGAGAAGATGATGAGGGAGAGGGGAACGATGAAGCAGAAGATGAAGAGGAACCAGGTGTAGTACTCGCTCTTGTACTTGGTGCCCACTGTGTACCAGTCGGGGCCACAGGAGCACTGCAGTCCCTCGGGCACGTACCTGCAGCACCCGCACTCAGCCCCTGCTCCACACCGAGTGGCACCACGTGGCATCCAGGGTACCCCCGTGGTACCTCATGGCACCCCCACAGCACACCTGTGGAACTGCTGGGTGTGTCTGCACCCACCTGGCACCCCCATGGCACCCCTGTGTTATCGGTATGGCACCCCCGTGTCACCCCAGGGCACTGCTGGGTGTCTCACCACCCACCTGGCACCCCAGGG
The DNA here is from genome assembly GCA_013398505.2 of Rhegmatorhina hoffmannsi. Taxonomy (NCBI): domain Eukaryota; kingdom Metazoa; phylum Chordata; class Aves; order Passeriformes; family Thamnophilidae; genus Rhegmatorhina; species Rhegmatorhina hoffmannsi. The sequence goes on from CM031045.1 coordinate 148,765,851, forward strand.
CACTGCTGGGTGCCTCACCACCCTCCTGGCCCCTCTGCACCCACCCCTGCCATGCCCCTGCAGCCCCACCTGCTCCAGCCGAGGAAGGGGGGGATGGCGACGCCGATGCCGATGACCCAGGTGGCCGCCACGACCAGCAGCGCGTGGCGGGAGCTGAAGCGGAAGTTGCCGAAGGGTTTGCAGATGACGATGTAGCGCTCGAAGGCCAGGAAGGCCAAGGACCACCCTGTTACCAGCCCTGGGGGACACAGCCACCACCTCACACCCCGCCCGTGGCCACCACGGCCACCATGGCCATGGGTCACCCCCAACTGCCACAGCCCCACCCAACCATGGGGTCACTCCAACTCCTGTGACCCCAGTAGAATGTTGTGGTCCCCCTTGGCTTGAGCCCCACTAGGCCCCAGCGGTCACCCCAACTCCTCCAGCCCCACCAGACAAGGGTGGTCATTTTGTCACCTCCAGCCCCACCAGACTGTGATGATCACCCCAACTCCCCCAGCCCCAGAAGAACATGATGGTCATCCCATCTGCAGCTGCACCAGACCCCAGTGGTCACCTCAACTCCTAAAGCCCCACCAGACTACAGGGGTCAACTCCTCCATGTCCACTAGGCCCAGAGAGTCAGCCCAGCTCCTGCACCCCAGTAGCCTATGGTGGTCACCCCAACTCCTGCAGCCCCAGTAGAATGTGGTCATCAACTCTCATCTTGAGCCCCACCAGACCGTGGTGGTCACCCCAACTCCTACAGCCCATTAGCCCAGCACCAATAGACCGGGAGGTCATAGTGGTCATCTCTGGCCCCAGCAGCCCCTGTGGTCACTCCATCCCCTCTGGCCCCATGTGCCCCCACGGTCACTCTGTCAGCTCCAGCCCATGTTGTCACTCCAGCCCTTGCAGTCCTGATGCCTCCACAGTCCCCCCATACCTCCGGTGGCCCCGGCAAAGCCCTCCAAGGCACACATGTGCTTCCCGAAGACGAAGTATCCCTGGGCGCTGGAGACAAAGACGGTGAAGACGCTGAAGATGCAGCACAAGAAGCCGCTGAAGGAGATGTTCACCAGGATGTAGTTGAGCGGCTGCCGCAGCTTCTTGTACTTGACGGTGACGATGAGGACGATGGCGTTCAGGGGGGTGCCCACCACGAACACCACCCCCATGAAGATGGTCTGCAGGTAGAAGGCCCACATGGGCGCAATGTGGTACTGGGGCCCATCCCAGGGCCCCACCGACGACTGGTTCTTGAACAGGTAGAACTCGTCCTCGTCCATGGCGGCGGTGGGGGGGGTGCAGCGACTGCCCCCCTGATATACCCTGTGCCCCCAAATCCGCTTAGGGGGGATCAGGGCTCAGCCTGCCCAAACTTGGGGATTAGGGGGAGCTAAGCTGGGCTCAACGCCTAATCGGCCCCCTGAGCTGGGCCGAGCCGATTGCCGAGGCTCGGGGGGATTTGGGGGAGGCGGAAGGGCTCCCACCCACATCTGCGTGTGGGGAGGGTCCCCAGGGGTCCCCAAGCTCGATCCTGCTCCCCTCAGGATGTCCAGGTGTCCCTAGGTGCCCCCAAGCTTGGTTCTGCTCCCACCAGGATGGCCAGGACTACTCAGGTATCTGCAGGGGTCCTCAAGCTTGGTCCAGGTGCCCCTGGGATTCTGTGGGGTCCCCAACCTTAGTCCTGCTCCCACAAGAGTTCCCAGGGGTTCCCAAGCCTGTTCCTGCTCCCACCAGGGTTCTGAGTGGTCCCCAGGGCCCCCCAAGCTCAGTCCTGCTCCCCCTGGGATGTCCAGGTGTGTACAGGAGTCTTCACCCTCGATCCCACTCCCCCAGGATGGCCCAGCCCTGGGTGCCCTGCAAAGAACTTGGGGTCCCTGCCATGATGTCACCTCCTGTCCTCCCCAGCACCCCAGGATGTGCCCCCGCAGTGTCACCCCCCGGAAATTGCCCCCCTGTGAGATGGGGGAAGCTGAGAGGAATTAAGGGGTGAGGGCACTGCTCGTGGATGGGGGTTGGCTGAGGAGGGGGATGTTCATCTTGGGGGTGAAGTGCTGGGGGGTGCCTGGATAGGGGGGTCACTTTGGGGTTGTGCTTCTGGGAACTCAAATCCCAGATGACTCCCAACTTTTTCCTGTCCCCCTGTCCTTCCCCCCCACCTGTGGGACCCCCGGGGGGCAGGAAGGATGAGCAGAAGCTGCTTAGGGGGGGGATTATGGGCGCTGGGGCCCCCCCAGGCTGGGGCACCTATAAAGGCCAGTGCAGAGACGGGGCTGTGGCATTCCAAGACCCTCGTGGAGGGAGGGAGGGTCGGGCAGGTGGGGGGCACCTCCGAGGTGGGCTGTGCCCCTGGGGGTAGTATGGTGGGTGGGGGTTCCTCACCTGAGGGGTTCCCTGGGGCAATCCTGGGGTTGTGTCCAGCTCTAGGGCAGGGATGGGCACAGAGGGACACAGGGAGGGGACAGGGATGGGAACAAGGGCAGGCCAGGGGGACCATTTGGGCTGAACCCTCAGCTTGTGTTGTACTGGGCTGTACCGGGCCATACTGGGCTGTACTGGGTCATACTGGGCTGTATTGTGCTGTACTGGTCATACCAGATCACACTGGGCTATACTGTATTGTACTGGGTTGTACCAGTCTGTACTGTACCATACTGGGCTGTACTGTATCCTACAGGGTTGTACTGGTCTGTACTGGACTATGCTGGTCTGTACTGTACTGGGTTGTGCTGGGCTGTACCGTATCCCAGGTTGTTCTGGGCTGTACTGCACTGTATTGGATCATATGGGCTTTTACTGGGTGGTTCTGGGCTGTGCTGGGTCTGGCCGTGTGTTACAGGGTGTACGGGGTTGAACTGGGTCGTAGTGGGCTGTCCTGGGCTGCCCTGGGTCGGGTCAGCTGTGCTGCTGCTGTGCTGGACATCCCGTGGGGCGCCATGGGGTGGGCGCTGTGGGCACGGTGGGAGGTGCTGTGTGAGCTCCGGGGGCAGCAGCACCGGCCCCACCGCCCCAGCTCCCACGGGACCCCCAGCACCCACGGGACTCCCAGCACCCACAGGTCGCAGTATGGTCCCTCATGGGACCCCACAGCTCCCTGTCTGCAGCCCATGGAATCGCCCATGGAATCACCCCAGGGCCTCCCTGTCCCTGCCCTTGTGCCCTCCTGGATGTGGCCCCACGCATGTCCCTGCTGTCCCCATGGCTGTGTCTCCTGTGTCCCCCTGTCCATGACCCCCGTGTTCTCTTGTCCCTCGTGCCCCCCAGCCCTCTCTCCCTTGTCACCATGGCCACATCCCCAGTGTGCCCCTGTCACCCCATCTGTGCCCCTGACACCCCATCTGTGCCCCCACACTGCCCACAGTCACCTCCCCGTGTCCCCCCACCCTGTGGACCCCCGAGCCCCAGCACCCAGAGGGCACCCAGAGCCAGGGACAGGGTGAGGGGACACGGGGACTCGGGGTGCCATCTGAACCTCCCCAAGCATCCTGACGGCACTTCCCGGACCACCCCCCCAAAAATCCACCTGCTCCCCCTCCTACACCTGCCGTGGATTCGGGGGTTCCGGTGCCCTCCCCGTCGTGTCCCCTCCCTGCCCCGTCGCGTCCCCACCCAGACCCCCGCCCCGGGCTATTTCTGGTGCGGGTGTGTTGGGGGTGCCCCCCCGTCGCGTGCCCCCCCGACCCCCCCGGGGTATTTTGGGTGCCGGTGCGTGGCTCTGACTCGGCGGGTTATTTTTAGGTGCTGGCGCAGGCGCCATCGCGTCACCCCCCCCCACGTCACCCCCCACGTCACCCCCCTGTCACCCATTGTCACCTCGGGGTGCACCCGCACCACCCCCCCCCCCCCCCCCCCCGCCGCTGGAAGCTTCCAGGGCAGGCACCGGAACTGGGGGAAACACGATACTCCCCAAATTGCCCCCCTCAAAAGGACCCAGATCTGGGTCACCCAAATGTCCCCCTAAGGGTGCCGAGGAGGCCCCGGGTGTCCGGGGAGGGGGGGGACACACAAGAGAGATTCGGGGCGCAGTGGGGTTCAGGGGTCACCCCAAAAATGACCGAGCCCCCTCCCTAGACATGTGGCACCACTACGGGGAAACTGAGGCACGGCCGGGGGGACCCACAGCTGGAGTCACGGGGGGCCCAGCCAGGGAGGGGGATCGGGGTAGGAGGTCCCAAGAAGGAGTTCTTGGGGGGGTCCTGGTGGGTTTCCCCGGAGGGGGGTCCTGGGGGGGGGTTGTGGGATCTCAGTTGTGCTCCTGGGTGTGGGGGAGGGGGTTTATGTGAGTTTTAGAGGAGTCCCAAGTGAGGGGGCTCTGAACTGGGGGGTCCCGAGGGGGAGGTCCTGGATAGGTCTCCTGGGGGGGTCTCGAGTGCGTGAGTTTTGGGGGCGTCTTTGGAGGAGGGTTTGGGGTGCGTTGCACTGCTGGGGTGCTGTGGCATTGGGGTGACAGGGTATCTGGGTGTTGGGGTGTCTGGGTGTTGGGGTGTCAGGGAGCTGGGTGTTGGGGTGTCAGGGTGCTGGGTGTTGGGGTGTCTGGGTGTTGGGGTGTCAGGGAGCTGGGTGTTGGGGTATCAGGGTGTTGGGGTGTCAGGGTGCTGGGTGTTGGGGCACTCAGGTGTTGGGGTGTCAGAGTATCAGGGTGCAGGGGGATTGGGATGGCCACCTGCCAAAGGTATTGAGGTGCCAGTGTTGGGGTGTCCTGGGGCATTGAGGTGCACTGAGTGCTGCGTGTCAGGGTCCCTGGGGGTGCTGGGATTTGGGGGTTTTGGGGTGTGAAGTTGCAGGTGTATCTGGATAACAGAGGGCTGGAGTTCCTGGCCTATGGAGTGTGGTGGTTTTAGGGTGTTGGGGTTTCAGGGGTTTGGTATTTTTGGGGGTGCTTGGATTTTGGAGTTTGGGGATGCTGGGATTTTGGGGTGCCAGGGTTTAGGGTTACACCAGTTCAAGGGGTTGTGGGTGCAGGGATTTTGGGGTGCCAGAGTTTCAGGGGTCTCTGAGTGCCAGGATTTGGGACGCTGCTGTTCCACTGTAGGGGGGTTGGAGGCCAAGGTTTGGGGGTGTCAAAATTTGGGGTGCCAATGTTTCATCTTGCAAAGGTTGGGGGTGCCCATGGCTGGGTCGGGGGTGGGGAGTTGAGGTGTCGATTTTGTGAGTTTGTGGCAATGGGCTTTTGGAGGGGGTTGTGGCAGGCAGTGTTTTCGGGGTGTCTGTTTGGCGCTTCGGGGGTGTCAGGGTTTGGGTCTTTTGGTGTTTGGGGGATTCTGAAGGTGCCCGTGTTTGGGGGTGTCAGTGGTTGGGCGTGTCAGTGTTTGGGGCTTTTGAGGTGATGGGGTCTGGGAGTTTGTAGGTGCTGGCGTGGGTGGGTGTTGGTATTTGGGGTGTCTGTGTTTGGGGTGTGGGTGTTTGCACATGCCGATGTTTGGGGTTACTGAGGTTTGGGAGTTTGGGGGTTTCGGTGTCTGAAGGTTTGTGGGTGCTGGCACTTTGGAGGTGCTGGTGCTTGGGAGTGTCAGGGTTTCTGGTTGCCTGTGTTAGGGTTACTGAGGTTTTGGGGGTGTCGGGGGTTTAGGGGTGATGATGCCTGTGGGTTTGTCCGTGTTTCGGAAGTGCCGGGGTTTGGGGGTTTCGGGCGTGCCGGAGTTTGTGGGTGCCGGGAGTGCCCAAGTCCGGGGTCCGGGCTTTGGGAGGTGCCGGGGGCTGGCCCTTTGGGGGGCTGTCGGAGCGCGAGGGTCCGGGGATGCCGAAGTCCGGGGGGTTTGGATGTGCCGGTGTTTGGGGGGTCTGGCGTCCGGGTGTGAGGCCGGAGCTATAAATAGCGGCCGCCGGGCCCCCCCGCCCCCGGCCGGTCGGTCGGTCGGTCGGTCCCTCCCCGGGACGGGGCGGGCCGGGTCGGGGCAGCGCTTAAAGCCGCCGCCGCCCCCGGCCCCGCCACTCTCCGCCGCCGCCCCCGGCCCAGGAACCCTCCGGGAACGCATCGGGAACACATCCGACCCCATCGCGAGTCGGCACCGGGAACTCACCGGGAACCGCTGCTCTGCCTCGGGAACACGCCGGGAACCCACCGGGAACTGGCCCCAGGAACCCACCGGACCCCGCCGGGATCCGCTGCTCTGCTCCGGGAATTCATCGGGAACCGATCCCGGGAACCAGCCGGACTCTCCCCACCCCTCAGGACTCACCGCTCTACTCGGGGAACCCACCGGGAACCTACCGGATCCCCCCAGCCCCTTCGGGACCCGCCGCTCCCCTCCGGAAGCCGGGACCGACCCCACCACCGGGAACTGGCAGCGGGAAAGACCCAGGACAGCAGCTCCTTAGCACCGGGACCGACTCTGGGAAGCGAGACCCCCGCTGGGGACACCGGCAGCAAGCCGTGACGCCCTCCCGGGACACCGGGACTGAGCCGGGACCCCGTCCCCGGGCACCCGCACTGATCCCGGGAGCAGGATCACCCCCTGAGCACCGGGACTGACACGGTCCCCCAGCGCTGCGAACCGGGACCCCACCCAGGACACCGACACCCACCCGTGAGCCAGGACACCGGGACTGAGCCAGGACACCGTGCCCCAGCACCAGGACCCCATAGGAGGCACCGGCACCCACCCAGGACCTCCACCCAGCACACCGTCCCTGACCCAGGACGCCGCCCCCTGGCACCAGCTTTGCCACCAGGATCCAGGACCCCCACCCCAGGCACCTACATTGACCCAGGACACTGACACTGATTTGGGACCCCCACCCAGGGTACCAGGATCCCTTCAGGATACTGGGACTGACCCAGGACTGCCGCCCAGGCACTGGGATTGACTTAGGACCCCTGCTCAGGCATCAGGAGTGACCTGGGATCCCACCCAGGATCCCACACCCACCCAAGGACCCCCAGGCACTAGGAGTGACCCAGGACTCCCCCATACACCCAGTCAGGAACCCCACCCACCCACCCACCGAGGACCCCCCCAGCTATCCCCACCAAGATGAACTCGACGTTTGATGCAGCACCGGGTGAGGACCCCGAGGAGCTCCCGGCCACTGAGAAGGACCTTGCAGAGGACGCGCCCTGGAAGAAGATCCAACAGAACACGTTCACCCGCTGGTGCAATGAGCACCTCAAGTGTGTGCAGAAGCGCATCGGGGACCTGCAGCGCGACCTGAGTGACGGGCTGCGCCTCATTGCCCTGCTCGAGGTGCTCAGCCAGAAGAAGATGGGGCGCAAGCACCACCCGCGCCCCAACTTCCGCCAGATGAAGCTGGAGAACGTCTCGGTGGCCCTCGAGTTCCTGGAGCGGGAGCACATCAAACTCGTATCCATCGGTGGGTGTGTAAGGGGTGTGCGAGAGGGGAAAGGAGAGTGTGCCAGAGGTTGGCAGAGTGGGAATGGGGTGTGTGCAAGGGTAGGGCCGGAGTGATGGAGCAGTGAGATGGGGCTGGGGCTGAGTGTGCAAGGGTGGGCGTGACGGAGGAGTTGGAATGGAGGGTCAGTGTGCAAGGGCAGGACCCGTGGAGGAGGGGGAAGGGGGTGACTGCGAGGTTGGTGGTGGAGGAGTGAGGATGGGGCTGGGAATGACTGTGCAAAGGGCAAGGCCAATGAATGAGCGTGCAAGGGTGGGCCTGGTGGAGGGATGGGAATGGAGCGTGAGTGTGCAAGGGCAGGGTGATGGACAAGTGAGGATAGGGATGAGTGTGCAAGATTGGGGGTGGGACAAGTGTGTGAGAGGAGGTGATGGACGAATGTAAAATGAGAGTGCAGGGGTGGTGGATTAGGAGTGAGGGATGAGTGTGCAGGGGAAGGGATGGATAAGTGAGCACGGGCTCACGGGGGAGTGTGCAAGAATGGGGGTGATGGATGAATGGGAATGGGGGCTGAGTGTGTCAGGGTGATAGAGGAGAGGGAATGGAGGACAAATGTGCAAGAGTGAGGCCAGTGGGCAGATGAGAATGGGGGATGAGTGTGCAAAGGCACTGGAGGGATGGGAATGGGGCTGAGTGCGCAAGGCAGGGGGCAATAGACAGGTGGGGCTGGCGGTGAGTGTGCAAGGGGTGAGTGTACAAGAGCTGTGCAGTCCATGGGTCTGAACCCGTGCAAGGGGCCGTGCAGGGCCGGGGGGGTCCGGCCCTCGAGCGAGGGGCTGTGCGGGGGGGCGGCTGAGCTCACGCTTGGCTCGGACCTTGCACGGTGAGCTCACACGGAGGAGCCAGTTGGCCTCTTGCACACTCACTCCGCGCTCGCACACCCACTGGCCCCTCGCGCTCTCGCTCCCCCCTCGCAGGGCCCCACGCCCACCCCCACCCGACAGCTGCAGGGTGACCCCCCGGTGCCGCACGGGGGGGCTGCGGCCCCGCCGCACGCTCCGCACCCACTTCTGCACCCCCGGCCCCGGGCGGGGGCGACGCCCCCGTGGTGTCACCTTCCCCTTCCCACGCGTGTCGTTGCCCCCTCCCGTGACCCCCCACAGATGTGACCTCAGGTTTGGGGCCCCCCAGTGTTGACCCCCCGGGAGCCGCCAGCGGGGAGGGGGTTGTCCCGCGCCGCCCCCGCATCTGCAGCCCATTTCCTCTCGGAACGCTCGTGGGGGACGGAGGGGAGGGGGCGGGAGGGTCCGCTCCGCAGGGCGGTGGGGGAGGGCCCGGGATGTCTGCACCCCCCTTCCCCCCGCCCCCAGACAGTCCTTGCTTGAGTTTGCCCACCCTGGCACTCCACGGGTCAGGGACCCCCTACCCCAGGTGCTGTGGGGTCAGGGATCCCTCCAGAGTGCTCACTCGGGGACCCCTCGGGTGCTGCCAGGGTTGTGCCCTCACCAGGCACTGCCCGGTGGGCTGTTGGGGTCCCTCATGCAGGATGTGGGGTGCTCAGGGTGGGCTGGGGGCAGTGCTGGGGGGCGTTGGGGTGTCCCCAGGCCCATGAAAGGAACCCCTGCTGTGTCCCGGGCTGTCCCCAGGTTGGTGTTGGGGTGTCAGGGGGTCCCCGTGGTGGTTCTGTGGGGCTCTGGGGTACCCTCAGACAGGTCCCGGGGTGCCCTGGAGGAGAAAGTGTCATGGGGCCTCGGGGTGCAGGCCCCTCCTTCCCTCCACAGGCAGCCAGGAGATCGTGGACGGGACCCTGAAGCTGCTCCTGGGGGTTGGGGCTGTTGGGGTGCAGGGATCCCCCCAGAGGGTCCCACAGGATGTCCGAGGATCCCGAGGGGTGCTGGGGGATATCGGGATCTGGGGGGTGTTGGGGTGCCCTGGTAGTTCCCACAGGATGTTGGGGTGCCCCGGGGGGAGTCCCGTGGGACCTCGGGGTGCAGCCCCCCATTTCACCCCACAGACAGCAAGGCGATTGTGGACGGGAACCTGAAGCTGATCCTGGGGCTGATCTGGACCCTCATCCTGCACTATTCCATCTCCATGCCGATGTGGGAGGAGGAGGAGGATGATGAAGGCCGTCGCCAGACCCCCAAGCAGCGCCTGCTGGGCTGGATCCAGAACAAGGTGCCACAGCTGCCCATCACCAACTTCAATCGCGACTGGCGCGACGGGAAAGCGCTGGGAGCGCTCGTGGACAACTGTGCCCCTGGTGAGGAGAAGGGGATGGGGGTACAGGAGACATGGGGGGCATGGGGAGTATGGGCAGGACAGATGCACCCCCGGTGATGGGGGCAATGGAAGGCGGAGGGTCTGGGGGCAGGGGGTGGGATGGGGGAACCTGCCCCCTCTGGCAGCTGGTGTGGGGTACAGGGTGGGCACAGGGAGGGCAAGAGCCCCCCAGTTCTTGCTGGTTCAGGGGGCACTGGTGGAGGCCCTGGGGGGCACTGGGCATGAAAGGGAGGGGGTGTGGGATAGGGGGCAGGTCAGGGGGCAGGATGGAGGTGCCCTGCTGACCCTCTCGCCCCTCACCAGGCCTGTGCCCAGACTGGGAGAAGTGGGACCCCAACGAGCCGGTGCAGAATGCCCGGGAGGCCATGCAGCAGGCGGACGACTGGCTGGGTGTCCCCCAGGTATGGCACATGGGAGAGGACGTGGGAAGCACTGGGGGTCCCCCAGGTATGGGGGGTAGAGGGCATTAGAGGTCCCCCGGGTATGGGGCATGGAGGAGCTATGGGGGCACTGGGAGTGCAGGGGTGTTTCTGGGAAGGGTCCTTGGGGACCCACCTGTGGGGATGGTGGGAAGTGTGTGTGTGTTGGGGGCTTTCCCAGCTCAGCTGGGAGGGTCTGATGGGTGTCGGGAGTTGCAGGAGGGTCTGACCAGTGTTGAGTTGCCCCTCCTGGTAATGGAGGACGTGGTGGGTCCTCACCAGGGCCTCCCAGGATGGTCTGTGGGTGGGGGGTTTCAGCAGCAGGATCCCCTTGGGCAGAGCTGCAGGGAGGGTCTGACGGGTATTGGGGTCCTCCCTGCAGGTGATCGCCCCTGAGGAGATTGTGGACCCTGACGTGGATGAGCACTCGGTGATGACGTACTTGTCCCAGTTTCCCAAGGCCAAACTCCGGCCAGGAGCCCCCCTGCGCCCCCGGCCCCCCCAGCCCGGCCGTGCACGTGCCTACGGGCCTGGTATGGGGGACTGGGGGCTCGGGGGTGTGGGGGGGCTGCGTGCCGGGGCAGGGCGGCACAGAGGGTTGTGGGAGTTTGGGGGGCACCATGGGGCCGAGAACCTGGCACAGGTGGGACATGGGGCACATGGGGGGTATGGAGGGGCTCGAGGATCCCACACAGAGGGAACATGAGTGACCTCAGGGGCACATGGGCACCTGGCACAAAGGGGACATGGGGAGGGGTACTGGGTGGGGGACGTGGGGGCACTCAGGAACCAGGGGGAACTTGGGGGGCCATGGGCTGTTAGTGCATGAGGGTGACCCACAGGCCCCCCCCAAGCCCAGGGACTCCTCTTCATGCCTGGGGTGTCACCTGTACCCTAGAACACCCCAGAGTCTCCACCACCCACCCAGGGACACCCCAGTGGTCCCCAAGAGTACCCCCATGTCCAAGGAACCCCACTGACTCCCAGATCCCCCCTGCCACCACCAAGGACCACCTGGGGGTCCCAAGTCCTAGGGGCTGGGGGGTGCTGGAGGTTGGGGACATGCTGGGAGGTTCTGGGGTGCTGGGGGTCCCTGGGGAGTTCTGGGGCCCTGGAACTCCTCTACCCCTTCTCCCTCCCTGCAGGCATCGAGCCACAGGGAAACGTGGTGCTGCGCCCAGCCCAGTTCACGGTGGAGACCCTCGAGGCGGGGATGGGGGAGGTCCTGGTCTATGTGGAGGACCCCGAGGGACACACCGAAGAGGTACAGGGGGCCCCACCTCCCCTCGGGAGCAGACCCTCGACACGCCTCTCTGGGGGACCCCTCCAGTGCCCCAGCTCTGTGTCACCCCCTTTCCCTGATTTTGGGGTCTGTCCCTCCCCACAGGCCAAGGTGGTCCCCAACAACGACAAGAAGCGAACGTATAGTGTCACCTACGTCCCCAAGGTTGCAGGGCTGCACAAGGTGAGTCCTGTGGTGACCCCTCTGTGACAATCCCTTGCTACCCCCCTGCAACACCCCCCATGACACCCCCAACACTCCCTCTGTGACGGTCCCCTGTCCCCCGGTGTCCCCCTCAGGTGACGGTGCTGTTTGCGGGGCAGAACATCGATGGGAGCCCCTTCGGGGTGGGCGTGGCCATGGCCCTGGGTGACGCCTCCAAGGTGACAGCACGTGGCCCTGGCCTGGAGCCTGTGGGCAACGTGGCCAACAAGACCACTTACTTCGACATCTACACAGCAGGTGGGAGCATGAGGGGGCTGGGTGCTCTCGGGACATCCTCATGGTGGTGTGGCCATGGCATGGCCAGGTGGCTCTGAGGATGTGTCTTCATGGTGGCATGGCTGTGGCATCACCCAGAGACTCTGGGGACACGTCCTTGGGATGGTGTGGCCATGGCATGACTTGGTGGCACTAAGATCATGTCCTTGTGATGACATGTCCATGAGGTGGCCTGGTGGCTCTGGAGATGTGTCCCTGTGGTGGCTCGGCCATGGCATGCCAGGGCCACAGCATAGCCCAGTGGCTCTAGGGATGTGTTCTCATGGTGGCCTGGCCATGACTTTGTGCCTCTGAGACCTCGTTCTCATGGTGCTGATGGCCATGGGGTGTCTCATGGCTCTGGGGACATATCCCTGTGGTGGCCTGGCCATCTGATAGCCTGGTGGCTCCCCATGGTGGCCTGGCCATGCCACTGACCCGGTGTCCTGATGGTGGCAGGGGCCGGCTCGGGCGATGTGGGAGTGGTGATCACAGACCCCCAGGGCCGGCGGGACACGGTGGAGGTGATGCTGGAGGACAAAGGGGACAATGTGTTCCGCTGCACCTACCGGCCCGTCCTCGAGGGACCACACACCATCTGTGTCACCTATGCTGGCGCTCAAGTCCCCAAGAGCCCCTTCACTGTTAATGTGGCTGAAGGTGAGAGCCCCCTGCCAGGACCCCACATGGCTCCATGGCACCCACTGGTGACCAGAGTGGCCACCCATCAGTGGCTCCACGGCACCCGGTGGTGACCGTGGTGGCCCACAACACCCATCAGTGATCACAGTGGCCCCACAACACCTCTGTGGTTGCCCATGGCCCCGGGGGGTGGCCCCATGACCCCCTCATCCCCCCCCAGGATGGCCCTCTGGCACCCCTGTCCCCAGAGTGTCCCTGTGGTACCTGTCAGTCCCAGGGTGTCATTGGGGGTTCCTTGGGCCCCTAGGGATCCATGGCACCACCCCTGTCCCCAGGGTGTCTCCAGGGTGTTCCCACAGGCCCCTTCCAGCCCTGGGGACCCTATGGAACCCCACTGTCCCCAGGATGTTCCCAGTGTGTTACCACAGACTCCTAACGGTCCTGGGGACTCCACACCTCTCCCTGTCCCCAGCATGTCTCCAGGATGTCCCCACAGGCATCTCCCAGCCCTGGGGAACCCCACCCTTCCTTGTCCCTGGGGTTGTCCCTGGGGTCCCCCCAGTGCCCAGTGGGTGCTGGTGGGTACTAACAGGGGTCTCCAGCCTGCACCCCCTCAGCGGTCCGGGCCGCGGGCCGGGGGCTGCAGCCACGGGGTGTGCGGGTGCAGGAGGTGGCCGACTTCAAGGTCATGACCCGGGGCGCGGGCAGTGGGGACCTGCGGGTGACACTGCGGGGGCCAGGTACGTGTCACTGCGACAGGTACGGAGGTTGGGTGGTTAGGGGACACCATGGGTGTGGCCAAGGGGGGTCTATGGGTGGGGGGTCCCATTGGGTTGCCCATGGGGTGGGTGCTGCAGTGGGGGTTCCCCATGGAGGGATGGACAGGGGTGTGGGTTCCATGTGGGATCCAGGGATGGGGTGCACCATGGAGTGGCCATGGGGGGGGGAGGTGGATGCATGGATGGAGGTCCCATGAGGGTGTCTGTGGGGGTTGGAGGATTGGGGGACATCATGGAGGTGGCCATGGGTGAGGGAGCACCATGGGGAGGGGCATGGTTGGGGTGTGCCCTGGGGGAGGTACCCGTGGTTGGAGGTGCCTCTGGGGGGCTTGGGGGTGTGACCCCCATGTGATCCCCCTCCCACAGGAGGCACGGAGGAGCCGGTGACAGTGCGGGACGCGGGTGATGGAGTCTACGAGTGCGAGTACCTGCCCCGGGTCCCTGGCACCTACCAGGTGTCCATCACCTGGGGGGGCTATGCCATCCCCCGCAGGTCAGTGTCGGGCACAGGAGGCACCCCAGCAGGGGGAAGGAGAGTGAGGGGGCACCTCTCACTGCCCCTTCACCCTGTAACCCTTTCAAGATGCAGATGTCCTGCTGGGTGGGGCTCTTGGGGGTGGGAGGTGTGAGTGGAGTACAAGTCAATCCACATCCTCCTCAGTCCATTTGAAGTGCATGTGTGTGAGGGGTGTGGGGGTGTGCAGGGGTGTTACAGCCCCTCCCTCACACCCCCTTGTCCCCCCCAGCCCATTCGAGGTGCAAGTGTCCCCCCAGCCGGGGACACAGAAGGTCCGGGCCTGGGGGCCGGGGCTCGAGGGAGGGGTCGTGGGACGCCCTGCAGACTTCGTGGTTGAGGCCATAGGCACCGAAGTGGGGACCCTTGGTGAGTGTGGAAGGGGAGACATGGGGACAGGGTGGGGGGCACTGTGGTGGGGCGTGGCACTGTGGGGGCTGTCATTGCACTAGGGACATGGGCATGGAGTTGGTGACAACCCACTGGCGATGTGGGGACAGGCTGGAGGATGGGTGCCATGGTGGGTTCCCCACTGCTGTGGTGACACAGACACAGGGTGGGGACTGTGGAAATGGGGCATGGGACAGTCTGGGGTTGGCCAGAGCAGGGATGTGGGGACATATGTGGTGCCGCCCTGAGAATGTGGGCACAGAACTGGGGACAATGACCTGGATGTCCCTGCTGTGGGGACATTGAAGACATGTTGGGTGTCACCCTGCTGGGGACATGGGCATGGAGCGTGGACAAGGACCGGGCCCAGGGCCCCGGAGTGGGCACAGGGTGACGGTGGCCGCGGTGCTCCCAGGGTTCTCCATCGAGGGCCCGTCGCAGGCGCGCATCGAGTGTGACGACAAGGGCGACGGCTCGTGCGACGTGCGGTACTGGCCCACGGAGCCGGGGCCCTACGCTGTGCACGTGGTGTGCGACGACGAGGACATCCGCGACAGCCCCTTCATGGCCGACATCCGCCCTGCGCCCCCCGACTCCTGGCCTGACAAGGTGCTGCGACCCACGGTGACCCACAGCTCCCCGCTGGGCCCCACAGCGCCCTGCTGGACCCCACTGCACCTCACCCCTGGGTGCTGGGGGTGCCAGTGTTCCCCTGACACCCCCTGACCCCTCCCTGTGCAGGTGAAGGCTTTTGGGCCAGGTCTGGAGCCCACGGGCTGCATTGTGGACCGCCCGGCCGAGTTCACCATCGATGCCCGCGGTGCTGGCAAGGGGCCCCTCAAGCTCTATGCACAGGTGGGTGCTGTTGGGTGACACTGGGTGATGCTGAGCACCTTTGAGTCCTGTTGAGCAGTGTTGGGTTCCACTGAATGACATTAGACACTGTTGGGTGCCATTGAGCACCACTGGGAGTTGTTGGGTGGCAGTGGGCACCCCGGGCACCTTTGGGAGCCCTTGGGTGCTGTTGGTGCTGTTGGGTGCCATTGGGCACTGCTGGATCCCCTCATCTACTCCCTGGTGCCCACAGGACGCCGAGGGCTTCCCTATCGACATCAAAGTGAAGGACAATGGTGATGGCACCTTCCACTGTGTCTATGTCCCCACCAAGGCCATCAAGCACACGGTCATTGTTACCTGGGGGGGCGTCAACACCCCCAACAGCCCCTTCCGTGTGAGTATCATGGGGGTCCATGGGGTGCTGGGCTGTCTGTGGAGGGTCAAGAGGGTGCAGGGAGGGGGTGCCAGGCATGGAGGGTGTTGAGGTGCCAGATGTGGACCACAGGGGTCCCATGGGAATAGGGAGCCAGCGTGGGGCTGAGAGCCCATGGGATAATGTGAATGGGGGTCCCATGGGGTGCTGGATGTGTGAATTGGGGTACCAAACCTTTAAGAGTGCTAGGGTGGAGCTGGGGGTCTCCTGGGTTGGTGTGGGAGTTCATGGGGGGGTAGGGATGGAGAAGAATGCCAAGGGTGGGGATGGGGGTCCCATGGCATTATGGGTTGGGGAGCCACTGGTGGAGTTGGGGGTCCCAGCCCCATGGGGTGCCAGCCAGGGAGGGGTCTGTGCCCCTGCCCTGCAGTTGACACTGTGGGCCCGCAGGTGAGCGTGGGCGAGGGCAGCCACCCCGGCAGGGTGAAGGTGCACGGGCCAGGCGTGGAGAAGACAGGCCTGAAGGCCAACGAGCCCACCTACTTCACTGTGGACTGCAGCGAGGCTGGGCAGGGTGGGTGCCATGGTGGGGGCACCTGGGGACCCCTCTGTGGGCATGTGGCCCATGTCCTGTGTCCCTGGTCCTGCATGTGCCACCCCTGGGCCAGCATCCCTGGTCCTGTGGACCATTGTCACTGGTCCTGCTCTATCATTGCTGGACCAGAGGTCCTTCCTCCTTGATCCATTTATCTTGGTCCTGGTCCCACCCCTGATCCTGAATCTCTGCTGCTGGTCCATTGACCCTGTTCCTGGTCCAGGACTCCTGGGCCTGCATCCCTGGTCCATTATTTCTGATCCTGGTTCATCAGCTCTGGTCTTGGTCTATTGACCCCGATCCTTCATCCCCAGTCCTGGTCCAGTCCTCCTCCCTGTGTACCCAGTTCTCCTCCTCAGTGCCCCCCAGGGTAGCAGGTGCCACTGACCTGGCCCCCCCACAGGTGACGTCAGCATTGGGATCAAGTGTGCCCCGGGGGTGGTGGGGCCGCTCGAGGCCGACATTGACTTCGACATCATCAAGAATGACAACGACACCTTCACGGTCAAGTACACAGCGCCGGGCGCGGGGCTCTACACCATCATGGTGCTCTTTGCCAACCAGGTGAGGGTGCTGGGGGTGCCCCCCACCCACGGGGGTCCATTCCCTATCTCTGTGGGGTGCTCTCCACCCCCGGGGGCCAGGTGAGGCTAGAGCTCTGTCCCCACGGTGCTCCTGTGTCACTGTGTCCCGGTCTCTGTCCCCAGGAAATTCCCTCCAGCCCCTTCCGCATCAAGGTGGACCCATCCCACGATGCCACCAAAGTCAAGGCTGAGGGACCCGGGCTGAGCCGCACAGGTGAGGGAGATGTGGGGCAGGGGGTGGGAACGGGAGATGTGGGGCAGGGACTGCGGTGCTGTGGGTGCTGCAGTGACTGATGATGGGGTGCAGGGGTGGTGGGAGGGAGCCCGGGCGCTGTGGGGTTGGGACCCCGGACACGGGGCTCCTGCAGTGGCTGGCAGTGGATGCAGGGGTGAAGGTGGGGGCTGTGTGGCAGGGACTGTGGGTCCCGTGGGTGCGGTGGTCCCACAGTGACTGATGATGGGTGCAGGGGTGGAGGTGGGAACCCCCACCCACTTCCGTGTGCAGACACGGGGGGCTGGGAAGGCCCCCCTGGACGTGCGGTTCGTGGGGACGGGGCCTGGCCCTGCCGTCGCCGACTTTGAGGTCATCGACAACCACGACTATTCCTACACTGTCAAGTACACCCCGCTGCAGCAGGTGGGTGCTGCGGGCACCTGGTGGTGCACCTGGTCTGTGGAGTCACCCCATGGAGGCATCTCAACCCATCTGGGCACCCCAACCCATAGGGGCACCCCATGGGGGCACTCCCCAGCAAACAGGGACACCCCAACCCATGGGTCACCCCTCACTGACACCCCAGCCCCTGGGCCCCCTCACTGACACCCCAGGCCCTGGGCCCCCCAAGGACACCTCCCCAGACAGCCCAGGGTATAGGGGCACCTCCCTGGGCACCCCATGAGCATCTCATCCCTTGGGCATCCCAACCCTATGAACACCCCGTCCCCATGGACATCCCACTCCTGTGGCCACCCCTCTGGGGCAGCTGCATCCCACATGGGCACCTGTCACCCCAGGACATCCCCAGACCAACAGGTGACACCCATCCCTGGGATTTTGCCCCTCTAGCATCCATAGGTGACTCCCAGCCCACCCAGCCCCACAGCTGCCTGTCTTCTGGGACCCCCTTGGGACCCCCCAGCCCCATGGGTGCCCCCAGAACTCCCTGTGGGTGCCCACCAACTGTCCCTGCACTGGGTGCTGGTGTCCCCCAGCAGCACCCTGAGGTCAGGCTGTCCTTGCAGGGCCCCCTGTCTGTGGTGGTCACCTATGGAGGAGATCCCATCCCCAAGAGCCCCTTCCCTGTCACCGTGGCCCCCCCATTGCAGCTGGGCAAGGTCAAGGTGCAGGGACTCAACAGCAGTGAGTGGGGGCAATGGGGGGTCACTGGGGGGAGCACTGGGAGGGGGGAGCACTCTGGATCTGGGGTACAGCATGAGGGGGGCCCTGGTGGGGACATTTGGGCATGGGGGCACACTGAAGGGACAGACCCTGTGGGAGGTACCTGGTGAGGAGTCAGCCTGGGAGGGCACCCTGGGTATGGTGAGCACTGAGGTGGGGAGCACCCTTGGCTGTGGGATTCATCATGGGGGTGGGACACACAAAGGTGGGGACATCGGGTATGGGGGCACCCTGGTGGGGGAGGTGTGGGACACCTGTGTGTGGGGGCACCCTGTATATGGGGAATGCTGATGGGTGGGGGGCATGGCAAGGAGTGGTTACACACCCTGTGGGAGGCACAACAGCCTGGAAATGGGAGAACACACCCTTGGGTGGAGGGGACAGACCCTGGGGCACAGACAGACACATCTCCGGCATCTGGGGGAAATATCTGGGTGTGGGGATTCCCCATAGCTCTGGGAGCACCCTGGGTGCCTGTGTGTGACCCTCCTGGACACGGGGTGCCCCCCTGACCCCCATTCCCCCACAGAGGCGGAGGTGGGGCAGATGCAGGAGTTCCAGGTGGAGGCTCTGGGTGCTGGAGGCCAGGGGCACTTGGAGGTGAAGGTGACAGGCCCCTCACGCCGTCCTGTGCCCTGCACGGTGGGGCCCGCGCCCCCCGGGGGCCCCCACCCCGTCAGCTTCACCCCCTCCGAGGAGGGGCCCCACCGTGTCGAGGTCACCTACGATGGACACCCGGTGCCAGGCAGCCCCTTCCCTGTGGAGGCACTGCTGCCCCCCGACCCCTCCAAGGTGAGCTGGCACACGTGTGTGCAACAGGAGAGTCTGTGTGTGTCCCTGTCCCCTCCCAACCCCTCCATGGTGAGCTGGCACACGTGTGTGCAACAGGAGAGTGTCTGTGTGTGTCCCTGTCCCCCCTGACCCCTCCATGGTGAGCTGGCACACGTGTGTGCTACTGGGGGGAGTGTCTGTGTGTCCCTGTTCCCCCTGGCCCCTCCAAGGTGAGCTGGCCTGTGTGACAGGCGTGTGTCTGTCCTGACCCCTGTGTGTCCCTCTGGCCCCTGACCCATGTGTGCTCCCCCAAATCCCACATGCCCCTCTGCTCCCCCAACCTCCACGTGTCCACCCTGAGCCCCATGTCCCTCATGACTTCTGCATGTCCCCTTTCCTCCCCAGCCCCTGCATGTCCCCGTGACCCCCATGTGTCCCTCTGCCTGCAGGTGGTGGCCTCGGGACCGGGGCTGCAGGGCGGTCGTGTGGGGGTCCCGGCGCCCTTTTCCATCGCCACGCAGGGAGCTGGCAGTGGAGGGCTGGGGCTGACGGTGGAGGGGCCCTGCGAGGCCAAGATCGAGTGCCAGGACAACGGGGACGGCTCCTGCGCCGTGTCCTACCTGCCCACGGCCCCCGGCGAGTACCACATCAACATCCTCTTTGCTGGGCGCCACATCCCAGGCAGCCCCTTCACGGCTGCGGTCACGGCGCCCTTCGACCCGGCCAAGGTGACGGCGTCGGGGCCGGGGCTGGAGCGCGGCCGGGCGGGTGAGGCGGCCGCCTTCTCCGTGGACTGCTCGCAGGCCGGCGAGGCCGAGCTCACCATCGAGATCCGCTCTGAGGCTGGCACCAAGGCAGAGGTGCTGGTGCAGAACAATCGTGATGGCACCTACGCCATCACCTACACCCCGGCCTGCGCCGGCGCCTACACCATCACCATCAACTATGGTGGCCTCCCGGTCCCCAACTGTCCCGTGCGCGTCACCGTCGACCCAGCTGTCGACACCAGCAGCGTCAAGGTCTACGGCAAAGGCGTGGAGCCACGAGGTGAGGGCAGCCACATAGGGGCTGCTCCCCATGGGCACCCCCTTCCCATGGGGATCTCCTTCCCACGGGCACTCCATCCATGTGGGCACCTCTTCCCCATGGATATATCCCCAGAGCAATCTCCTCCCCACAGCCATCTCCTCCCCATCAGGATCTTCTCCCCAAGGGCGTCCCATCCCTGTGGTCACCTTGTCCCCATGGATACCACCATGGCCATCTCCCCACCATGGCCACCTCCCCACCACGGCCATCTCCCCACCACGGCCATCTCCCCTCCATGGGTGTCTCCCCTTCATAGGCATCTCCATGGACACCATGTCCCTGTGGGTACCCCCTCTCCATGGACACCCCCACTCATGGGCATCCCAACCCCATGGACACCCCCTCCTCATGGGTACTCCCTCTCACGGGGTGGTCTCCTGGGCACCCCATGGGCATCTCCCCACAGACACCTCCTCCCTTGTCTCCCTTGACCCCCATCACTACTCAGTGGCTACTACACAGCCCTGTGGCTTCCCCCACACTCACCTGTCTCATGGCGGGGTGGGGGGACACTGGGAGTGCAGGTGGTGTGGGGCGGGGGTCCTGGGGGTGTGCCAGGACCCCCCTGAGTCCCCTGTGTGTGCCAAGGGAGCCATGGACACTCAGGGGATGCAGAGAGGGACCCCTGGGTGAGCTCTGGGCCCCTTCTGACCTTTCTGTGCCCCCCAGGAGTGCTGCGAGAGGTGGGCACTGAGTTCATGGTGGATGCCCGGGCTCTGGCCCCCACGGGGGGACCCCACATCCGGGCACGGGTGCTGAACCCCTCGGGAGCCCCCATCGACACCTTTGTCACTGACCTCGGCGACGGCACCTACCGCGTGGAGTACACGCCCTTCGAGGAGGGTGAGACACAATACCCCTGGGGACCCCCAAACCACATCAGGAAACCCTGGCACCCCCAAGGGACTCCCAAGCCCCCAGGGACTTCCACACCTCCCCAGGGAACCCAAACACCACCTGGGAACCCTCAGGGACCCTTAGACGCCCCAGGGACTCTGCACCCCCCACAGGACCCCAACACCTCTACAGGACCCCACGCTGGCCAGGCACCCTCCATCCTCCATGGGGGACCCCGAGAGAGGGACCTTCCCAAACCACACTGAAGTGGAGAACCCCCTCAATCCCCTCTGAACTCCCAGAAGCAAGGACCCCCCAGACCCCCAGAGGCCCCTGCAAACCCTGACCAGGGACACTCAAACTCCCCCCAAAACCTCATTCAGGAACCCCTACAAGGGATCCCTGAAGGCTCCGAGACCCTCCAAACCCCACCCAGGGACCCCCAAATCCCCCAAGACCCCCACAAAACCCCTTAAGAACCCCCTCAAACTCCATCAAGGGATCCCCAACCTTCACCCAAACCCTGTCCTGGGAACCCCAAATCCCCTGAGAGCCCCAAGCTTCCCCTTGAGCCCCGCCACGTACCTGGTGTGGGCAGTGTGTGACTGTCCTTGTTGCAGGGCTGCACCGAGTGGAGGTGACATACGATGACGTGGCAGTCCCCAAGAGCCCCTTCCGCGTGGGGGTGGCTGAGGGCTGTGACCCCACACGTGTGCGGGCACACGGCCCCGGCCTGGAGGGTGGCCTGGTGGGCACAGCCAACTGCTTCACCGTGGAGACCAGGTGGGCACCGATCCTGAGCCCCACAACTCCCACCCTGCCACCACCCCACACCCACAGACACTCCCCCAGAGATGTCACCCCCAACCCAGGCCACCAACCCACCATCTCCATCCCCTCCTGTGGATGTGCCACCTCCATCCCAAGTCACCAAAGCTGCATCACCATCCCCTGCCATGGAGGTGCCACCTCTGTCACCAATGTGGCATCTCCACCCTCTGCCATTGGTGTCCCACCTCCAGCCCTTGTCACCAGTGTGTCACCTCCATGCTGTGGTCACCACCATGTCACCTCCAGCTCCCTGCCACCAGCATGGCACCCCCATCCCCTTGTCACAGAGGTGGCACCTCCCTCCCACTGCCATCATGTCACCTTCATCTCCCCACCACTCCTATTGTCACTCACAGCCCCACTGTGCCCATGTCACCTCCTGAGTGTTGGTGTGTCCCCAGGGGTGCGGGCACTGGCGGGCTTGGCCTGGCCATTGAGGGGCCCTCAGAGGCCAAGATGTCCTGCAAGGACAACAAGGACGGGAGCTGCGCCGTGGAGTACGTCCCCTTCACACCCGGCGACTACGACGTCAACATCACCTTCGGTGGCCACCCCATCCCTGGTGCGGAGGAACATGGGAACAGGCAGGAGGGGGAGAGGGGTCCTGGTGGGCATCTGTTGGCCACAACGCCATGCTGTGGTGGCACCGTGGTAGCCTCATACTCAAGCTGTGCCCTGGCTGTGCTGTCCCCATGGCCATGGCTTGGGTATCCCCATGGCCACGCTGACCCATGGACACACTGACCCCCTCAGAGCCCTTGCCCACACTGTTTCCATGGCCATGCTGTCCTTGTTCCCATTCTGACCCCATGCCCATGGTGACCCACACTGTGCCCATGCCCATACTGAGCCCTTCCCCATGCTGATCCCCTGGTCATGCAGTCACTGTTCCCATGCTGACCCCACAGTTATGTTGCTCCCATGGCTCATGGACATGTTGAACCCATGGCTCACATTGACCCCATGGCCACGTTGACTCCATGGACATATTGACCCCACGGCCATGTTGACCCTCTGGTTATGCTGTCCCCATTCCCATTTTGAACATGTAACCATGTTGACCCTATGGATGTGTTGGCCCTATGGCAACCTCATAAGCATGTTGGCCCTACACTGTGCCCATGCCCATGATGGACATGCCAACCCTACAGCCATGCTGTCCCCATGACCACATTGACCCCATGGATATGTTGACCCTAGGGCCGTATTGACCTCGCCTTCTTGATGACCCCATCTTCGTGATGACCCCATCCCCACACTGACACCATGCCTACACTGACCTAATGGCCATGCCATCCGCATGCCCACCCTACCCCATTCCCACACTGCCCCCCATGCACTGACTCCCTCTGCATGCAGGGAGCCCGTTCCGGGTGCGGGTGCGGGATGCTGTGGACCCCTCGAAGGTGACGTGCTCGGGGCCAGGGCTGGGCCCCACTGTCCGTGCACGGCTGCCCCAGACCTTCACTGTGGACGTCAGCGCCGCAGGGCGCGCGGCCCTCGAGGTGACGCTGCTGGGGCCTGCTGGTACGTGGGGACACGGGGACCCTGCCTCCTGGGGTGTCCTAACCCTATCCTGTAGATGTCCCGCTCCTTGGGATGTTCTGCCTCATAGATGTGCTGCCTCATGGGTTGTCCGACCCCATGTTCCATAGGGTGTCCTGCCCCATGGTGTACCCTGTTCATAGGGTGTCCTACCCATGGGTGTTCTGATCCATAGGCTGTCCAGCCCCACAGATGCCCTTCTCATAGGATGTCCTGCCCCATGGGAGTTCCCTGCCCAGGGATGTCCTGCCCCACATGTTGCTCTATACCTCCCATGTTACCTGCCCCACACATCTCTTGCCTCACATATCCCCACCCCAAATGTCCTGCTGCCCTACAGGGCTGCCTGAGCCACTGGAGGTCCGAGACAATGGTGATGGCACCCACAAGGTCACCTACACCCCGGCCACCGACGGGCCCTACACAGTGGCTGTGAAGTACGGAGGGCAGGAGGTGCCGCGCAGGTGAGAGCCCACCTGGAGTGGAGTGTGTGGGGGGACACAGGACTTTCACTCAGCCTGGGGGTCCTGGCTCACCCCTGTCCCCCTGCCCCCTCAGCCCCTTCAAGGTGACGGCGCTGCCAACCCACGATGCCAGCAAGGTGCGGGCAAGCGGCCCTGGGCTGAGCGCAGGGGGGATCCCTGCCAGCCTCCCTGTAGAGTTCACCATCGACGCCCGTGACGCTGGCGAGGGGCTCCTCACTGTGCAGATCCTGGTCAGTGCAGGGGGGGAACGTGGCGGGCACAGGGAGTGGGTGAGGGGCTGCTTATGATGCCAATCCTGGTCAGTGCCAGGACGAGACATGGGGTGCCCATTCCCTCACATACTGGGGTGTTGAGCCCGCCAGGGTCTCCCAGCACAGGGCACTCAAGGGGGTTGTCCACAGGACCCTGAGGGGCAGCCCAAGAAGGCGTCGATCCGGGACAACGGGGACGGCACCTACACAGTGTCCTACGTGCCTGACGTGCCAGGGCGCTACACCAGCACCGTCAAGTACGGGGGAGACGAGATCCCCGCGTCGCCCTTCCGCGTCCTTGCCGTGCCCGCCGGCGATGCCAGCAAGTGCCTCGTCACAGGTGGGGCTGCCCCACAGTGTCCTCATGCTGACCCATGCCATTCCCTTGCTGCCCCTCTCTGGCTCACGGCATCCCGTCACTGCCCCACAGCACCCCCTCACTGCCCCACAGTGTCCCTTTGCTGCCTCATGGCACTCCCTCACTGCCCCGCGGTGTCCTTTTGCTGACCTACTGCATCCCTCACTGACCCACGGTATCCCCATGCTGCCCCATGGCACCCCCTCCTGCCCCACGGCATCCACATGCTGACCCACAGTGTTCCCTTGATGCCCCACAGCACCCACCCCACCCCAGACACCCCTGCCTTGCCCTCTGCCACCCCACTGCTGCTCCCCAGCACGCCCTCACTGCCCCCAGCACCCCGACCTGCCCCACTGCTGCCCCTCAGCACCCCCACCTGCCACACTGCTGCCCCCCAGCACCCCCACCTGCCACACTGCTGCCCCTCAGCACCCCACTGCTGCCCCCAGCACCCCGACCGACCCCCAGCCCTGCCCCATGGCACAGTGGGGATGAGCGAGTGCCCCCAGGACAGGACGTGCTGGCCCCCCCGGAAGCCCCCGGCCCCCTCGGCCCCCCCGGCCCCCTGACCAGCCCCCAACCCCTTCTCACCGCTCTCCCTGGTCTCTCTTGCAGTATCCATTGGGGGCCATGGACTGGGTAAGTGGCGCCGGGGGGGCAGTTGGGGGGCTGGGGGGGTAGTTAGGGGTAGATTTGGGGTCCCCCCATAGCCCTGACCTCACCCTCCCCCACAGGCACCTGCTTGGGCCCCACGATCCAGATTGGGGAGGAGACGGTGATCACGGTGGACGCGAAGGCGGCGGGACAGGGCAAGGTCACCTGCAAGGTGTCAACGCCTGATGGTGCTGAGCTGGACGTGGATGTGGTGGAGAACCATGATGGCACCTTTGACATCTTCTACACTGCGCCAGAGCCCGGCAAATACGTCATCACCATCCGCTTTGGCGGGGAGCACGTCCCTAACAGCCCCTTCCACGTCCTGGTGGGTTGGGGATCAGGGGAGGCTCCATGAGTCTGAGGGGGTGTGCTGGGCACCATGGGGCAGTTGGGAAGACCTCTGGCAGGGATTAGGGAGAGCACCGTGGGTGCCATGAGGCAGAGAGGGGGCCATGAGGTTGGGAGACTGTGGTGGATCCAGGGAGCAGAGTTGAGGGCACAATGGGCACCATGGGACAAAGATTCTGGAGCCCAGGGTGATGCCATGGAGTAGGGAGACTGTGGTGGGGATGGAACATCATGGTGGGCAGAAATGGACAGATGATTGGGGTTATGGTGGACACCAAGGGGCAGAGAGTTGGTCAGCGAGGAATAAGAGCACAATAGGCACCATGGAGTTGGGTGACTATCATGGGAGTCACGGAATTGCAGGACCATGGTGGGCACTGTGGGGCAGTGTCAGGACCACGATGGCCATTATTGAGCTGAAAGAGTTGGGAGACTGTGATGAGGTGGGCACCATAGAGTTGGGTGACTACAGTGGGTGCCATGAGGCCAGGGTCATGGTGGGCTCTGTGGGGCTGAGGTCATGGTGGGTGCTGTAGGGTTTAGAGGCTCTGAGGGTCAGTCTGGGGTTTGGAGCCCACCACAGAGGTTTGACCCCCCATTATGGCTACCCCGGGTCTGGGAGCCCACCATGCAGTTCTCACTCTCCTCTCTGCCCCACAATCAGGCCACAGATGAGCCCCCGGCCACCGCCGAGAACCTCCGGCCCTTCAACCTTGTCATCCCCTTCACGGTGCAGAAGGGTGAGATCACAGGTACAGAGTGGGTCAGGGGGACAGGGAGGCATCAGCCCCACCCTTGGTGCCCCTGCTGACACGGTGCCCCCAGGGGAGGTGCGGATGCCCTCGGGGAAGACGGCACGGCCCAACATCACTGACAACAAGGATGGGACGGTGACGGTGCACTACGCTCCCTCTGAGAAGGGGCTGCA
>CM031045.1:148793375-148807769 GCA_013398505.2 Rhegmatorhina hoffmannsi
CAGCTGCCATGGGGCACCTCTGAGTGTGTCCTTGTGGTTGCCCAGGCTATGGTGGGCTGGGCCTGTCCATTGAGGGCCCCAGCAAGGTGGACATCAACTGCGAGGACGTGGAGGACGGCACATGCAAGGTCACCTACTGCCCCACCGAGCCCGGCAACTACATCATCAACATCAAGTTTGCTGACAAACACGTCCCAGGTGGGGCCGGGGGCCAAGGAGGGGCGCAGGGGTGCGGGGCAGGGCACTGGGACCCCCATGGGAATGACAGGTCTCTGAGGTGACCTTCCCCTGCAGGGAGCCCCTTCACAGTGAAGGTGACAGGTGAGGGCCGGATAAAGGAGAGCATCACGCGCCGGCGACAGGCGCCTTCCATTGCCACCGTCGGCAGCACCTGCGACCTCAACCTCAAAATCCCAGGTATGACTGGCCTTCCTCCTCCTCTTCCTCTTTCTCTCCTCCTTCATCCTCCATCCTCCTCCTCCTCCTCAGGCCATGGGGACGGAGACTCCTCTCAGCCATTCCAGCTCTGACTTCTCCCTCTTTCTTCCTTCTCTCCCTTCTGTGTCTCTGTCTGTGTCCCTGTGTGCATCTGTGCCTGTGTCTGTGTGTCCCTCGGGGTGTGTCACTGCCCACTGCTACCTCCATCCACACCTTTGTCCATATGTTCATCCCTGCCTTCATCCTCCCATGGCTCCATACATCCCTGAAACCATCCATCCATCCATCCATCCCTATATCCATCCCTCCCTACATGAACCCCTACTTCCATCCCCGTGACCATCCCTGTCTCCACCTGTTTGTGTTTCCACCCATCCCTACATCCATTCCTGTGTCCATCCATGTCCTGCCTTGTCCCCAACACGTGCACCCTTTTGTTCTCCCACTTGGTGTCCACACCCTGTGGTTCCCCTCATGTGTCCGTGTCCCCGTGTGTCCCCACTGTCCCGCTGTGTCCCCGCGGGGCATTCCCCAGGGAACTGGTTCCAGATGGTGTCGGCACAGGAGCGGCTGACGCGCACGTTCACGCGCAGCAGCCACACGTACACACGCACGGAGCGCACCGAGATCAGCAAGACGCGCGGCGGGGAGACCACGCGTGAGGTGCACGTGGAGGAGTCGACCCGCGTGGGCGGCGCCTTCCCCCGCACCCCCCCGGAGCCTTTCGGCGCCTTCGGGGCCTTTGGGCCCCGCGAGGGCATCGGTGCCTTTGCGGCCCCAGTGCGCGCACACGAGGGTGCGTCCCATGGTGGGTGTGTCTGTGTGTGCAGGGGCGTGGGGTCACACGGGGGGTGTGTGTGGGGGTGTGTGTGCAGGGGAGCGGGGTCACGGGATGTGTGTGTGGGTGGGTGTGTGGGTGTGTGTGTGCAGGGGCGTGGGGTCACACGGAGGGTGTGTGTGTGTGTGTGTGCAGGGGCGTGGGGTCACATGGAGGGGGGTGTGTGTGCAGGGGAGCAGGATCATGGAGGGGAGGGATGGGTGCAGGGAAGGACCTGTGTGTGTTTGCACGGGGCTGTGCTTGCATGAGGGCTGGGTGTGCACCAAGGCTGGGTGTGCAGGGCAGTGGTCTTGCACGTGGGCTGGGCACACTTGCACTCAGGAGTGCCCTTGCACAGGGCTGTGTCTGCTCAGAGGGGATGTCTGTGCTCACACAAGGGCCCAGCACATGCTCTTCCACTCCCACCTGTGTGCCCCTCACACAAAGCCAGGATGCACCTGGGGACACACCTGGGACACTCTGTGGCACATGCACAGGGGCTGCCACACTCACAAGGAGGGTGTTGCCCTTTGTAGGGGGATGTGTGCAGAAGTGGGGGGCAACACTGGCCCTTGGCACAAGCAGGTGTGCACACCTGCCCATGGGGGTGCACACCTGCTCAGGGGGTTGTGTGTGCCCTTGGCATGAGTGTGCAAACTCACAGGGGGGTGTGCATGTGTATGCACGTGTGTGCATGTGCACATTGGCAAGTGCACGTGTTTCCTGTTCACAAGGGGGCACAGAGGGTGCCTGGGCAGTGCACCCAGTGTGGGGGTGCACACGGGCTCTGCTGGTATCGAGGTGTTCAGTCACACCCTGGGGTCAGAGCATTGGGGTGACAGTAACAGGGTGACACAGTGCTGGGGTGGCCGGGTGCCCTGGTGATGGGATGGCAGGGAGATGGAGTGACAGGGTGACAATGGTGCTGGGGTGCCAGGGCAGGCTGGTAGTGGGATGATGGGGTGACAAGGTAACAGAGTGACACAGTAGTGGGGTGTCAGGGTGCCCTGGGACCATGGTGACCAGGTGATGGGGCAATGGGGTGCCCCAGTGTCCTGATGCCAGGATGACAGGGTGACAGGATGACATAGTGCCCTTGTGACAGGGTGCTGGGGTGCCATAGTGACATGGTAATGAGGAGATGGGGTGCTGAGATGCTGGGGCGCCCTGGTGCTGGGGTGCCAGGGTTACAGGATGATGAAGTGTTGTGGTGATGTGCCATAGCGATGGGGTGCCATAGTGGCACAGTGATGGGGTGATGTTGAGATGATGTTGGAGTCCCCAGGTGCCCGGGGTGATGAGGTGTGTGCCCGCAGGTGAAGCATCAGTGCAGGAGCTGACGGCGCAGGTGCTGAGCCCATCGGGGCAGCAGCGCGAGGCTGAGGTTGTGCCAGGGGCCGCGGGGGTCTACAGTGTGCGCTTCGTGCCCCAGGAGACGGGTGCCCACACTGTCAGCGTCAAGTTCCGGGGGCAGCACGTGCCTGGGAGCCCCTTCCAGTTCACCGTGGGGCCCCTGGGTGAGGGCGGTGCCCACAAGGTGCGCGCAGGGGGCACCGGCCTGCAGCGTGCCGTGGCTGGCACACCAGGTATGGGGGCTCTGCCGGGAACGAGGGGTCTGCCAGGGATGGGGCAGTGTGTCAGGAACAGGGGGTCTGCCAGGTACAAGGGGGGGTCTGCCAGGTATGGGGGGGTCTGCCAGGGATAGGGGGTTTTGGGGGTGATTAGGGGGATATGGCAGGTGTGGGTGTGATGGGGACAAGGGGCCAGTGAGGGAGGTGTGGGGGGCAATGAGGGTGTGACTGTTGTGGGAGGGCTGGAGTTGTGGGGGGCAGTGAGTGGGTCCTATGGGTAGAAGGGATGTTGGTAAAACTGGGGGGCTCTGGGTGCTGTGACAGGATTTGGGCACAGCTGGGTGTGGGGGCAATGTGGGGCTGCTGTGGGGGATCTGGGTGCAATGGGGGGTGGGTGCCTGTCTGTGACAGGTGTCACTGTCCCGGGGTGTCACTGGGGGCTGGAATGACCCTGGTGCTCTCCCCCAGCTGAGTTCAGCATCTGGACACGCGAGGCGGGTGCGGGGGGTCTCTCCATCGCTGTCGAGGGGCCCAGCAAGGCCGAGATCTCCTTCGAAGACCGCAAGGATGGCTCCTGTGGCGTCTCCTACCTGGTGCAGGAGCCAGGTGAGAGGGGGCTGCCCCCCAACACACCAAGCACCTGCCCACCCCACAGGGTACTCAACCTGGAACAGAACTGTGGGACCCTTGTGCAAGGGGAGACCCACATGCAAAGGTGTCCCCAAGTGAGGGTGTCCCCCAGATGAGGGTGTGCAGGGGTCCCCAAGGGAAGGTGTCCCCATGTATGGGGTCCCTGCCTGACTATCCCTGTGTCCCCCAGGTGACTATGAGGTGTCCATCAAGTTCAACGAGGAGCACATCCCCGACAGCCCCTTTGTCGTCCCTGTTGCCTCCCATTCTGACGATGCCCGGCGCCTCACTGTCACCAGCCTGCAGGTACCAGGACATCCACTGTGTCACCCTGGGCTCCCAGACACTACCTGGATCCCCAGGTCACCCCTGGGTCACTCCAAGGCCCTGTGGCACCCTTGGGACCCCCACTCCTTTGGATCTCCTGTGGTGCTCTTGGGACCCTCTGGGGCCACCTCTTTCTCCCTCATGTCACCCTTGGAACCCCACCAGGAGGGGATAATTTATATCCCTCTGCGCCAGCCTCAGGACCCCCTCTGGTGTCACCCCCATGTACCCTGTCACACTGAACCCCTGTGTCATCCTTGGGACCCCCTGGGGCCACCTCTTTCTCCCCTCCATATTACCCTTGGCACCCTCTCTGCTGCCACCCCGGGCCACCTTGCACCTTGACACTGGGACACCAGTGTCACCCTTGGGGACCATGGTGTCCTCCCTGTCCTGGTGTCCCCCTGTATGCCCTGTCCCCCACAACCCCTGGAGTGAACCAGCCTGCACCATTCGTGGTGCCACCTTGTCCCCACTGTGTCCCCTGTGTCCCTGATGCCACCGTGGTGTCCCTGCAGGAGACGGTGGCAGTGAACCAGCCGGCGTCGTTTGCGGTGCAGCTGAACGGGGCGCGTGGCGTCATCGACGCCAAAGTGCACACGCCCGCGGGGGTGGTGGAGGAGTGCTACGTGTCCGAGCTGGACAGCGGTGAGGGGACACTGGGGACACCGAGCTTGGGACTGGGGAAGATGGACACAGGGCACAGGACATGGGGACATGGGATGTGGGGACATGGGGCTTGGGGACATGGGGCTTGGGGACAGAGGGACATGGGGACACAGGGACACTGGACATGGGAATATGGGACATGGGGACACTGCTGTGACACGATGTCCCCCAGACTGGTGTGTGCTGGGGATTCTGCCACATGAAAATTGAGCATGGAGACATGGGAGTGTGGGGGCACAGGGTTGTGGGGACACAGATGTGGGGACACGGGGACACGGTGCCATGTCTGTGTCCTCCAGACCGGTACGCGCTGGGGTTCCTGCCGCGTGAGAACGGGGTGCACTCCATCGACCTGCGCTTCAACGGGCGCCACGTGCCCGGGAGCCCCTTCAACATACGTGTGGGCGAGCAGAGCCAGGCCGGGGACCCCGGGCTCGTCACTGCCTTCGGGCCTGGCCTCGAGGGTGGCCGCACAGGTGACACCGCTGTGGAGACAGGGATAGGGGCACAGCCGTGGGAGGGGGGTGGTGATGGGAACGCAGCCATAGTGGTG
The DNA here is from genome assembly GCA_013398505.2 of Rhegmatorhina hoffmannsi. Classification (NCBI taxonomy): domain Eukaryota; kingdom Metazoa; phylum Chordata; class Aves; order Passeriformes; family Thamnophilidae; genus Rhegmatorhina; species Rhegmatorhina hoffmannsi. The sequence continues at coordinate 148,798,381 of CM031045.1, forward strand.
GCAGCGGGGACGTAGCCATGGAATGGTGATGGGGACTGGGCCATGCTCAACACCATGGCCATGGGGTGGCAGTGGGGACATGGCCGTGATGGTGGCCATGATGGAGATGTGGCCATGGTGGTGGCAGAGAGGATGTGGCCACAGGAGTTGCCATGATGGGACATGGCCACAATGGGGTCCTGGTGTCCCCCCCATGGTGCCATCCCCATGTCTCCTGTGTCCCAGGGGTGCCCTCGGAGTTCCTGGTGCAAACGGCCAATGCGGGGGCTGGGGCACTGGCTGTCACCATTGATGGGCCCTCCAAGGTGGAGCTGGACTGCACTGAGGTCCCTGAGGGCCACCGTGTCACCTACACCCCAATGGCTCCTGGCAACTACCTCATCTCCATCAAGTACGGGGGCCCCCACCACATCGTGGGCAGCCCCTTCAAGGCCAAAGTCACCGGTATGGACAGGGTGGGACATGGGGGTGGGGGGACGGAGGAGTGGGCTCAGGAGGGATTTATGGGTCCCCAGAGTGAAGTGACAAGGGTCACTGATGGGCATGAGGGGGAGTGGGGGGGGGGCACATGGTGAAGGACCCCCAGAATGACATGAATGGGGTGTTCCCAGAGTGGTGGCATAAGGAGCCCCAAGGGTGGGTGGCCTGGTGGAAAAGCACCAGGGGGATGTGATGGGCTGTCCCCAGAAGGTGTCCCTGTGACCCCCCAGCACGGTGTGACCGGGAGGTGTCCCCATGGGCTGACGGTGTCCCCCCTGTACTCCCCAGGCCCGCGGCTGTCGGGAGGGCACAGCCTGCACGAGACCTCGACGGTGCTGGTGGAGCCGGTGGGGCGGGGCGGGGCGCGAGGCCCCCCCGCCTTCGGGGGTGTCACCAAGGCCCCATCGGACGCGGGGCAGGTGGTGGCCCGAGGGCCAGGGCTGGCGACTGCCCGCCTGGGCCACAAGAACCACTTCACAGTGGACTGCAGCAAGGCCGGTGAGGGGGCTGGGGGGGCCTGGGGGGCAGGGGGTGGTCGGGGGGGGGGGGTCCAGGGGCTCCTCGGGGGGTCCTGGGAGCAGATGGGGTGGGTCTGTGGGGGGTGCAGTGTTGGGGTTTGGGTGTGGTGGGGGTTCTGGAGTCTCGAGCTCTGGGTGACCCCTCCTGTGCCTCCCCAGGCACAAACGTGCTGCTGGTGGTGGTGCCGGGGTGGACTGGGGTGCTGTGAGGGGTCTGGGGTGCAGTGGGAGGTGTGGGGTGCTGTGAGGGGGTCTGGGGTGCTGTGGGAGGTCTGGGGTGCTGTGAGGGGTCTGGGGTGCAGTGAGGGGTCTGGGGTGCTGTGAGGGGTCTGGGGTGCAGTGGGAGGTCTGGGGTGCTGTGAGGGGTCTGGGGTGCTGTGAGGGGTCTGGGGTGCTGTGAGGGGTCTCCGGACAGGATGTCACCCTCCGCCTTCCCCCCAGGCACGAACATGCTGCTGGTGGGGGTGCACGGCCCCAAGGCCCCGTGCGAGGAGGTGCACGTGAAGCACGAGGGGAACCGGGTGTACACGGTGACCTACAGCGTGCGGGAGCGCGGCGAGTACGTGCTGCTGCTGCGCTGGGGCGACCGCGACGTGCCGGGGAGCCCCTTCCGCGTCACCGCCGCCTGAGCCCCCGGGGCCGGGGCTGTCAATAAAGCACTGGGAGAGGAAGAGTGGTCTGGTCTGAGTGATGGCAGGGGACATGATATGGGGTATTCGGGGGGCTCCGGGGAAGGACACAGCGTCCTGTGGGGCTCTGAGCAGGACACGGCTCCGGGGCAGGACATCAGGGGCCAGGGGGGCTCCCGGGGCACGACGCCGTGGTCTTGGGGTTCCGAGGGGTTCAAGGCAGGCATCATGGTCCGGTGTTGGCTGTCCTGCAGGGTCCATCCAGGGCAGGACATCGGGGTTCTTGAGGGGTCGTGGGGTGCTCCAGAGTGGGTGGGACTGTGAGCTCCTGCCGTGGGACGGGGCGCACCGGGGCGAGCAGGAGAGTCTGGGGGGTCGGGGGCAGAATGATCCAATCCTGAGGGGTCCCGGGAGGCGGTCCATGGCAGGACAGCGGGAGCCCGGGGGGTCCCGGCTGTTCCAAGACCGGGGGTCGGGGGCGCCCCGCGGGGCCGCACCATCCGGCAGGGGGCGCTGTGCCCGCAGGGCCCCCGCGCCCGACCCGCGTCCGCTCAAGGGCACTGCGCAGTGCGCATGCGCACGACCGCGAGGGACGGGGCCGGCGGGGGCGTTACCGGGGCGGAACCCGCGGGGCGGGGCCAACGGGACGGGGCGGGAGGGGCGTTACCGGGGGCGGGGCCGGCGCGGCGGTGACGGAACTCACCGAAAGAAGTGGGCGGGGCGACAGAAGAGTTACCGGGGCGACGGGGGGCGGGGCGAGCTGGGGGGCGTGTCCAGCACAGCGGCGGCGGAACCCGGAAGCGGCCTCGGCTGCCGGCGCGTTCTCGTCGCTCCCGGTCGCTCCCGGTCCCGGCGGCGGCTCCCGGCGGCTCCCGGTTCCGGCGGCTCCTGGCGGCGACTCCCAGAGGATCCCGATCCCGGCGGGCCCCGTTCCCGGAGCGCCCCGGGCATGGCGGGCCGCGGGAAGCTGATCGCGGTGATGGGTGACGAGGACACGGTGACCGGGTTCCTGCTGGGCGGCATCGGGGAGCTGGACAAGCACCGGCGGCCCAACTTCCTGGTGGTGGAGAAGGAGACGAGCCTGGCCGAGATCGAGGAGACGTTCCGGTGGGGGGCACAAGGGGGTGCGGGGGGGTTTGGGGGTTCTGAGGCGTTCCTGGGGTGGTCTTGGGGAGTCCCTGGAGGGTTCTCGGTTGTTCCTGAAGAAGGTCTGGGCAGGTCTTGGGGCCTGGACCATGCCAGGATTCCTTGGGGAGGTTCTAAGGGGCCTGGGGCAAGTGGAGTGGAGTCCCAGGAGTTTCGGGTGAGGGCTTGGGGGTCTCAGGAGGGTCCTGGGGGGGCTTTGGGATCTGGAGGGTCCCAGGAGACCCTGGGTGGGTGTCAGGGGCGTCTCAGGAGTGTCCGAGGGAGTCCCAGGAGTGTTTAGGGTCGGTCAGGGGGTTCCAGGAGTCCCAGGAATACCCTGTCCCAGCACCGCGCTGGGGCCGCGGCTGTGAGTGGGGTCTCTGTGCCGCCTGAGCCCCCGTTTGTTTCCCTCTTCCCAGGGGTTTCCTGGCGCGGGAGGACGTGGGGATGATCCTGATCTCGCAGGCGCTGGCCGAGCAGATCCGGCCGGCGGTCGCTGCCCACGCTCGGGCGCTGCCCGCGGTGCTCGAGATCCCCTCCAAGGACCACCCGTACGACCCGGCCCGGGACTCGGTGCTGCGCCGCGCCCGGGGGCTCTTCGCGCCTGACGAGCTGCGATAGAGCCCCCCGGGCCGCCCCAGTCCCCCAGACCTCCAAATCCCCCGGGACCCCTCCTGCCCCGCCCCGGGACTTCCAGCCTCCCCTGGTACTCCCAGATGCCCCCAGGAACCCTCCGAACATCCCATGGACTGCCAAACTCCAAACAGTCCCCCCCGGTATCCCCCAGTGCTGTACGCGAGGCGTCGTTACAACCCCATGACTCCCCCCAGCACCCTCACCCAGCCCCCGGTGTCTCCCAGCACCCTCCCAGCCTCTTCCTGCCCAACGACCGACCCCACCTGGTGTCCCAGAACAGCCCCTGGCACCCCACGGGGTCTGCACCTCAGGGAAACCCAGCGGGGTGTTCCCGGGGGACTGCGCCAAAGGCTGGGGTTGCCAGAGGGACCCTGTGGGTGCCCCGCAGGTCTGAGGGTGACAGAGGGACCCTGTGATGTCCCTGAGGTTGCCGGAGTGCCCTGTGACCATGTCTCAGCTGTGTCCCGTGACGGGGAAGTGCCACCACCGGATCCTGCCGGATCTCGCCCGCGGGCAGGGAGGGACAGCAGGGAGGGGGGGCCAGGGACGCCCCAAGGAAACCGGGACTTGTCACTGTGACCTTGTCACTGTCCCCACAGCCCTTCCCCAGTCCTGGCAAACCCCTGGGGGTGGTCCTGCTATTTATTGCCTCCCAGTGCCCAAGTGATGTCACCCCATGTGTGTGTCCCCACTGTCCCCAACATGTGCTGACACCATTCATGGTCTGCTCTGCTCTGTGGGGTACCGGGTGGCATTGAGGGGGACAGGGATGTGGAGGGGACACACTGTGGGGCACGGAGGGGGACAGGAACAGGGGTGACACACTGGGGGGCACAGGGAGGGTGACAGTGACACACATCTTGGGTTCCCAGACCCACTGGGGCACCCTGACACCCCCATGATCCCCAGCCATGGAGGGAACAGCAGGGATGAGCCCCCACACCCCATGGGGACCCCCAGGGCCCCACTTTCCTGCCTGTCCCCACAGCCCCCACTGTGTCCCTGTGGATGGGAGTGGCACCGGGGGGAACCCCCAGGCTGGGAGGGGGACCCAGATCACAGGGAGGCCTGGGGTGGGCAGTGCTGGGGGACACACGGTGGGGTGGGCACAGGTGGGCATGGACACAGGTGTCACACACACAGGTGTCTCAGCTGTCACAGGTCACTCACAGGTGTCACAGGTCACGCTCAGGTGTCTCTTACACAGCTGTCACAGGTCACTGGAAGCAGCAGTGAGAGAAGAAGACTAACGACAATGCCAATAACTGTAGGAGACAGCCAAGCAATTCACAGGTGATCTTTCCCAGGTGAACCCGGCTCCACCTGGCTGCATGCTGTGGCCAGCTGGGAAAGACGCAAGACAAGAACCCCCTGAGGTGATACAGAATAACCCTGGTGTCCTGGCTGTGCCAGTTCTGCCTGCTGCAAAACTTAACTCCATCCTGTCTGGGACTAGGACACCCAGCCAGCACAGGCTTAGGAAAGGCAGGTCCTGCCTGACCAATCTGATCTCCTTCTGTGACCAAGTGACCCACCCCGTGGGTAGGGGAAAGGTTGTTGCTGTGTCTGCTTGGACTTCAGTAAAGCCTTGGACACCGTCTCCCACGGCACAGTCCTGGAAAAGCTGCAGCCCAGGGCTTGGGCAGGTGCACTCTGTGCTGGGTTAGGAACTGGCTGGGAACTGGTGCTGCATCCAGTTGGCATCCAGGCACTAGTGATGTCCCCAGCAATCAGTGTTGGGCCCAGTCATGTTTAATATCTTTAGTGATGACCTGGATGAGGGAATTGAGTCCACCATTAGCAAATTTGTAGATGACACCAAGCTGGGGGAGAGTGTGGATCTGCTGGAGGACAGGAAGGCTCTGCAGAGGGACCTGGTCAGGCTGGATCCATGGGCTGAGACCAGCAGAATGAGGGACAACAAGACCAAGTGCCAGGTCCTGCACTTTGGCCATGACGATCCCTTGCAGCTCCAGGCTGGGACACAGGGGCTGGAAAGTGGCCCAGCAGAGAAGAACCTGTGGGTGCTGGACTTCAGGAATAATTTCTTCACAGAAGGATGGTTGGATACTGGAATGCACCGCCCAGGGAGGTGGTGCAGTCACTGTCGCAGGTGGGAGTGGGACTTTAGACCACGTTGATTAGGGAATCCTTCTGGAGTCACAAGTTGCAGAAAGGACCCCCTGGCTTTCTAAACTCCTCAGAGAGAAGGCTGGATGTGGTTGGACCCAATCTTAGCCCCAGATTTTGTCAGCAATGTAAGTACAACTTGGGTTAACGATGGCAAACTGGGTATATTTATATAAAAGGAATTATTTATTTTGACAAGTGATTGGAGAAAGGACCTTAATCAGAATTCTTTACTACACAATGTAAAATGTAAAACTCTTAGTAGTGTATAGTATAGTGCACTGTGTCAAAGCAATTACAGTACAGCCAGCAAAAAGCCCCAGTCATGAGGTGGAGATCAGTGTAACTCACCATGCCAGTGCTGGTGGGCAGATCTCCTTAACCCCGAGGAGAATCCTTGAAGGGGTGTCCCCACTACAGGGAGAAAATGACACACACATTCCAAGAAGAGTGTTAGAAGACTCTGATCCTATGAAAGTGGACTGGGCTTTTATAGTATCAATGACTGACTGTCAGTCCCATGTCTCCAGGTCAGCTCAGCAACTTATCTGCCCAGTCTTTGCCTCACTGCCAGGATGTTGATTTGGAGTTGATGAGGCAGACTGGTTTTTGCATAATTCAGTACCAAAAGCAGCACCTGGCACCTCTCTGGAGGGGAGAAGTACCTGGAATGCAGGTACCTTTTGCCTCCATGCTGTGAAAGTACCCACTGCATATGTCAAATATTGGACATTGTTGTCAAATATGTGAGATACATCAGTCTCCTCAGTTTTATCTTTACTCATGTAGGAGTGTCAGCTTTATTATAATCACACCCTACACCTTTACATACAAAATTCTTGGAAAAAACAGAATTTAGTTAGTAGCATTAAACAGGGCATAGTATAGAATCAGCTATTGATACTGTTTTTCAGTTTTTTGTACTTCTGGAGTTGTCACTGTCATTTGCTGGATTGGGTACCACACTCATATATACAATGACTACTAATAAAAACAGGTTCTGATTAATAACAATATTGCAACAACCAAGTGTAACATTAAGTTCAGAAACTCTGCTGTGTTTGGGGACCATCCAAACAAGTCATCCCACCAGTTCTCCATCCCTTTCCACTTGCTCTAGGATCGTGTGTTTTGTCCACATCATTACTGACAGTGAATAATGGTTTTCAACTGTTCTCTTTCGGTTGTTACACCAATTTGTGTAGGGCAGGGTATTCCAGCAGCTCTTTAACCAGAGCAGTGTCCATTAGGGTTAGGATAGAGAACGCTCCCACACCTGTCAGCGTGTCCTTATAACCACTGGGAGTCCTCAGAGGTCCAAATAATCGATTTGCTGAGCGAACCAGAGCATTTTGTTGGTTTTCATTTGTAAAGACGGTGCCTGGTCCGGGTGATTTTGTCGAAGCCTCCTTTGGCACTGGGGACATTGTGTGACAATAACTTTATGCAGCTTCCTGGTCAGTGGCCACCCTCTACTTTGTGCTGCAAAAAATAAAGGTTCCTGTCCAGTGTGCTCCACTTTTCAGTACCAGTCAGTACCAGTGCTGGGGATCTTCCAACTGATCAATTTTTATCTTTTTAATTTCTGTCACCTGATCCACCTTGTTCCAGTCAGTCCATGAGGGTTAATCACTGGCTTGAGGTTTAACCCATCTCTGTGGATTGTGGAGATTGAGCCTGTAACAACAACCACTTCCAACCTTCCTTCTGCCAAACCTCCTTTCTGTTATAAATGATCACCCAAATAACCAATCACTTTGGTATAAAGGGTAGTTTAATTTTATAAATAATGAAAGCTACAGAGCAAACAGCACTGGATGCACTGGGAGTCTCCGCTCCATCAGCGACACCATTGGAGCTCGTGGGCTCCTTTTTTATACAGTCAAAGCAGGTTTATTTTTAACCAGTTCCAATAAATTATTTTCTCCTTTCTCCGTCTTGAGATCCTTTCATCTGATTCTTCCTGTTGCTTCTCCATGGTCGTGGGGGCTGGTTCTTCTTTGGTGTGATTCTTCCCTTAAAATTTAACTAGAGACATCTTGTTAGTTAAGCCTTATCTGTTGTTTTGAGGTGTTTCTTCCTTATCTTGATTGGCTTTACTTCTCCATTGTATTTGGGTGTTCTGGGATTATCTTTGGTCTGCACTGTATTTATGTTACTTCCAAAGGCTGCTTGGTTATTAACTGGCTTTCTTCTCTTACTGCCTTTTTGAATGTTAAACCAAGTTCATGTCTGGCTTATAGTTCTGTTGCTGAATCTTTACAGCATATTCTGCAAGGCCCAGATTCAGTAAATCTTTACAGCATGTTCTGCAAGGCCCACATTCAGTGCTTCCAGAGCCCCACAGAATGATTGGACAAGCCACACAATACACTTGATTGTATTTTTGACACGAATTAGACTCACATTTCTCACATTTCCATTCACTTGCCAATCTAATGCTTCCCACTGGCACAACCACTGTGTGGCACCAGCCCACACTGCATAGGAACCAACATGTGTTGTCCTTGCCTTCTCTTTTACTACCAGCAATAGAGCTTTTAACTCTCCCACCTGTGCATTTCCCATTCCTTCTTCTGCTACTTCCATTGCTGTCTGCAGGTTAAGAGCAACTGCTCTCTGCTCCCATTTCCCTTGGCTAAGTTTGACTGAGCCATCAGTAGAACAGACATCTGTAGCTCCAGATCCTGATGTAAATGCAGGAGCCTCATCCCTTACAGGCCTAGGTTGACATGGCTATTGCAGAGCCAGCATGTCTGGGCTCACAGATACCTGTGATTTGGTGGGTTTTGTCAGCCCATCAGTTACATCCATTTGATCCCTGACTCCTGAGACACGTGCACACCATTTGTGTAATGTTGGTCTCTGTGCAATCCTGTCCTTTTTAATCCTGGCTAACAGTTTGAACAGCCCTTGGACTTGCACAGGCTGATGCTGCTGAATTTTTTCTACTTGTTTAGAGCTCGAGTCAGAGACAATAATCCCTTTTCCTGGTCACTGCAACTCTGCTGAGTGTCTTGTAATGTTGTGGAGCTGAACCCTAATGGCCTTTTGGGTCCCTGAGGGCCTTTCTGTTCAGCAAAACCCCACTCAGCTCTTATAGGGCCACTGGGCTGGACTGACCCAAGGGACTGATAGGTTTTTGCTTCTTCAGTCAGTGTTCACAAAGCCTTTTTGTAACTATCAATCCAATTCCAGGTCTGTTTTTTCCTCATTAATGCATACAAGGGTCTTGCTATTATAGAAAATCCAGGAATATGATTTCTCTACTATCCCAAGATATGCCTGGTATTTTGAAGGTACTTTTTAGCAGTAGGGATGGCTGTGGCATCCAGTTTCATAATGGTTTCATCTGGTATTACAGCCTGACCTGCAATCCAGGAGGTTCCCAGGAATTTCACCTCTAGAGGAGCCTTGGCTTTTAGCAGGGGGACCTTCTATCCCCTGCTCATTGTATTTATTCTGTATATCTTGTGCTGTTGTTCTTTCTGCACTTTCCTCTGCACCTCTGATCAACACATCACATTGTATTAACAGATTTGTGCTCCTTCCAGGATTTCTGTTGCTATTAAAATGGAAGCAATTCAGCTGAAGCATTGCAACAAGTTGTAGATGAATATTCATACCCTTGGGGCAGGTGATTGGAGGTGTATTGTGTTCCTTCCCAAGGAAATGCAAATTTGGGGTTGTCTCCCTCCTGAAGTGGAAGAACACGCCTGGAACCTCCATTCACAAGCAGCTGCTGGCAGGGTGGCCTGAGAGTGGCAGCGGTTGGGACTCTGCAGTGAGGGGTCCCGTATTGGCACCAGCCCCTGGCAGTCAGTTGTCAAACACCAGCTCCCATCCCATTTCCTCACTGGCCAAACAGGAG
>CM031045.1:148824702-148836846 GCA_013398505.2 Rhegmatorhina hoffmannsi
TCAGGTCGGAGCCCCCCCAGTCTAGAGGCCCATGGGGAGGGGCCTCCCTGTCCGTCCGTCCGTCTGTCCGTCCGTCCATCCATCCATCCATCCATCTGTGGCTCTGGGCTCCCCAGGATCAAACACCCTGTGAGTAGCCCCCTCTCTCCCCAGGGACCCCCCCAGGCTGGTGACACCATCACCATGGGGACCCCAGAACTGCAAGGACTTCCACAGGGACCTGGGACTCCACGACTGCAGGGACTCCCCAGGGACTTCACCACCACAGGGTCCCCAGGACCATCACCCTGAGGGGAGGGGCTCAGCTAGGCCAGACCACCCAACCACACCCTGTCCCCCAGCACAGTAACACCCCCAGCCTGACCTGTAGGGGAGCATTGTCCCCACGTCACTGCCCTGTCCACAGGGGGGATGCTCAGAGCCTGACCCCGAGAGGTGCTGGGGACCCCTAGAACCCCCAGTCTGCCCAATCCCCCAGGTCTCCCCACACCAGCTGCTGGGCAGTGGGGTGGGGGGGGCTGTGGGCCAGGTCGGACCTCCAGTCCCGCAGCAGCCTCTGAGGTGGTGTTGGGGTCTCCATCACCCCTCAGGGACTGGGGGACCCCCAGTTCTGGCACCCCAGAGTCACGGTCTGCTGGGGCCTCGGGCAGGCAGGCCCCCCCAGTTGGGCTTGTCCCCATCACTTCAAACCCACCTGAGGCCACCGTCCCCCCGGTCCTCCCCACCGCCCGTCCCCTTCAGTGTCCCCTAACACTCCCCGGCCGCCGCCGCACCGTCCGTCCCCCGCGGGTCCCCCCGGCCACGCCCCTCCCGGGTCTCCCCCGCCGACCCCCGGCTCGCCCCGGTCCCCACTCACTCTGCCCCTCGAACTTGCGGATGATGGTGTCCAGGAAGGTGTTCTGGGGGGCGACGTGCCCCCGCCGCACCGGCATCGCGCCGGGCCCATGGGCAGCGCCGGGCGGGGCGAGGGGGCCGCGCCGCGGGGGGTCCCGCTGCCCTTGAGCCAAGGACGCGGCGGCGCGGGGGGCGCGGGGGGCCCGGCCGGGCCCGGCCCCGCCCGGCCGGAGCGGAGCTGGGGGGCCGGGGCCGCGGGGGGCCGCGGGGGGCCGCGGGGGGCCGCGGGGGGCGGCGGGGCCGGCCCCCCCCGCTACCCGCCCGGTGCGCGCCGCGCCATCGGCCTTATTTAGTCACGGAGCGGCCGGGGGGGACCGAGCCCCCGCCCCGCGCGCTCGGAGCGGCTCGGCCCGGCCCGGCCCCGTTCGGAACGGCTCGGCTCGGCTCGGCCCGGCTCGGCTCGGCTCGGTTTGGCCGGGTTCGGCCCGGTTCGGCTCGGCGGGGTCCGCCCGGCCTGGCCCAGCTCGGCCCGGTTCGGCTGAGGTCGGGCGGGCTCGGCCGGGTTCGGCGCGGTTCGTCTGGGCTGGGTTGGCCTGGGCTCGGCTGGACCCGGTGCGGTTCAGCTGCGCTCGGGCGGGTTCGGCTGGACTGGGCTCGGCTCGGGCGGGCTGGGCTGAGTTGGGCTGGGCTGGGCTTGGGCTGGGCTCGGCTCGACCCGGTGCCGTTCAGCTGCGCTCGGGCTGGTTCGGCCCGGCTCGGTTCGGCCCGGCCCGGCCCCGCGGGCGCGGCGGGCGCTGCGTGTTGACAGCCGGGCCCGGGGGCGGGGCCAGCGCGGCCGCAGCCAATGGCCGGGGGGGGCCCGGGGACCCCCCGCCCCGGGGGCGCACGGTGGGGCCGCGGCCACGCCCCCCGGCGCGGCCACGCCCCCCCGGCCACGCCCTCTTCGCCCCCCGACAGGCGGGGACACCCCGACACCCCTCGGGACACCCCGACACCCCTGGGGACACCCCGACACCCCTGGGGACACCCCGCCCCGGGGGCGCAAGGCGGGGGCGCGGCCACGCCCCCACAGACCACACCCCCTGGCCACGCCCCCTTCCACCCCCGACAGGCGGGAACACCCCGAGCCCCGGCGACACCTCCGCGCGGCCACCCCCTCTGCAGAGCGGCCACACACCTGGACAGGTGGGACATCAGGACATGGGGACACGGGGACATGGGGATATGGGGACACAAGAACGTGACGACACGGGGGCACTGGGTCACCAGGACATGGGAACACCGGGACATGAGGACACCAAGACACCGGGACATCAGGATACAGGGACAGTGGGACACCAGAACACTGGGGCACTGGGATGTGGGGATACTGGGACACCAGGACACCAGGACATGGGGACACTGGAACATGGCAGCACGGGGGCACCGGGTCACCAGGACATGGGGACACCAGGATATGAGGCCACCAGGACACGAGGACACCAGGACACCTGGACATGGGGACACCAAGACACGGGGACATCAGGATTACAGGGACACTGGGACACCAGAACACTGGGACACTGGGATGTGGGGATACTGGGACACCAGGACGCAGGAATGGGGGGACACAGGGATGTGGGGTCAGTGGGGCAGCAGCAGAGCCTCAGACACAGCCCCAACCAGGTCCTGTCAGGAGCCTCCCAGGCCAAATCCTGACTTCTCAGCCCAGCCCAGTCCTCTTCCCAGTTTCAGTACCATCCCTTGTCCCAGTCTCCCAGTCCTGGTCTAATCCCAGTCTCAATTCAATCCTAATTCTAATCCCAGTCCAACCTAGTCCTGGTCCCACTCCTAGTTCTGTCCAGTCCCAATCCCAGTCCCCATCTACTCTCTATCCAGTTCAGGTCTGGTCCCAGTCCCAACCCCGCTCTAGTCCCAGTCCCAGTCCAGTCCAAATCACAGTCCCAGTTCCAGTTCATTCCAAATCCCAGTCCCAGTTTCAATTCCAGTCCTAGTCCTAGTCCACTCCCAGACCAATCCAGTCCCTTCCCAGTCCAACCAAATTCCATTCCAGTACAAGACCATATGCTGTCCAGTTCTGGTCCCAGCTGCAATCAAAGGTCAATTCCAGTCCCAGCCCAGTCAGGGTCCCAGTGCTGTCACAGTCCAGCCCAATCCCAAACCCAGTCATGGTGCTGGTCCCACTGCTGGTCCCAGTCCAGTCTCACTCCAGTCCCAGTGCCATTCCAGTCCTGATCTCAGTCCTTGTCTGACTCCAGTCCAGGCCCAAGTCCCCATGCCAGTTCAGTTCTAATCTCAATCCCAGTTCTAGTCTCAGTTCGCTCCCGGTCCAGTCCCATCGCCGTTTCATCCGAGTCCAGTCCCAGTCCCAGTTCCATCCCCTCCCAGTCCCCTCCCAGTCCCAGTTCCATCCCCTCCCAGTCCCCTCCCAGTCCCACGGCTCCCGGGCTCTGTCCCAGGTGCTGAATGTGGCTGCACCAGCCCGGCTCTGCCGCTGTGCCGCGACCTCCGGGACCAACCGGAGCCGACCGGACCCACTGGACCCGAATGGACCAACCGAACCAGCTGGACTGACCGGGCTGACTGGAACAACCGGACCCGACCAGACCCCACCAGACCGACAGGACCGACCGGCCCCAACCTGCTTTGAATGCACCTGAACGGCCCCGACTGGACCTGAACTCACTGACCTGACCGGACCGGACCCAAATGGATGGACCCGGCCCGGAATGGACCGAGCGGACCCACCAGACTGGACCGGACCTGAATGGGCCGAGTGGACCAACGGGAGCTCAGCAGAGCCGGGCGGGAGGACGCTGTGGGGAACGGGGGGGCTGTGAGGGAGAGGGGGCTGTGGGGCAGAGGGAAGGGCTGTGGGGCAAAGGGGGATCTGTGGGGCAGAGGTGGTGCTGTGAGGGAGGGGGGTCTGTGGGACAGAGGGGAGTCTGTGGGGCAAAGGGGGATCTGTGGGGCAGAGGTGGTGCTGTGAGCGAGGGGGGTGTGTGGGACAGAGGGGAGCCTGTGAGGGAGGGGGGTCTGTGGGGCAGAGGGGGGTCTATGGGGCAGAAGGAGGGCTGTGGGGGAGAGGAGGTCTGTGAGGGAGGGGGTCTGTGGGGCAGAGGGTGTTCTGCGGGGCAGAGGGGGGGTCTGTGAAGGACAGAGTTCTGTGAGGGAAAGTGTTCTGTGGGGCAGAGGGGGGGGTCTGTGGGGCAGAGGGGATTCTGTGGGGGAGAGGGGGAGCTGTGGGGCAAAGGGGGTTCTGTGGGGCCGAGCGGGAGCTGTGGGGCAGAAGGGGGGGGGTGTCTGTGGGGCAGAAGGGGGGACCTTAGGGCAGAGGGGGGTTTGTGAGGGAGGGGAGTCTGAGGTACAGGGTTCTGTGGGGCAGAAGGGAGTCTGTGGGGCAGAGGAGGGTCTGTGGGGCAGAGGGGGGTTCTGTAAGGGATGAGGGGCTGTGGGGCAGAAGGGGTGTCTGTGGGACAGAGGGGGGCTGTGGGACAGAGGGAGGGCTGTGGGGCAGCAGGGGGGTCTGTGGGCAGAGGGGGGGCTGTGAGGGAGGACAAGCCCTCAGCCCCACCGGCCCCTCGCCTGCCCCATGGCCGAGTCTCGGCCCCCTGGGCAGGGCAGCCCAAGGCATGGATGGCTCTGCCGTGACCGACCGGCCTGCCCGGGGCGGGGGGAGGAACCCGAGACTCTCCCGGTGGGGTGAGCGAACCCCACTCCCCGCGCGGGGCCGGGGTCGCCCCCTGCGTGCCCCCTCCCCGGGCCGCTCCCCCCGTGTTTCTGCGCCCCCCACGCCCCCCGGTCCCCCCCACGCCCCTCGGTCTCCCCCGCCCCGCAGGAAGGAACCGCCGCTGTGCCGGCACCGGGCGCGGTTTCCCGTCGCTGCGGGAGCCGCGGGCTGAGCCCCCCCGCGAACCTCCGGCGGGACCCCCCCCGCCGGGCCCCGGGTGACCCCGCACCCCCCGCAACCCCAGCAGCGCTGCCCCGGGGTCCCCGCCCTCGCCGGGACCCCCGCCCCACTCCGGGGTCACCGCGGGGCTCCCCCGCAGACGGCTGCGGTGCCACCGCCCCCCCGCGCTGCTCCCCACGGGGTCCCCCCCGGGACGGTCCGGAGGTGCCCCCCCCACCCAGAACCCTCCCCCCCCGGGGTGCTTATCCGGGGGTCCCCGGCAGCGCCCGGCACGTCAATGGCCGGAACTGGGTGGAAACGGCGGGAAATGGGGGGGTCCCGCCGGACATCCGCCCCATGGCGGGGGCTGGGGGGGCCCGGGACCCCCCCGGGGCACCCAAACGTCCGCGTAAAGGGGAGGTCACAATGTCGCACATGCAGAATGGGGGTCCCTGCCACCACCGCGGCCCCCGAGTGCTGTGCGTGTCCCCTCCAGTGCCATGTCGTCCCAGGGGTGCAGTGTCCCTTCCTCTGGGCATCGTCACTGTGTCCCTAAGGTGCCATGATCCCCACTGTCATGTGTGTCCCCAAGTGCCATCTATCCTCCCCAGTGCCATGTCCCCGCGAGGGCAGTGTGTGTCCCCCACATCTGCCCCAGTGCCACGTCCCTCTCAGTGCTGTGTCCCTCCCACGTGCCATGCGTGTCCCAAGTGTCACATATCCCACTCGGTGCCATGTCGCCCCAGTGCAGTGTCCCCTGCACCACAATGCATGTCCCCCATGCCCCGCCCAGTGCCATGTCCCCCTCATGGGTGCTGTGTCTCCCAATTTGGGTGCCATGGCTGCTTCCCCCTTGCCACATGCCCGGGTGCCAGGGGTTAGATTGGGTCCCCCCGGCGGGATCCCGGTGTATCCCACGCCGATGGCAGTGGCTGCGGTCGCGGCAGTGGAGGTGACGCTGATGATAACAGTGGTGACAGTGGCGGTGGCAGCGGCTGTGGCGGTGGCAGTGGAGGTGAGGGAGGTGGCAGTGGCGGTGACGGTGGCGGTGCCCATTGTGCGCGGGGCGGGGGCGTCGCGGCCCCGTCACCACTTCCCCGGGCCGGAGGAAGCGGGAAGCGGCCGCTCCCGGCTCAGAGGGGCCGCGATGGGGAACCTGCCGGGGGTCCTGCCCGGGGCCTCCCGCGCCTGCCCTGGCCTCGGCCTCTGCTCGCGACCCCGCGGCCCCACGCCCGAGGACCCTCCTGTCACCGCTGCCACCGCCGCTGTCACCGAGCCCCCCGGGTGGGTGCCCAGGTGGGACGGACAGGGTGGGATGGGGGAGGATGGATGGACGGACGGGGTCCCGCGGCACCGACACCGACTCTGCCGCGGCCCCCGCGGCCCTCGCTCCTGGTTCACGGGGATGTCCCCACGTGGCCGGAGCCCACAGGAGACATATCGCCGCTGCTGAGGTGTCCCCACCGTGGACTGGACCCCGATGGGGCGGCACACTTGGGTCATGGGGCAGGACGCGGTGCCCACCGGCAGCAGAGCTCTGCGCCCACTGCCCGTGGCATCACGACAGTGTCCCCTGTCCCACGGCGTGGCCTCGGCAGCCCGTGGAACCCAGTGGGGTGCACTGGGGAGGGTGGGATTTGGGGGGACGGATGGGGACATACGGGGGGGAGTGCATGAGGTTGAGTGCGGATGGAGGCGTGGGGACCCCAAGGAGGTGTGGGGACCCCCCAGCCCAGAGGGGACTTGGATGGGAACAGGACGGGGTGTGTGTCCCCCCCCCCCCTCGGTGGCCCGGAGCCCGCTCTGACTCATGGCCATTGTTCACACTCTTAGGAGGGCCAGGAACGCCCCGCGTCCTCCCCATCCTCTGACCCCCTCAACTCCTGACCCCTCCAGCTCAGCACCATCTCCTGTTCCCCCATCCCCTCAGCCCCCACCCCCTGATCCCCCCCAGCTCAGTCTCGCCTCCCCTGACTCCCCAACCGTTGCCCCCTCAGTTCAGCACCCCCATCCTCTGACACTCCCCAGCCCCTGACCCTCCAACCCCTACCCCCCATCCCGACGGAACTCACCTGGGGGCTCAGGACCCCTCCAGCAGCACCAGGGGTGGGGGAACTCCCCATAACCCCCCCCCCACACACACACACACACACTGGCTCTCCATCCCCGTGCCCCCGAGGGTTGCAACCCCCTCGGACAGGTCCCCATACCCCAGGGAGGTCCCGGTGTCGGAACCGCCAGAGCCCTCTGGTCCCCTTGGACCCCGGCTGGGCCTCCCCCGTGCCCGGGCAGGGCTCAGGGGTCTCCCGTGTTGCCCCTAGTCCGACGCCTCCGCATCCGGCAGAGCCCTCCCGCTTCGCCCGCCTAAAGAACTGGGAGACGGGGAGCATCAGCTACGACACGCTCTGCGCCAGCGCGGGGCAGGTGCGGGAGCGGGGGCACAGGGGGGCCTGCGATGCACGGGAAGGGGGGCGATGGGGCTGGGATGTGGGGCTGGGGGAGTGCCAAGATGGGAGGGGGCACAAGGGTGGGGGAGCAGGGATGGGGGACAGATTGGAGGGGCAAAGTGAGGGGGCATGGTTGGGGCGGCACAGGTTTGGGGGGTGCAGGGCCGGCGGGGGGGTGTGCACGGGGGTTCCAGGACGAAGATCTGTCCCGGGGGTGCGGGTTTGGGGAGTGCCGGGGTGACAGACACAGGTGGAGGGGTGTGGGCGAGGGTGCTGGCATGGGGGTTCTGTCCCGGGTATCCGGGCAGCCCCCCCGAGACAAACCCTCCCCCCAGGAGCTGTCCTGCTCGGGGCAGCGCTGCCTGGGGTCCCTGGTGCTGCCGCGGCCGCTGCCCACCCCGACCCCCGAGGGGACGCGACCCCCCGAGGAGCTGCTGGAGCTGGCCCGGGACTTCATCACCCAGTACTATCTGTCCCTGCGGCGGTGAGCGGCGGAGGGATCCCCACTGCGGGCACGGCGCACCCCCACAGAGGGCACAGGGCACCCCGTGGCCCCAGAGCACCCCATTGCCTGGACCTGTCCTGCCCCAGATCACCCCACGGCCCCGGAGCACCCACAGCCCAGCCCCAGCCCTGCCCAGGGCACCCCATGGCTCCATCTCCAACCTAGGGCACCCCACTGCCTACACCTGCCCTACCCCGGAGCACCCCACATCCCCAGGGCACCCCATAGCCCTATCTCTGCCCCAAAGTACCCCAAACCCCCACCTCTGACCCAAAGTACCCCCATATCCCTATCCCTCTACTAGGACACCCCAAAAAACCACCCCTGTCCCAAAGTACCTGCAGTTCATCTCTGCCCAGAGCAATTCAGACCACCTTCTGCACCCCAGGGTACCCCCATAGCTAAAGACATGCCCTTGGGTGCCCTGTATCCCCACCCCTGCCTCAAAGCACCCCCATATCCCCACCCCTGCCCTTGCACACCCCCATATCCACACCCCTGCCCCAAAGCACCCCCATATCTCCACTCTTGCCCTGGCACACCCCCATATCCCCACCCCTGCCCTGGGATACCCCCATATCCCCATCCCTGCCCTGGGATACCCCCATATCTCCGCACCTCCCCTGGGACACCCCCATATCCCCGGCCCTGCCTCAAAGCACCCCACATCCCTGTTCCTGCCAGGTCCCTCCAAGCTCCCAGGGTACCAGTGTTCAGGGGTGCTGAGAGGGGAGTCCCTGTCTCTGGGGGTGCTGTGGGGGGGTTCCTGTGTCTCTGGGGGTGCTGAGAGGGGAGGCCCTGTCTCTGGAGGTGCTGAGGGGGGTTCCTGTGTCTCTGGGGGTGCTGAGGGGGGTGTTCCTGTCTCTGGGGGTGCTGAGGGGGGTTCCTGTGTCTCTGGGGGTGCTGAGGGTCTCCCCTGCAGGGAGAACTCCCCGGCGCACACGCAGCGGCTGCGGGAGGTGGCCGCGGAGATCGAGGCCTCGGGCTCGTACCGGCTGCGGGAGCCCGAGCTGGCGTTCGGTGCCAAACAGGCCTGGCGCAACGCGGCACGTTGTGTCGGCCGCATCCAGTGGAACAAGCTCCAGGTGCGACTCCACCCATGGCACTGCCACTCAACACAACCTGTGGGGACCACGGAGACCACCAACTCATGGGGACACCAATCCACCACAACTCATGGGGACTCCAGTGCACAGGGACTTCAAATCCAGGGGAAACCAGCACAGAGGGTCCTCTGCCCCATGGGGACCCTCTCCAGGGATTGTAACCCATGCGGAGCCCAACACACCTCGCAGGAACTCAGACCCACAGGGACCTCATCCCATGGGAACCCCAGCCATGGGGACCCCTGTCCTACTGGGAGGGAGCCCTGCCCAATGAGATGGACCTATGGGAACCCCCATGCCATGTGGAACCCAATCCATAGGACCCCACCCCATCTCATGGGGACCCACAGGGACCAACATTCTGTAGTGACCCCCACCCTACAGGGACCCTCATGCCATGTGACCCCTGCACAACGGTGACCTCTGTCTCACAGGGACCCCTGTCCCTCAGGGATCCCCATCCCACAGAGACCCCTGCCCTGCACCTGTGCCATGGGGACCCCCAGCCACAAGGACCCCTGATCCATGGGGACCCCCAGTCCACGGGAAGCCTTGTCCCATGGGGACATTGGTCCCACAGGGAACTCCCGCCCCCATGGAGACCCTCATCCCATGGCGACCCCTGTACCACAGGACTCCCTGCCCTCCCGCGTCCCCATGGGAACCCCTGTCCCACACCTGTGGGGTCCCCCTCAGCCCAACGTGTCCTCCCCACAGGTGTTTGATGCCCGGGACTGCAGGGGGGTGGGGGAGATGTTCAGCCTGCTCTGCTCACACATCCAGTTCGCCACCAATCGCGGCAACATCCGGTGAGTGCACTCCCGGTCGTCTGACTCCCCGAGGCTGGAGGGGGTCTGTGACGGCCGCTCCGACCACCCCAGGTCCGCCATCACCATCTTCCCACCGCGGGCACCGGGACGGGGCGATTTCCGTATCTGGAACTCACAACTGATTCGCTACGCCGGGTACCGGCAGCCCGACGGCTCCGTGCGGGGCGACCCCGCCAACGTGGACATCACCGAGGTGGGGGACTCTGCGACCCCAGACTCACCACATCCCCTCTCCATGTCCCCTCTATCACCCCTCCATGTTTCCTCCACCCCCCCTCCTTCCCCTCTCTGTTCCCCCCTCCATGTTTCCTCCACCCCTCCCCATCCCTTTATCTTCTCTCTGTTCTTCCTCCACTCCGCATCTCCTCATCCCGCTTCCATTCTCCCTCATCTCCCCCTCCATCTCCACCCCGGCCTCTGCACGCCCCGACCCCCCCGATGCTGTTCCCCCCCAGCTCTGCATCCAGCACGGCTGGACCCCCGGCGGGGGCCGCTTCGACGTGCTGCCGCTGCTGCTGCAGGGCCCCGAGGAGCCCCCTGAGCTCTTCCTGCTCCCCCCAGAGCTGGTCCTCGAAGTGCCACTCCAGCACCCCACGTGAGTGGGGCTGCGACCCCCCAGGACACCCCCGGGCTGGGGTCCCACGGGGTCACTCCCAGGGAGGGAATGTAGAGGAGATGAGAGGGAATGGATGGGGGATGGAGGTTGGGACCCCCGCTGGGGACGTGGTGTGATCTCACCCCTGACTGGGATACTGGTCTGCTGGTCCCCGCTCAGGCTGGGATACTTGGATACTGGATACTGCCCCCTCTGTCACTGGTATACTGGTCCATGCATCCTCCATGCGTGGGATTACTGGGATTCTGGTTGCTGACCTCCTCCCGGGCTGGCATGGGATACCAGGATGCTCATCCTCTCCCTGGCTGGGATACTGGTCTGCTGGGCCCCTCCGTGGCTGGATACTGGAATACTGGGATGGAGGTTGGGGTGGCTGTGGGTCTGTGGGGGTCCGGACACAGCCCTCCTGTGCCCCCCCAGGCTGGAGTGGTTCTCGGAGCTGGGGCTGCGCTGGCACGCTCTGCCAGCCGTGGCCAACCTGCTGCTGGAGATCGGGGGGCTCGAGTTCCCCGCGGCCCCGTTCAACGGGTGGTACATGGGCACCGAGATCGGCTCCCGCAACCTCTGCGACCGCCACCGCTACAACGTGCTGCCCGTGAGACCCGGCCCCCCGGGACCCCCGGCACCCCCGGGACCCCGGCACCCCCCGGCACCCCCGGGACTCCTGGCACCCCCGGGACCCCAGCACCCCCGGGACCCCTGACATCCCCGGGACCCCCGGGACCCCTGGCACCCCCGGGACTCCTGGCACCCTCGGGACCCCGGCCCTCCCAGGACCCCGGCACCCCCGGGATTCCTGGCACCCTCGGGACCCCTGACACCCCCAGGACCCCGGCACTCCCGGGACCCCATAGAGACCTCCCCGGGACCCTCCCTGGCATTGCCCGGGACCCAACCAGGATTCCCTGGCATTCTGCAAGACCCCACTGGGACTGGCTCTGGCACCCCCCAGCACCTGACCAGGACCCTTCCCAGGACCCCCTGGAACTCTCCAAGGACTCCCCTGGGAACCCATTGGGGACCTCTCGGGATACCCCAGAACCATCCCTGGCCCCTCAGGATACCTAACCAGGACCTCCACCAGAGCCCCCTGGGACCATTCCAGGACCGCTGGGACCCCCTGGCTGATTCCCTCGGCTGAGCCCCATGTCCATTCCTCCTGCTAACCCCCCCCAACTGCCCCCCACAGGAGGTGGCCCAGCGCATGGGGCTGGACACAGGGACCAGCTCGTCCCTCTGGAAGGACCGGGCAGCCGTGGAGGTGAATGTGGCCGTGCTACACAGCTTCCAGGTGGGACCCCTGTCAGGACCCTCCAGAGCCAGGAGAGCCCCCACTGCCAGGACCCCTCCCCCCACTGCCCTCAGGACTGTCCCACTGCCACACCAGAGGGACCCCCACACCTCTGAGACACTCCACACCATTTCATGAGGACCCCCCCACTGCCATGATGCTGAGACCCCCACAACTCTGGGACCCTCACACTGTCATGCCAGGGGGACTCCCACAGCACTGGGACCCCCATCACCATGTCACAGGAACCCTGATACCCCCAGGGCTCCCCCCCACTGCACTGCCATGGGGCACATTGTCCCCTTTCGGTGCCCTCAGCCCCTGCCCCTGCAGGTAGCACAGGTGCCCGTTGCCCCCCTGTCCCTGCAGGTGGCCCAGGTGACCATCGTGGACCACCACGCAGCCACTGAGTCGTTCATGAAGCACCTGGCGGCGGAGGGGCGGGCACGGGGGGGGTGTCCTGCGGACTGGGCCTGGATCGTGCCCCCCCTCTCGGGCAGCCTCACACCCGTCTTCCATCAGGAGATGGTCAACTACCAGCTGCAGCCCACCTTCCGCTACCAGGTGGGACCCCTTCCCCACAGCCCTGCCCCACCTTCCGCTACCAGGTGGGACCCCCTCCCCAC
>CM031045.1:148842165-148858784 GCA_013398505.2 Rhegmatorhina hoffmannsi
GGGCCCTTCCAGGGTTCCCAGAACATACCCAGTGTCCCCAGAGCATCTTCAGGCCCTGCGTCGCCCAGCCCTGCCCGGGGAAGGGAGTGTCCCCAGCCCCTGCGGGGGAGGTCTCTGGGGGGCTGTCCTTTGGGGTGCCGCTGCCGCAGCCCCCTCAGACCCCCTCGGTCCCCACAGACGGGCAGGGCCCGCTCCACTACGGCGTCTGCTCCACGTGGCTGGCGAGGCTGCAGCCGGGGGACACAGTGCCAGCCTTCATCCGAGGGTAAGGGACAGTGCCCCTTGTCCGCCTGCCTGCCCCGCCCCGCCACCCACTGCCTGCCCTCCCTGTCCCCTTTCTGCTCCCCTGCCTGTCCCCCCACCTGCCCCCATACATGTCCGCTGTCTGCCCCCCGTCCCCTCCCACCTGCCACCCCAGACTACATTTCCCGGCATCCCCGACGGGGGCCGTTCCCGGGTCCGCCCCGGGTCCCGCCGCCGCCCGCTGGGCCGGTCCCCTCCCGGTGACACCTCCCACCCCCACAGGGCCCCCTCGTTCCGTCTGCCGCCCAGCCCCGACACCCCCTGCATCCTGGTGGGCCCTGGCACCGGCGTCGCTCCTTTCCGGAGCTTTTGGCAGCACCGGCTGCACCTGCTGCGCACCGAGGGTGGGGACAGGGAATTGGGGACATGGGGACAGGGGGACGGGAGGGACAGGGGCTGGCGACAGGGGTCTGGAGGAACAGGAGGACACAAGGACATGTCGGGGGCTGGGGACAAGGGCGGGCATAGGTGGATGGAGGTCTTGGGGTTGGGGTGCATGGAGATATGGGTGATGAGGGCATGGGGGGACATGGGGAGATGGGGAGATGGGAGGGATGCAGGGACAGGGGAACATGGGGACAGGGGCACAGAACACAAGGACATGGTGGCACTGGGATGCAGAACAAAGGGCATGGTGACACTGAACATGGGGTTGGGGATGTGGGGACATGGGGAAGGGGATGGGCACTGAGGACATGGGCATGGGGTGATGTGAGGATGCAAAGATATGGGAGGAGCAGCACTGCAGGGTGTGGGGACACAGGAACTCGGTGTGTGGGAACACGGGGACACAGCGTGGGGACACAGGGACACTGTCCCTGCAGGTGGGCCCCTGGGCCCCATGGTGCTGGTGTTTGGGTGCCGCTCGTCCGCCCTGGACCACATCTACCGGGAGGAGATGGAGCAGGCGCGGGAGCAGGGGGCCCTCAGCCAGGTGCTCACGGCCTTCTCCCGTCAGCCCGGAACACCCAAGGTGGGACAGGGACAGGGATGGCACGGGGAGAGAAGGGAGTGAGGGTGGAGCTGGGGAGGGGGTGCGATGGGGACAGGGACGGGGACAGAAATGGAGAGGACCCTTGGTCAGGTGCTCACAGCCTTCTCCCACCAGCCTGGGACCCCCAAGTTGGGACAGGGACAGAATGGGGACAGGAATGGAGCTGATGAGGGGGCTGTGATGGGAACAAAGGATAGGGACAAGGTGAGGACAGAAATGGAGGGGACAGGGGTTGGTGGGGGACACAAAGCCAGGGATGGAGGCGAGGGACTGGGAACAGGGGACAGGGACATGATGGGACACAAAGGAATGTGGGGAGGGGGCCTGGGGGACATGGACAAGAACAGAGACAGCACACAAAGTGTCAGGGTGGGTGTGAGGACCTGGGGACAGGTTGGGTGGTGCGAGGTGCCATCGGCTCTGCGGTGTCTCCAGACCTACGTGCAGGATGTGCTGCGGATGCAGCTGGCAGCTGAGGTGCACCAGGTGCTGTGCCAGCACGGGGGCCACATGTACGTGTGTGGGGACGTCACCATGGCCACCGAGGTGCTGCAGACCGTGCAGCACATCCTGGCCCAGGAGGGCGACATGACGCTGGGGCAGGCGGGGGACATCATCAGCGAGCTGAGGGTAAGGGCTGGAACACGGGACACCACGGGGCACACTGTGGGGGACACCACAGAGGTCCCCATCCCCACCCTGACACCCGACCCGCAGGACAAGAATCGCTACCACGAGGACATCTTTGGCCTCACGTTCCGCACGCAGGAGGTGGCCCTGCGCATCCGCAGCCAGTCCTTCTCCCAGCAGGAGCGGCGCCCGCCGGGCCCGGTGCCCTGAGCGGGGGGAGTGGGCAGCACGGGGGGCCCTGCAGCTGTGCCCCCCATCCCGCCACCCCCAGTAAAGGATTTTAGTTTTGATACCCCCGGCCCGGCGCTTTGGCTCCCGTGGTGGCACCAGTGGCACTGGGGGGTGGGGGCCGGATTCTGTGGCACCTCTAAGGTCACCCGGTCACACTCGGGACATGAGGGGTGGGAAACGGGGGGTGAGGGGACACAGCCATGCTCTGGCCACGAGGTGTGAGGGGAAAAGGCTAAAGTCCCACGGCTCCAAGGGGTGGGAAAGGATGGGAGGGGGGACATAGCCATGGTCCTGTGGCTCACACCTGTGCAGCTGCAGGTGAGTGGCACCACCTCAGCACCACTCCTGCCATCTGCCCATGCACCCCAGAGTCACCCCCAAGGTGCCATGTCCCTGTCCAGGGCATCGCCCCCCCCCC
Organism: Rhegmatorhina hoffmannsi; assembly: GCA_013398505.2. Classification (NCBI taxonomy): domain Eukaryota; kingdom Metazoa; phylum Chordata; class Aves; order Passeriformes; family Thamnophilidae; genus Rhegmatorhina; species Rhegmatorhina hoffmannsi. Next base: position 148,844,742 of record CM031045.1, read on the forward strand.
CACCCCGGGTCCCCCCAGCCCACCCCCTCAAGTGCAGCCAGTAGGCACAGCTCCCCTGTAAACCTTTATTTCAGCTGGTGCCCAGGACACTGTGGGATGCACCAGCCCCATGCACCCCCCTATACACAGCACCTGGAGGGGCCCCAGCAGCACCCCCGGCCCCACACCACGGCAGGGGCACCAAGGACACCCCAAGGTGGGGGGCTCCCATGGGTAGGACCCCCCCAGCAGCACAGTGAGCGTGGCAAGCCCCCCACTGCACCTGCCCAACGCCCACAGCAGCTCCCCCGGCACCTCTGGGGTGTCTCAGCACAACCAGGACCCTGTGGAGGGAATGGGACATCAGCGGGGACCCCAGAGTGGAGACCCCCCAGTGGGGACCACAGCACACGTGGCAGCCAGACCCCAGTGAACCCCAGCCCCAGGATTTCTGTGCCCCAGCCCCGGGGTCACCGTATCCCTGTTCTGGGGGTCTCTGTGGTCCAATCCTGGGGGTCTCTCTATACCCAGCACCAGGATCCCCCATTTTCCACCCCCAGGGGTCTTTCATGTCCCAGTCCTGGGGGTCCCCCATGTCCCCATCCCTGGGGTCACCATGCCTCACCCCAGGGTCTCCCTGTCCCCAGGCCTGGGGCTCCCCACCCCCTCATGCCCCCACCCACCAGAGCCGAGTCCAGCTATGTCATCATCTCCTCTTCTTCCTCCTCCTCCTCCTCCTCGGCCCACCCGCCCAGCGGCATCTCACGGAGCTGCGAGGCCCGGGCAGCCGAGCCTGGGGGTCACAGGGCAGGTCAGGATCCCCAGGATGCCTCCACGGCCCCAGCTCAGGGCTCAGCCCTGCAGGTGGGGGGTGAGCAATGTCCCCCCAGCCCCCTGGGCCCCCCCACCTGGCCAGTGCTCACCTGTGGTCATGAAGAAGGGTTTGGGTGCCCCCGTGGTCACCCACCCTGCTGGGGGCTGAGGGCCAGGGCCCTGTGGCTGCTGCTGCTGCTGGTGGAGCTTCAGGGGTGGTGAGAAGGGATCAGAGCCCCCCGGCATAGCAGGGACCCCCATATCAGTGCTCAGAGCCCCTCCAGAAGCAGAGCCCCCCACCTTGCTGCTTAGACCCCCCTACCACAGCACAGCCTCCCCCATATTGGTGTTCAGAGCCTGCTCTGTGTTGGTGTTCAAGCACCCCATGACAAGCTGCCTCCCCATGGGGCAGCAGGCAGGGGGTTCCCCAGCCCAGGACACCCCCTGGCCACTGAAGGAGGGGGCAGAAGGGGCACACAGGTGACACTGGCCACAGGGCCTTGTCCCCAGTGCCCCATCTGGCAGCAGCTATTTGGGGTCAGGGTTCACCCAGTGGGGCAGTGCGAGGGGGCAGCCTGGAATGGGGCTGGGGGACAGGGGACATGGGACATGGGATGGGGGACAGGGGACATGGGACATGGGATGGGGGACAGGGGACATGGGATGGGGGACAGAGGACATGGGATGGGGACACCAGGGGACCTATATCCCGGGGATGCCGCGGGCAGGGGGACGCCGAGGGACCCCAGGTGACACACCTGGTGCAGATAGATGGCGTGGAGGCTCATCTCGGCCGAGGCCACCTCGGCCAGCAGCGCCGAGCGGCTCAGGCTGCGCAGCCGCGACTCGCTCAGCGCCGGTCTGGGGGCGGGGGGCGACAGAGGGGGGACGGCGTGACACCCGCACCACGACACCCCCTCCTCACCACAACACCCCTGAGCCGTCGTGACAACCCCCTCCCCACCACGACACTCCTTCCCTGCCTCGACATCCACGCCCCACCACATTCCTCCCCGTCACCCCCTTCCTGCCTTGACACCCCCACCCCACCATGGCACCCCCGAGTCGCTGTGAAACCCCTCCCTGCCGTGAAACCCCCTCCATGATGCCCTCTCCTGCCCACAACACCCCTGAGCCGTGACACCCGTCTCAGCTGTGACACCCACTGTGATACCCCTGAGCCACCGCGACGCCCCCTCACCACCGTGACAGCCCCTCACCACCGTGACAGCCCCTCCCCTCACCACAACACTTGTCCCCCCCAATGACATCCCCTACCCCCTGTGACACACCTCACCCTGCCGTGATACCCCTCCTCAGAGTCCCCTCCCCACCATGTGCCCCCTCCCCACGCCTGCCCCGTCCCCACCTCTCCTCGGGGCTCAGCTGCTCTCCGGGGCTGTCGGGGGCTCCGCGCCCCTGTCCGGGCAGGGGAGTCCCCGGCGGTGTCACCAGGGGGGTCCGCAGGGACGCCAGCAGGCTGGCGGTGGCGCTGGCCGTGCTGCAGGGCTGCCCGAAGCGGGAATCCCGGGCCACCAGCCCGCTGGCCAACAGGACACTGGCCACCAGCCCCTCGCGCTGCGGGGACACGCATCAGGAAGGGACCCCAAGACACCCCGCAGGCCCTCCAAACCGCCCGCACTCACCGCCAGGGCCGAGTCCTCGGACAGGAGGGACGCGGGCAGGGGCCCCTCGGCCAGCAGGGCCCGGGAGGGGGGCGCGGTGGCCGCGTCGCGGGTCACCTGGGCGTGCAGGTGGCCGAGGAAGCGGCGGGCGGGCGGCGGGGGCCGCCACCGCGGGTTGCTCAGGGCGAAGCGCATCAGCGACAGCTCCGTCTTCCCGTGCTCCGCTTGGCGCTCCGGGGGGGCATCCGTGTGTCCCCTCGACAGCCACTGCGGGGACAGGGACATGAGACACCCCGACACGGGACCCCTAACCCCAATCCCCCACTACGGGGGTCCTCTGTGTGCCCCCCACCCGACACCCACTGCAGAGACAGGGACATGGGACACCCCAACACGGGCCCCTCTGCCCCGCGATCCCTCCCCCGGCCGTCCCGAGCCCCCCGGGCCCCCCGAGCCCCGCACCTGCGGGTTGCCGTGGTGCCGCACGTCCAGCTGAGCAAAGGAGCAGATGTCGCCCACCCCCGCCACCTCCACCGTGAAGTTGCGGAAGAAATCGACGATGTCGAGGGCGCGGGGGGGGAACGCGAAGATGAGGATTAGGGGGGTCACGAGGGGGCTCAGCAGCTCCTCCAGGATGAAAACCTGAGTGGGGGGCAGGGCCTTTAGGGGGGTCCCGACAAGGGGTTGCCGGGATGAGAAGTACTGCGTTGGGAGGTCCAAGGTGGGCATTCCAAGGTGGTGGGTCCTGCGGAGGGGAGTGCTGAGGCAGGGGGGCTCGGGGGTGGGGGATCTTAGGGCAGTGGGGCCCAGGGTGGGAGATACTGGAGATGGGGTGTCCTTGGGTGGGAGGTCCTAGGCTAAAGGAAGGGGTCCCAGAGTGGCAGATTCCAAGGCATGGGGAGTCTTGGGGTAGGGGGGAGTCTTGGCACAAGGGATCACAGCATGGGGGATCCTTGGAAAGGGAGCTCCCAGTCTGTGGGTGTCCTCGGGGTGGAGGATTGTGGCAAGGAGTGCCAGGGCAGTCCCCCGGGGTGAAAGACTCAGGATAGGAGGGTCCCAGGTGGGAGATCCTGGGACAGGTAGCTCCCAGTCTGCAGGATCCCGGGAGTGGGGAGGAGGGTCCCAGGGAAGGGGGTCTTGAAGGAGGACGGTTCTGTGGAGAGGGGGCTGGCTACACCCACCGCCTTGTACTGGAAGAGCTGTGCCATCTCTGCACGTGTCTCGGCACGGCCGGCACGGCCCTGCCAGTGCTCGGGCAGGTAATGGACGTGCGCCAGGACCCGCTGCAGCAGCTGTTCGGGGCACCACACCGAGTGCTCGTCGGGAATGAAGGACCTGGTGGGGGGACAGGCAGTGGTACCACCTGAGTCCCCCCCTGCCCACTCCACAGCCTGGAGTGACACAGGGCCCAGCACACCCACTGTGATTGCCAGCCCCGACACCCACCTGGCCACGGTGACCACCAGCCCCAGCAGCGTGATGGCCGTCAGGATGTGCTGCACCGTCAGCACGTCCTCGTCGTACACGGTGAGGACGATGAGCACGGCCAGCACGGAGCCGGCGAAGAAGCCGACGTGGCGGGCCAGCACGGCCAGCAGTGGGCTGCTGAACGAGTCCATGTACTTGGTGGCCGGCGCGTGGCCGCGGCTCAGCCGCGCCTGCAGCTCGTGGCCCAGCTCGTTGAAGTGGCGCAGGTAGTGGCGGGCGTAGAGTGACCAGCGGCGGGCGCCCAGGCTGCCCGGAGCCCGCTTCAGCCCCTCGGCGTAGCTGAAGAAGGCGAGCAGCAGGCGCCAGCCCAGCACGCAGGGGCACAGCGCCAGGTTGGCCACCCCCAGCAGCACCGCGGCCCGTGCCAGCCCCCGCGCCAGCGCCCGCCGCGTGCCCGCACGCTTCACCTGCGGCCGCAGGCTCCAGGTGTTCTGGAAGAGCGCGGCCGGGCCCCGGAACAGCAGCAGCTCCAGGTTGAACTGCAGGCCGCGCGTGAGGAAGACGACGGGGCCGAGCAGCGGGAGGTGGAAGCGCACGGGCAGCAGGGACTTGTTGACCATGGCCACGGTGTAGTTGCGGAAGCGCAGGATGCGGTGGTGGATGTCGAGCTCCGTCAGCTCCCGGCGTGGCACACACAGGGGCTGGCGCCGCTGCAGCGCCAGCAGCCGGGCCTGCACCGACTGCCAGCTGTGGTTACACAGCTCATCCTGCGACAATGACATGGACACGGACACTGGCATGGCATGGTACAGCGTGGCACGCCACGGCTCAGCACCGACTGCCAGCTGCGGTTGTACAGCCCCTCCACTGACAATGACACAGTGATTGGCACTGGCACCCCATAGCACAGCTCGGCACGGCACAGCACCACATGGCACTGGTTAGCACCGTGCAGCACAGCATGGCACGGCTCTACACAGCACAGCTCAGCACTGCATGACTCAGGTCAGCACGGCACAGCTCAGCACCTCACAGCACTGGCATGGGTCAGAGTGAAATGGCATGTCTCAGGACCATATGTCAATGGCACAGCTCAGCACCACATGGCATCACTCAGCATGGCATGGCACAGCACAGCATGGCACGGCTCAGCACTGCACAGCCCAGCACCATGCAGCATGGCATGGCATGGCTCGGCATGGCATGGCTCAGCACTGCACAGCACCAGCACAGCTCAGCACCACGCAGAATGGCATGGCATGGTACAACTCAGCCCTGCACAGCCCAGCACCATGCAGCATAGCATGGCACCACATCACCACATGGCACAGCCCTGACCCCAGCCCCCTGCCCCTGCCCTCCCTGGCCCTTCCCAGACCCTTCAGCCCTCACTCACGGCAGGAATGCCGAGGGCTTGGATGTAGAACCTGCGGATCTCCCAGTAGCCCACGAGACGCCGGAGTGCCGTGACCAGGCGGCACAGCCACACCATGCCCGCCAGCACCAGCAGGAACAGCAGCCACCCACTGCCACGGAGCCTGCAGCAACACAGGTGTCACCAGTGCCACTAGGACCCCCTATGGCCACCTGCTGCCATGGAGCCTGCAGGGACACAGGTATCATCGGTGTCACCAACCCCTCCACAGTCATCCGCAGCCAGGGAGTCTGTGGGGGACAGCACCAGAACTGCATGTGGCCACACCAGTGGCACTGGGACCCCCACATGGCCACACACTGGTGGCACTGGGACGCCCATGTGGCCACACCACCAATGCCAGCAGGGACAGCAGCCACCCGATGGCACTGAGCTCGTGAGGGCACAAGTGACACCCAGAGTGCTGGGACCCCACACCTCACCCCCAGCACTGGGACCCTGTGCAGCCACCCCAGTGTCCCTGCCCACCTGCGGGCACACTGCGGGGCGGGCAGCACAGCATCGGGCAGTGTCACCTTGCTGTGCTCGGGGACGTGGCTCTGGTTGAGGGGGCGGGTGGCAAACAGGACATCATAGTCGACACAGCACAGCAGGAACGTGCTGAAGGTGACGACGAACAGGAACTGCCTGGGGGGCAGGAGGGGTCAGTGCAATCCTCATGTCACATCCACGTGGCACAGTGTGGTGACAATGTGGTGTCACTTACACCAGCTCGAGGACATCTGAGAGCACAACGCAGGCGAAGCCATTCCTCTGATGGAAGTGGTAGATGTACGGGAGGTTAAGGAACTTGTGAGAGTGTGATGGACCCTCCTGTGCCATCCCCCCATCCTCGGGGTTCTCCCATGTACCCCTGTGTTCCCTCATGCCAGGGGCCATGCCAGGATATCTTGGTGAAGAAACTGTCCAGGTCCTTGATGTGGTGCCACGAATCTGGGGGGAAACACATGGCAGGGTCAGGTGGGAATGAGGTATGGACTCCCCTCCCGGCTGGGACTCCAAATCCCCACCTGGGACTGCTCCACTGAGATCCACAACCCCCACTTGGGACCACAAACCCCCTCACCTGGGACTCAAACTTTCGCACTTGGGACCCCCAGATGGCCCACAGGGACCCCCAGGACCCCTGCTAGGTAAGACCCCAGTACCCGTCGGCCCCTCGGTGACGTGCAGCAGCAGCTCCCCCTCATCCTCGCCGGGCGGTGAGTCCTCCTCGCAGTCCTCCAGCCGCTGGTATTCCTGGTATTCCCGGTACTCCGGGTCCTTCTCTCCCTGCTCTGCCATCACCTGCCGGGGACACCTGTCGGCACCTGCGGCCGCGGTGGGGCGGCCGTGGGGCGGGAAGGGCAGGTTTGGGGCACCGGAAATGCCGCTCAGGTCCCGCAGCGTCACCTGCATGCCCCAAATTCGGGTGGCCTGAGCTGGCCCCGGCCTCGGGCAGGTGACACTACGGTGACACCGCAGGTGCCACCAGCCCATCCTGTCCCACCGGCTGGGCCAGCGCCAGCGCCCGCCGTGACCCTGCGGGGCTCCCCGGGACAGACCTTCCTGCCCGGCCCCCGGGACCCCAACTGACCCCCCCAGCTTCCCCCGGGCCATGCTGTGCTTCCCCCCCGGTCCGAGTGTGGGGACTCCTCTCCCTATGGAGCCCCGTACCCACAGCCCCCCCATCCCTCCGCTCCATAAATGCCCTTGCCACGGACTCCTGTACCCACAGGTCCCCACCCCAAAGAACCCCCACGCAGAGCGAAGGGGCAGCCGCCGGGAGCGAGACCACCTCTGTGCCCCGGTGGCCTCTCAGTGTCCTGGGGGATCCCCTGCCTGGAGAAGGACGAGACACACACACACACACACACACACACGCCGCTGGGGCAGGGCAGGACACCAAACCCTCGGGACAGGACCATTCCCCAGGGCAGGGGGACCCCCACCTTCCCAGGGGAGGATGGGACCCCAAACCCTGGGACGGGACCGTCACTCCCTGGGGCAGGATGGGACCTCCTTCCCTCGGCACAGAATGGGACTCCCACCCCTGGAGCAGGAGAGGACCCTCAACCCCAGAGCACGACAAGCCCCCCCGCGCCCCCGCCCCTCCTTTTACCGCCGCCGGCCGGTGCCCCCGCAGCCCTGCGCGACACCTGCGTCCCCCGCGGTGACCGCAGCCGGTGTCCGGCAGGGCCGGTGGCCGCAGGTGACACCGTCCGGCCCCTCCTGTCCGGGGATGACTCACGGCGCGCGGCCGCGGGGCTGGTGCGACAGCAGGAGGAACGCGACCCCCACTTGTGCAAGACCCCGTTGGGGACAGCGGCCGCGTCCCCCGGGATCGAGTGTCCCGGCGGGTGACACCGGCACGGCCCGTCCTGTCCCCCAACCTGCCCCGCACGGGACGGCCAAAAATACCCGCGGGGCCCGAAAATAGCCCGAGAGAGTAAACAGCGGGGGGGCCGGGGGGACCCCCGGATCGGGCAGCTGGGACCCTCCCGAGGCGAGGGGACAGAGCCCAGGGGACCCGCGGGACACAGCGGCCTCGGGCAATGGCCCCGGTGACCCTGCCAGGACACGGGTGTGTCCCCGCAGCGGCATCTGTGTCACACGCGGAGCCCCGCGTAGGGACACAGCAGGGTCACTGCCCCACGCTGCCACCCCCGTGGTGACACGTGACCCAGTGGTGACACGCGGCTGCCCCGTCGGGACACGGGCGGCGCACGTCGGTTACCCTCGGGAGTGACCCAGACCTCCCGGCGTCACACGTGGGGACACGGGCCCCCCACGACCGCCGGGGGACGCGTGTGCTGCGGTGACCCCGTGTCCCCCGGCGTGGGGGTCCCGGACAGCGGCCGGGCTGGGAGTCCCCGGGAAGGAGGGGGAGACCCCCAGCCCGGGGACAGCGGAGCTCTGCGACCCCCGGCACCCCCATCGCTGGCCAGGTGTCCCCAGCCCGGCTCACCTGGCCGCTCAGTGCTGGCTCTGTCCCCGCCGCTGTCCCTGCCGGTGCCGGGCGCTCACGGGGCCCCGGGTCCCACCGCCGGCCATGGTGGCGGTCCCGGGGGGCAGGGGGGCTTCCCGGTGCGGGGTCTCGGTGCGGGTGCGGGGGGTCCGGAGGCGGCCCCGGGAGGGCGGGGGTGCGGGGGCCAGGGATTCGAGGGGTCGGGGTGCGGAGCCCGGTGAGGTGCCCGAGGCGCCGGTGCGGGGCCGGTGCGGGTCGGGGCCCGGGCCGCGGTGTTTGGGGCTCCGCCCGCCCGGAGCCGCCCCTCTCGCCCCGGTCCCTGCCCGGTGCCTCCCTGTACCGCCCCCGGGACAGCCCCCTTGCCCTGTGCCACCCCTCCCTCCGGTGCTGCCCCTTCGCTCGGTCCCTCCTCAGTGCCGCCCCCGGTGCCGCCTCCTGTTCGGTGACACTCGCCGCCCGGTCCCTGCCCGGTCCCGGACCCCTCCCGGACCCTCCCCGCCCCTCGCCCAGTCCCTCCGCGGTTCCTCCTCGGTGCCGCCCCGATGGCGCCGGTGCCGCCCCCGGTCCTGCCCCGGTGCTGCACCCGGTCCCTCCCCGGTGCCGCCCCCGGTCCCTCCCCGGTCTCACCCCGGTGCCGCCCCCGGTCCCTCCCCGGTGCCGCCCCCGGTGCCGCCCCGGTCCCGCCCTCGGTCCCGCCCCGGTCCCGCTCCCGGTCCCTCCCCGGTCCCGCCCCGGTCCCTCCCCGGTCCCGCCCCGGTGCCGCCCCCGGTGCCGCCCCCGGTGCCGCCATGCCGCTGCCGGTGCTGCTGCTGCGGGCGGCGGGCGCTTGGACCCGGCTCCGCCCGCCCTCCGCCGCGGGGCGCAGGTACCGGGGCGGTACGGGGGGACCGCGGGGACCGCGGGGGACCTGGACTGTCGCGTCCCTTGAGTGGGAGGGGAAGGAACCCAAACTCTGGGTGGTGGAGTCTGGACCGCGGGGTCCCGGGGGAGTGTGGGGAACTCGGGGAGTCCCGGGTGGTCCCGTGGGAGTGTGGGGGGCTCGAGGTCCCGGACTCTTGGGTCCCTTGGGTGGGAGGAACCCCGGCTGTTGCTGGGGTGCGTCCGGACTTTGAGGTCCCGGGGAGCAGGAAGGCTGCGGGGTGGTCGGGGCTCCCGGGGGGCTCAGGGGTGGGTGGGTGTCCCGGGGCAGTGGGGCACAGCTTGAGGTGCGGTGGGGGGACCCCGGGCTCTGCAGTCCTGGGGTGTCCTGAGGCTTCCAGACTCAGGTTGCTTGGTTGATGGGAGTAGTGAGGGGACCCCGACAGTTGGTGGGGGTATGGTGGAGGAATTGGGACTCTGGGATCTTGGGGGGACCCTGAGGATCCCCGAGGGTCCCAGTGGGGGCCCAGACTCCTGCGTCCCTTGAGGGGGGAACCCCAGCTCTTGGTGGGGTGTGGTGGAGGGGCATCTGGTCTCGGGTTCCAGAGGGCCCCGGGGAAGTCCTGGACTCCTGGGTCCCTTGGCAGGTGGGGGGAGCTGGGACTCTGGTGTCTCAGGGGGTCTCTGGTGGTCCATGGGGGCTGTGGGGAGGTCGGGGCTCCCAGGACACGAGGAGTGGGGACAGGGGGAGCGGCAGGACAGGGGTGGTGGTCTCCCTGTGCTGGACAGCCCCGGGCATTTGGGGGGGTCTCTGGGGTCTACCGGGGATCCCTGGGCTCCCCCCCAAGCTCACTCCTCTCCCCAGTTTCAGGTATGGGTGGGGGCGCCTGGATCTGGCCAAGCCCCCCCGGCTGCCCCCCGTGCCCCCCGCCCCCGTGGCCACCCGGCGCCTGCTCCTGGCTGGCTCAGCCACGGGCTGTGTGGTGCTGGGGCTGCTGGGCACGGCCGCACGCTGCCAGGAGGCCACTGTCCCCCCTGTCCCCACGGTCCCCTCCGGTGTCCCCGAGGCTGCAGAGCCCCCGCTGGAGCCCCTCTTCAACTGGCCACTATTCTGGACCTTCCTGCGCCCACAGCTCCTGGCGCTCTCGGCCGCCATCGTGGTGAGCAGGGGCGGGCAGGTGGTCACAGTCCCCTCATCCCCACTGTCCCCGTGTCACACCTGCTCTGTGGGGTGACACGTGCTGTCCCAGTGCCACAGCACAACAGCCACTGCCTTGGTGCTGGGGCATGATGGCCACTGTCCCGTTGCCATGGTGTGACACCTGCTGTCCCAGTGTCATGGCATGACAGTCACTGTCCCACTGCCACATCATGACGGCCATGGTCCTCGTGCAGTGGCATTGCACCTGCTGTCCCCATGCCATGGTGTGAGAGCCACTGTCTTGGTGCTGTGGCGTAACAGCCACTGTCCCAAGTGCCATGGCATGACACCCAGTGTCCCCATGCCATGGCGTGGCACCCTCTGTCCTGGTGCCATGCTGTGATACCTGCTGTCCCAGTGCCATGGCCTGACACCCGCTGTCCCCATCCATGTCCCCACAGCTGGCCCTGGGTGCAGCCCTGCTCAACGTGCGCATCCCGGTGCTGCTGGGGCAGCTGGTGAACGTGGTGGCCCAGTGTGCCCGTGGCCACGTCCCCACGTACCTGCGGGAGGTGCGGCGCCCGGCCCTGCGCCTCCTTGCTGTCTACTGCCTGCAGGTGGGTGCTGACCTCCCTAAAGGGCAGGTGCCGGGGGGTCCCTGGGGTGCCCCCACCCCTCCTGACCCCCCCTCCAACAGGGGCTGCTGACCTTCGGGTACATCGCGCTGCTGGCGCGTGTCGGTGAGCAGGTGGCCGGCAACATGCGCAAGGCGCTCTTCACCACCCTGCTCAGGTAACCCGGGGGGGACGGGGGCACGGGTGGAACGGGGGCAGCAGGGACCCCCACGCGCTGCTGCCCCGGCAGGCAGGACGTGGCCTTCTTTGACGCCACACGCACGGGGCAGCTGGTGACGCGGCTGACGGCCGACATCCAGGAGTTCAAGTCCTCCTTCAAGCTGGCCATCTCCCAGGTGAGGCCGGGCATGTCCTGGGTGAGCCTGGCGGCCCCCCTGGCCCACAACACCCCCACCCACCGTGCCCCCCACCCCAGGGCCTGCGCAGTGGCACCCAGACCGCCGGCTGCTTCGTGTCGCTGTACCTGCTCTCGCCCAAGCTCACGGGGCTCCTGCTCGTGGCGCTGCCGGCGCTGGTGGGCGCTGGAGCCTTCATCGGCGCCTTCCTCCGCAGCCTCTCCCGCCAGGCACAGGAGCAGGTAACCTGCCCCCACCACCTCAGCCCTGCCATCCCCCAGAGCCACACCCAGGGGTGTTCCCACTGTCCCCCCTCTCCCTGCAGGTGGCCAAGGCCACTGTGGTGGCCGACGAGGCGCTGGGGAATGTGAGGACCGTGCGCGCCTTTGCCATGGAGGAGCAGCAAGCGAGGTAAGGGTGAGGGTGGGAGGCTCAGGAGTGGGGGGAGGCAGTGGGGGCAGTGGGGACCCCAGCCTGTCCCTGCCCCAGGCTGTTCTGTGCTGAGGTGGACCACTCTGGCCAGCTGAGTGAGCGGCTGGGGCTCGGCATCGCTGCCTTCCAGGGGCTTTCCAACCTGGCACTCAATGGTGAGTGCGGTCTGTGGGGTGGGACCCCACGGGGCTGTGGAGCAGAACCCCTTCCAAACACCACCTCTGCCCCCATCCCACAGGCATTGTGTTGGGAACCATCTTCGTCGGTGGCTCCCTGATGGCTGGGGATGAGCTCTCACCAGGTGACCTCATGTCCTTCCTGGTGGCCTCCCAGACAGTGCAAAGGTCAGGGCAGGGCCTGGTTTTACCCCTGGGACCCTCAGTATCCCCCCCCCACCCACCCATTCCCCACAGCCTGCCCTGGCACAGCCCTGAGTGTGGCCTCTCCCCTTGTGTACCTCAGGTCCTTGGCCAACATCTCCATCCTGATGGGGCAGGTATGTGGGGCAGAGGGAACTGGCACCCCCCAGGGATGGGGGTCTGGGGATGGGGGTGCCACTGCCCGCTGGGAGTCCATGGGGTGCTTCCACCACTCTCCCCAGAGGTGGTGCAAGGTCTGAGTGCTGGTGCAAGCAGGGGCTGGTGGTCCAGAGCTTGGGGTCTGAGGCTGCTCCTGCTGCTCCCAGGGTCGAGGGTCTGAGGCTGCTCCTGGCACCCTTCTTACAGGTGGTACAGGGTCTGAGTGTCAGTGAGGCAGAGTCTGGAGGTCTGGGCTCCAGAGGTGCTCCCGCTGTCCCCAGAGTTGGGGGTCTCGGTCTGGGGGCTCTGAGGGTGCCGGCGCTGTCCCCCTGCAGGTGGTGCGGGGTCTGAGTGCTGGTGCCCGTGTCTTTGAGCTGCTGACGCTGGAGCCCCTTGTGCCTCTGCAGGGGGGGGTCTCCATTCCCGCCCACTCCCTGCGCGGCCGCATCTGCTTCCACCACGTCTCCTTCAGGTGGGCCCCCCCAGCCCCCTGCTCAGCCCCCTGTGGCCGCTGGGCCACCCTGCAGGCTAGAGGGCTGGCACCGTGTCCCCACAGCCTCCCTCTCCTCTCCCTGCAGTTATCCCACCCGGCCTGGCTACCCTGTTCTGCAGGATTTCAGCCTCACCCTGCACCCCTGCCAGACTGTGGCCATCGTGGGACCCTCTGGAGGAGGTACCAGCCCTCCTGGGACTCTCTGGACCCCCATGTCACAGCCCCGTGGGACCTTAGTGTCCCAGGCCTTTGCCTCTCCCTGGGCATGTCCTCCTGCACCCCAGTCCCCTGCCCAGTGCACCCAGTGGGTGCCAGGGACTGGGACCCCTGCATTGCTGCTGCAGTGGGGGCTGAGCAGTTGCCTCTGTAGGGAAGTCGACGGTGGCGGCGCTGCTGGAGCGGTTCTATGAGCCCACAGCAGGAACCATCACCCTGGATGGGCACGATATTGCCAGCCTGGACCCCTCCTGGCTGCGGGGGCAGGTCATTGGCTTCATCAGCCAGGTGGGGACAGGAGGGACAGATGAGGGGGTGGCTGTCCCTGAGGCTCAGCGCTGAGGGCCTGGATGCTGCCACAGGAGCCCGTGCTGTTTGCAACGAGTATCATGGAGAACATCCGTTTTGGGAAGCCGGGAGCCTCCGACGCTGAGGTGTACGAGGCAGCCCGGCTGGCCAACGCTGACGGCTTCATCCGCAGCTTCCCCGAGGGCTACGACACTGTCGTGGGTATGGCTGGGGTGGGAGGGGAATGGGCAAGTGTGGGACGCTGGCAGGGGTGACCGCGGTCCCGTGGGGACACCGTCTGCCGGTTGGTCACTGCGGGTGCTCAGCTGTACCAGAGGGAGCCGGGCTCTGGACCGGCGGGATGGGATTTGGGTGCGGAGGGTCCCTGGCTCTGGGTTGGGGGTTCTCCCAGGATGGTGCAGGAGCAGCTGTCCCCTGTCCTCATGGGTGTCTCCCCCCACCCCCACAGTTGTCCCCCCATCCCGTGCTGTCTCCCCCACGCCCAAGGTGTCCCCATGGTTTTCCCCCCATCCTGCAGTCCCCTCATGCCCATGCTGTTCCCCCATCCTGCAGTGTCCCCACGATGTCCCCCCATGCCCATGGTGTCCCCGCAGTGTGCCCCATGCCTGTGTTGTCCCCATGTGTCCCCATTCCCGCGGTGTCCCCGCGGTGTCCCGCAGGCGAGCGTGGCGCGGCGCTGTCGGGGGGGCAGAAGCAGCGCATCGCGATAGCCCGGGCGCTGCTCAAGGACCCCGCCGTGCTCATCTTGGACGAGGCCACGAGCGCGCTGGACGCTCAGGCGGAGCGGGCGGTGCAAGAGGCGCTGGACCGGGCGGCCTCGGGCCGCACCGTGCTGCTCATCGCCCACCGCCTCAGCACCATCCGCGCCGCGCACCTCAT